>VSDK01016558.1:23387-103277 GCA_009767595.1 Symbiodinium kawagutii | reverse complement strand
CATTCTCTTCCGATAAAGTGCAATGACCAACCGAGCCTCCTGTCGACGTCTGCGAAGACGGCGATGGAGTGTTGTTTCCGGTATGGTGGGCAGATTTTGCAAAGGAGTTCACCAGGCAAAAATGGAACAGGATGAACCAAATAGTGCAACCCATGCACTAACGTAGGTCCACCCAGGTGTTTTTCGGCTCTGGGACGCCGGCAGCAAAGGTGATGATCCAATCAGGGATCAGAGCACTAGCAACCAGATCCAATGGCACACAAAAAGGGGATGGTCACAGGAGATCGAGGGAAAACGACCCTCTAAGGTTCTTTGATCCAAAACCTTACATCAGCTGAGTATAGTAATAGCTATCTACATGTAGATTATAATCAAAATAAAAATATCTACATGTAAATTAATACATTTTGTTTTCCAATAATGGTTCTGCATGGTAGATAGCGGTAATGGAAAACTCAGCTGAGAAACCAGCAGTTTAAGCAGTGGTTTGCCATCGAACATGGGTGGCTTCTGAATATGACCCTAGCAATCCTAACATTAGTTGCTGCATTGGTGCTTCAGGCTAAGTGCCGAGTGCAGCAATATGTGTTTCATGCAGGCCATTCAAAAAGAATACAATGGTGATGCAAGCTGGTGCTTGGCTTTGCTTGATGGCTTGTGGCTCATGATCAACCATATGGTATTGGTTTCTGTGCTTCTTGGTATATGATATGACCTACATATACAAATCATTGATGGTGAACAGCCACCCCTGGCATCGGATCCAAACTTGGAAAATCCTCAGCCGCTGTCAAGCAACCCAGTGGGTTGCAATTCCAGTTTCACGCTGGCATGTGAGAACATGTCCATATTGCCATTGTAGGTGACAAACTCCAAGACCATTGCCACCTGAGCGGCGCCAGCAAAATCAGGCCAAATGATTCTGGCAGCGATCAACAAGCCAAATGATTTCCGATTTTGGAAGATAAAACACTTGTCAAAATTGCCAACCACAACAAAAACAATGCCTGCTGGTCTTGGTGTTTGGACATTGCCAAATTCTATATACTATATATATATATATATACTCTGGGCTTGACACATGTGAAATCATTTGAAATCCCTTTTTCGTTCATATGGCCGGAGTTTTTTTTTGGAATACCATGGCATACATGCACATGCACTTTTTTCACCCCAAGGACATAGATTCAGCTTCTGCTGGGCGGGTTCCTGCAGCAGAACTCCACAAGCATTCCTGTACATGACAGCTTGCGAACTGACAAAAGTCTGAGAGTATGAGTATGGCAAGGAAGCTTGCCCCCACTGGCGCCTGCCTTCTTCAAACGCTCACAATTCTTCAAAAAAAAGGGAACTTGCAATGCCACCACGAGGGTTGCGGTGGCGATGGCACAGCTTTTCAGCTGCCCATGGGACTTCATAAAAGGAAAGTGATGCAGGCGAAGGCTCAGTGGTTAGTGGTTCAGAGTCCTCAACTGTCTCCCTCACAGGCATATGCCGAGGCATCTGCACGAGTGGCTCCGACAGTCTCCCTGCCACATCCTGCCGCCAACAGACTGGCAAACATGAGGATCATCCAAGTACCCTGAAAAGACGCGGACTTCGTGGAGGAATTCAAGGCACACACCATAGCAAGGAGAGCGATTGCAAGGGCAATGCCTCCGTTCATCTTGGAAGGGAAACCGAAGCCAAATCCACGTTCCAACATGGAGCTTTCGTCGTCATACTCCTCCTGATGCATGACGGCCTTTGCCTTGTCAGAAAGATGTTCATCTTCGCGGATCTTCTCATCTTTGCTGTCGGTGCTGATCAAACGCTGGTAGTTTTCGTCGCCCGGAACAGCTGTGCTGGCTTGGCTTTCGTAGCGGTCCCACACAGACTTGCCGGGCTTGCCCTTGTCTGTACTTTCCAATGAGGATTCATTGTTTTCTGTACCAGCCATGCCTGGAAACCAAGCGAGAGGCTTCTGGTTCAGAATGTCCTCCTGTGCAAAGATCATTTTGGGGTCGTTGGGATCTGTTTAGAGCAGGATTCTGCCTAGGTCTTGAGCCAGAAGCATATCAGCAATCTAAGAAAATAAGCAAGATGACCACTGCTGGTTGGGTGATGGCGATTCCCACGCTGAAATCCGAACAGGCTGCGTACACGCACCAAACACGCCAAGCGAGGAAGCAGGAAACACCAACATGGTTTCAGTAAGGCTTTCGCATAAGCAAAACAATTCGGAGAGAACAATAAAGTTGAGGAAAACTAGTTAGATACTTCACTGACATTTTTTGCCAGAGCTTCCCACGGCAGGAACAAATGTGCATATGCTGCTGAAAAATATATATGAGACATGGTGGTTTCTTAAAATAGGGGACCCAAAAATGGTTGATTAAGTATACTATAAATGCCTATTAAAGGATGCTTTGGGGGCACCCCTATGAGAAACCACCATGGACGCTGAAAGAAATTCGACCACCGACTGCTTCTGCTTGCCATCTCGCGGCAGGTTTCAGCTGATCCTGCACCACCATGTCCCACACCTTGGATCGCTGGCGAGTTGACCCATGGCGTTTCTCCGGGGGGGCCTGTCTCATAGGCAGCCGGAGATCTGATCGCGCGGTGCTGGCAGCTGCCGGTGAGACGGGTGGTTGATGGAACGGCTGGATTTATGACTGACCATTGATTGAATTCACTTGATATCAGAGTAACGGTTCGTTCATAAACAATCAAAGCTTGATATGCACTCCTTTTGCAAGAGTTCTCTGATATACAGGTCAGCCAATGTGTTTGATTGTACATCATAGCTGCTCATGGTGGACATGAGACATGATGTGCCATGGTCAACTGTTTGTTTAGCGCGCAGGTCTCCAAGGGGTGTTCCCGCATGAGATCCCAAGCTGTTTCATGCAAGTGATATGGCGAATTTCAAAGCATGGAAAATCTAAGCATGCAAAGGCGAAACATAGTGAAGCGTACAATGTTCACAATATCACCTGATAGATAGTGATCGCTCTCTCGTAAACATCATTTGTTTGCCAGTTTTTCTCGAAGGATTTGGCCCACGCCTTTGGTATGCTGTCAGACAGTGAATTGCTAGTAACCGACTGGTAACCCATTCTACTCTCTGGTCCTGCGCTGGATCTCTGAAAAGAAGCGGGTGCCCTGGAAATCTCCATCTGGAGATCCATGGAGATCAATTGACCCATAGCTGGAGGAAACCACATCAAAAGTTCGGCGAGGATTGTTTTTCTCCGGGACCATATCAGTGCATCACCATCTCACTCACTTTTCAATCAGGGCTTTGGACAATAAATACTCAATGAAACTTTAATCTGAGCTGAAATCTTTCGTCCCTCACATTCTCTTTGGCTGGGCCTCTCTTGTGCAATCACGAGACAGTCTGAGCTTCCCCAGGCGTACTTCCAAGGCCAAGCAAAATGCCCTTGTTTTTGGTGTACGTGTACTTGATGCCTGTGTAGGCACCCGTCTGCTCTCCTGGGCAATCTCTCTGGCGCAAAGTCTGCACTGATAAACTTTGATGAGGGAAATTGAAGAATCACACAAAAATTGACTCTTTTTGGCCAGGGCTTCCCACAGTTTCGTAAACAAATGATGAAACCACAAATCAAACCAGGAAAGGATGGGATTAGTCAAGAAATGCAGGTAGTCCACGCGCCCACGGGGCCCACGCCCACCCAAACCTATGATGATTGCAGGGAGGCCTCTAGAGCGGTACCAAAATTGTGGCCCAAGGTGTGGAGAAAACATCACTGGATGTTGGCTCCAATTAGGTTCTCATCACCACGAAGAAATCACTACCGTGGGCCATGCACTAACCATGAGCTAACTGAGTTAAACAGTTCATATAAGATCTATAGTTCTCATTCTGGGTGTCCTACATCACCAACTCGTCAACTACATTGCCACATTAACCATTCATAGCATTAAACCAAGCACTTTTGGGGTTCCCTATTTTGAGAAACCACCATATCATTGATATCATGGCTTGAGCAGCAACCATTACAAACTCCCCAATGATTGGTGGCTTCTTGTGGCTCAATTGGTCCACGACGCCGGAAGTGAGCTACCAACCGTCACAACGTGGCCACCACCCATTGAACAAGGGGACCTGCTGAATGTAAATAGGGTGACTTGGGTAACTGGGTTAACATTGGTTAGTTCACTAGGGTAACTTCCAGTCACGGATGGTATGGCCATAGTCAAGCAAATTTAGAACTATGCGGGGGCCAATGGGGCCCACCTCTTTCAAAATTTATCAATCACTAAGCAAACCATATACAACTAGATTGGGAATTGATAGGGCAATACACCAGCAATAGAACACTGCTTGGGATTACAGGGGTTGACGATGGTGGATTTAATGGTTCTTATCAGTTCATTGGGAAATGATGGCTGATAAACAAGTAGCATTATCATCATTATTATCATTACTATTCTTATAGTAACAAATACTGTAATTACTATTCCTATTATCGTTCTTATGAATACTATTAGTAAAAACCCTGGCTTCTTAATCATCAATCATTATTGGTAATAAACCACTATCAGCTACCAGGCGCATTGTATCGACCCTCATCATCAAGAGCGGACTGCTTCTATTTGCTGAGGGTTGGACCGGTTAACAGGGAGAGTGGCAATATTTAGTTCAGCTGATGGATCATGGGATATGACCTAATGGTAAACTTACCCTCCGGTAAACTAACCTGGCAATGGATTTTGACCATATTTTCTAGTCAAACCCTGGGAAACCATCAATAAATAATGGATTTTCCATTGCCAGGTTACTTTACCAAAGGGTAATGGCTAACTAATGGAAACTGATAGTGGCAATCGATGTTCAACTGATGATTGACTAATGCTACACGCACGGCTCATAGCTACTGTAATGTTTTTGCAACTCAAGGGGACCATGGTGATACCACATGTTGATGCCAATGAGATCCCATGGTCACGTTTGATGACCCGCGATCATCATGATCTTGATCCAATAAATCTCTTGTGATTTATCAATTGCTGCTTTTGCACATAAACAAATCGCCCAGCGTTTGACAATGAATACCTGTATGTATTAAATATGTATATTAATGAAAATTAATGTATTTTGTCTGTTTCCCATGTTTTTCTTGTGGTTTCTTCTGGCGCCTCACAATCTCACAACCGTCATCCGCCAAGCTTCGCTCATCCAAAGGATCGCCATCGAAAGTAAAACAGTTACGACCAGCATCGATTACTCGACCCATGCAGTCGGAGGACGCGCAGCCGTTCATCATCAGTGAATCTAAACCTAGAAAACCAGACAGCGCGTTGGCTCTTAGCAGGCCTGGGGTTAGGATTGCTGATGATGTTTTCAAAGCTTGATGCACAGGCAGATTCTTTTTCTCCTCCAATCGATAAGTAAATTCACTTGATCAGATTAAACAGTCAGCTATTCTGTACGTGCTTTGGGTCATTTTGGTCGTACAGACCAAATGTCATTCTGACAGGTCGTTCAGACCACCGGTACACCGACCAACTACCTGCATATCGATGTAGCCAACTATCCCAGCTGGAAGAAATGAAACGGCCATCAACCTGATGGGAAAGAAGTGCACCGACTCCACAAGTCCAACAGACCATGATGGACACAAAGTACACCGACTTGAACAGCCCTCCAGACGCATGCAACGCATGGCACACCGGCGAGGGAGATATGCAGGTAGGAACAGCCGACAGGCGAAAAACCACCTCTCCCTCTGTCGTCACAGAGTTAATCCACACCGGAGGATACCTCACGGAGGTCCTGGGTGGGAAGGGTGGGAAAGAAAAAGAAATCTGTGAGTCCCACAGAGCACAGACTGTGCTAGACCTGTACTAGGCCTTTTTGGTTCTTGAGCCAAAACATCAGATGATGCTGTGGCATAAGACTTGTGAAAACAATGACACTTCACCATACCTGCCGAACCTTAAAGTGCATAATGTTTTCAAAGCTTGATGCACAGGCAGATTCTTTTTCTCCTCCAATCGATAAGTAAATTCACTTGATCAGATTAAGCAGTCAGCTATTCTGTACGTGCTTTGGGTCATTTTGGTCATACAGACCAAATGTCATTCTGACAGGTCGTTCAGACCACCGGTACACCGACCAACTACCTGCATATCGATGTAGCCAACTATCCCAATGCATTCATCCCAAAGCACTCAAAGAAACTTGAAAATCTGGATCAAGACAATGGTAGGTAACCAAAACAGAAAAGTGAAGGGTGTACAATGATGAACTTCAAAATGATGACGAAGAAGCCATTCATCTGATTCGCCCTTGCGGGACACACCATCGCTCCAATTATCACCAGAAGCAACCCACTCAAAGTAGGGCATGCAGCCAATAGCAGCCAAAACCGAGTGAATAACACCAACCATGGAATCCAACTCCACTGTAGAAGTACGCCCCCGAATCAAAGTCATCAAAGCAGCCACGTTATCAACATAGAAGAAACCATGGTAGCCCCTCAACTGAGAGCACAACACCACGAAGGTCTGCAAAACCATATAAAGTTCGAGCTGGGCAATCTTTGCTGGTTGGTCATCCCAAAGCTGGAAAAGGCTCACCACATCATCCAACACAAGAGCGATACGTTGACCAGAAGGAAGGACAACCAGAGCACCGGCAGAACCTTGTTGAGGGCCATCTTGGGCAGCATCAGAAGCAATAACAAACCGGGGAAGCGAACTGGGCTGCAAACTAAACACTCGCTGAGGGCGAAGACGGAACAGACCTTCAATCATGTCAAAGCATTGATGGAGGTCGGCTGTGAGTGAATGATCTTGGCCGAAAGCAAGCTGTCGATCCTGGAGGGCAGTCAACCCTGAGCGTCCAAACTTGCCCCAACATCCATGCCCGACAAAGGTCAGGCAGCCAAAGAGCTTGGAGGCAGTTCCAGGATGTAGGGCATTGGTGTCACGGGCCGAACGAATGAAACCAAGCACTTTGTCAACGAGGCGATCTCGAACCCAGAATGTAGTGCCACCAGAGTGCACAGCATCGCCAACATAGTGAACCAGTCCGAGAAAATCACTAGACGAGCTCATAGGCTGGCTTTTGTCACGAGAGAACGGTGAGCCCAACAAAGAAGCCAACGAGCAACAGAAGAATTGACCAGACCCACGTGATGAGCCAACATCTTGGATTGTCAGGTCGTCAAAGTACAGCGAAGCCATGCACGCACCCAAACGCCGAAAGAGGCATTGAAGGAATCTGGGGAACCTGTTGAAACTCGTCACGGCCAACGGGAGTCCGAACAAGGCCCCATGGTAGAGCCGGAACTCCGCGCACAAAGTGTGGGGGTTCATGTAGGTCACCACACACGCCCAGGACTGAGATGGCAACATTGGAACATGACGGTATGCGTTTGGCAAGTCCTCACCCCCGGTCTCGAAGGAGTCACCATTGAACCAAGCAGGATGATATCGCTGAAAGGCCTGCCAGAGGAGTCGTACGTGCAATCCAGGCTGGATTGCAGTACAGAGGTCCAACTTGTTCGAGTCACGGCTCAACGAAGACTGACCCCCATCGGCAGCATCGTCAATGACCCGAAGTTTGCCGCTGGGTTGCTGGACGCAAAACCGTCTGATCAGTCGGAAAGGACGCCCCAAACCGGTAAGCTCATCCCAAGTCATGGGAGGTGAACAAAAGCCCAAGGCTTCATCCTTGCAACCAGCCTCCATGATAGCCTCATCAAACTCGGAAGGGCGCAGCTGCCCAACAATGCGCTCAGCGTCAGCAAAGGCGGTAGCCCAGATGTCATCGGGAGACACCCATTCAGCAGCTTGAGGCGCATAGCATGGTACGTGTCTGGAGTGGCCCACCGAAGGGAAGCGGAAGACCAAGTCCTGGACAAAGGTAGGGTCAGGCCAATCAACCAGAAGGGCCAGCAGACCCAGCAGACCGATATGACGACCAGCGGTAGCCGAAGCAACACCTGGGGCTTGAAACTTCTGGAGGTGCTGGGTGACTGGCTGCCACCGACGACCAAGTTCATGTAGAAGGGATACACTGTGTTGGCGCTGAGGCCGAGCCTGGGCTCCCCCTTGGGCAGCACAATCTGCTGCAAACAGGAGATCGTCATCCACCAAAGGTTCCATCTCAAAGGGGGTGCCATCCTTGGCCAGAAGGCAAGCAAACTCAAAGTGAAGATCTGGACCAAGACCAAATGGTACCAGCGGGGGCGCAGCCTTAGAGGAGCTGGCGGCTCCAGTTTGGGCGCCCAACGCCATGCGAAAGTATGACCGTTCGGATGCTGAAATGATACGTGGTCCAGATGGAGTTCCATCCCATTCAGGACGAGACTGCCTCCAAGTACGGTAACGCAAGAAAGTGTCATCCATGAGGAGGTCCTCAATCATGGGAAACTTGAAGTCGCCCCAGTCAAGAAAGGAGGTCAAACTCCGAAATGCGTTCACAATGTCCTCTTGGGGGAAGGCAACGGGCATAGCCTGAACCATGCGACTGCCACAAGCCAGGGCCAACACTGATCGCGAAGGTGCTGAAGCTGATGAACGTGAACGCGAAGAAGACGGAGACTGATGCCAGAGAAGGGAACATAAGACATCGCCATGACAAAGCTGGTTGCGTGGACAGTCACAGACTAGAACACGATGGCGAAGAGACTCCAATTGGGCGAGCAGCTCTGAGTTAGATTGGATCCATTGACTGTACTTGAGAACCACTTCCAAAGCTGAACCATCCTTGCCAACAACAAAAGGGTTGGCCCATGGTCCCACAGCCCAGCGATGGGAGAAATGTCCCGGCCCAATATACACGTGCCCATCTGGGAGACACCCAGACATGGAGAAGACGTCCC
Organism: Symbiodinium kawagutii; assembly: GCA_009767595.1. Classification (NCBI taxonomy): domain Eukaryota; class Dinophyceae; order Suessiales; family Symbiodiniaceae; genus Symbiodinium; species Symbiodinium kawagutii. Next base: position 94,434 of record VSDK01016558.1, on the reverse strand, counting down.
CAGCCACCAACCTTGGAGGGATGCCCACCTTACGAGTTGCATCCGAACGAAGGCCAAGGTGCAAGGCCATCGCATCCATCAAAGATCCACGCAATTCTTGAGGATCATAGTCCAAAAGAGGACGAACGTCACAATGTCGATGGGAGTAACCACGTGCCATCCGCACCAAGAAAAAGCCTGGGCCAAAGGTGCGTTCTCACCGGAAAACAAATCCATCATGACAGGGGGTTGCGAAACCAGGTCATCCAAGGGAAGAGCTTCAGCCATGTTGACCATCTGTTGAAACTGAATGAACGAAGACGGTAGTTCAACCATAGTATCATCAGATGGCGCGGCCGCAGACAGCGACCCGCCCCTTTTTCAAGCGGCACGCTGCTTGTTGTTGCAGGCAGATCCATGATGACCATAACTGCCGCACACTCTTCCCCCACGCAAAAGATGTCCACATCTGTGGGCTCCCTGCGGGCATTCACGCCCCTTGACTTTGCAATTGCCCAACTGGAAGTCAGGGCAAAGAGGCGTCTTGTCACGAAGGGCCGTGACAATCTTGTCAGGCATAGCAGGTGCCTGAGACGGTGCCATCTTCACCTTGGGGCCAGTAGCCGGCTCAGGGGGTCGTGCGGACCCAGGCAACCCAGCAACCGTCCACAGAGCCTCACGCTCCACCATGACCTCCTTGATGATGGAGCCCAAGGAGCGACCAACCTGAGTAGCAAAGCGATGCGACCACTCTCCCCGCTCATTGATATCCAGGCTCAGCACGGTAGCCATACGAGTGGCCGGAGAAACTCTCGCGGCGAGGTCCTCGGCACGCTTCTGGTACTTCATCAGGAGGTCCCAAGGAAGCACCACATACAAGGTGCTGTCGGCACCCATCTTCTCCGGATCCACCGGAGCACCACTCAGGGGAGACGCCCCCACCAAAGCCAGGCCCATGAAGTAGATCCGCATACGGCGGAAGTAGTCCACAGAGTCACCCGTGGCATCAGGCTCCTGCTCAGTGTCCCTCTCCTGGATAAAGAGGTTGTCACCGATGCGCCTCTTCTTGGCAGGCCCGGTCTTCTGCTGCACCAGGTTCTTGACCGTCCAAAGGTCCACAACCTCAACCTGGCGCTTCTCCAATCCCTTAGACAGACGGCTCAAAAGGCGATCGGAGGGCCATTCCTGGGGAGTGAGGCACAAATGGTAGCGCAACCAAAAGGTCTCCTTAATGGCCTCCAGCTTGTCCGTGGGAAGGATGGCCTCCTCATCATCCTCACGAGCAGCATCCTTCTGCTTGCGAACCTCCCCAACCTTGGCCTCAGACACACAACTTGCCCAAGCAGCCCGAACACGGGACAACTGAAGCTTGGGGGTTGGAAGATCAGGGATGCCAGTGATGAAGGCCGCCTCAATCTCGCTCTCGTCAAGAACATAGTTGCGGAAGTCACTCAGGCTTTCAAGGTGAAGATCGAGAAGATGGTCAACAATCTTCTGGTGGAACTTGAATTGGGCAGCCAGCTTTTCAAACAGAGCTTGGGCAGCAGGAGCAGGCATGACGACAAAGCCAAAGAAAGAATGCAGACAGCAATCAAACTTGAACACAACAGCTGTGGCACAGCAAAATGGGTGCATGACAGGAAGGTGACGTCACCGCGACACACAAACACAGGAACAGGCAGGCAGCCAACCCTTTTAACCTGCCAAGTCGGGTCAGACAGACCTAGTGGTCGTTAATGTCAAAACTAGTCAAAAGAGCCTCCAACTCACCACAGAAGTGAAGCATAGCAGGCCATGACAGGGCCCCGGCCAACTCTTGTAGATGGTCACGGAAAGGAACGAAGATGGTGATGACATAGTAAGTCAAAGTCCACAGGTCCTGCTGATCAAGAAAAGAACGCAACTCATCAACGGCCTCCAAGTTGGGAACCAAATACGAAGAGGAGTCTGGAGGGTCACCACATCGAAGCCAATCTAAATCAGGCTCAGGCACACACATCTCCCGGGGTAAAATGGCAACCTGATCATACCACTCGATCACATGGTTAAAGAAATCTGTGAGTCCCACAGAGCACAGACTGTGCTAGACCTGTACTAGGCCTTTTTGGTTCTTGAGCCAAAACATCAGATGATGCTGTGGCATAAGACTTGTGAAAACAATGACACTTCACCATACCTGCCGAACCTTAAAGTGCATAATACCTGTCATATTTCATGGTTCCCAAAACTCCAGGTGGAAGAATTCGCCAAGTGGAAGAAGTCGGTCTAATTCCAGAACAGCCTCGATGATGAATACGTGACTGATTCGATTGTGCTGCTCTTAGCATAGTCGGTATACCTATAGGCAACCTTTTTTGCTCGGGCGTCCAGAGGGTTTGCCTTAATTGTATCCCATGCTTTGCAGCGGCATTATCACAGAGCAGGAAATGATGCAAAATGATGAAGGAAAGCGCTATACAATCGGGGCGGCGTCACTGCTACAGTCCACTGCCACGTCTGCGACCGCATGACTTTGGGCTGAGCAGCCACATAGATCATCTAAGTTTGAACCCATGCCATCATTGAGGATAAAATCATGTCAAAACTAGGGTCGCATAGATTCTGCGCTTCCATGGACGCAGGCGTTCCATATAGTATTCGACAATAGCAGTAGCAGCAATTATATTGTATCAACCACTGCCATCATAAGTCATAAGGGCTATGAGCATTGCCATTCTTTTTTGCGATGTTGACGAGTCTCTTCAACACGTGGCAACAATTGCCAAGTAATTAGTTATTAGCCACTCTTGACCATTGCTTCACACTATCAATCACAATCACCCATGATAAATCTCTGTTTGCACAATTCTCAACCAACATCAGCATCATCAGCCAACCCAGGTTCGCCAAGAAACGATATGGATAGTCGATTTTAAAGCGGTCGTTGGTGACCTGCTTTGGAGAGGCTAGCTCTCGCCACCAGGTGTGGCCAATCCAAGGGCTTCTTGAGAGGAGGCTGCCTACCGTCTATCCAATCCAAGGGATGAAATCAAACATCAACCATCAAAATCCATTAAGCATGAAAAACAACAAATGTTAACCACCGGCAACATCTGGCAACCAATGAATTCACAGTAACTAGTTCACAAACATCGTGAACATTCACGAACCATTCAATTATTGCGTCAAATTGTGGGTTTCACTACATGCAAGGTGCATGAAAAACAAGCCATCTGAAAACTCTGCCATCCCTGGCGTTTCTCTGCTGGTCGTATGTTCTTTTATAGGTTTCACATTGCAAAGAACAAACAAAGGATAAGGAATATTGTGAGTTCCTGACGGGGACCTAATTTCCGGGTCAACATCCCTTGGCACAAAGGAACACATGATCCCATCACATCACATGAATCAGCACATGAATGGAAGAAACATACCCACAATGAGATCCAACAACAACTTTCTCATTGATCTTGACGCCGATGATGACGATGATGACCATGACGATGACGACGATGACGATGACGACGATGACGATGACGATGACGATGATGATGATGATGATGATGATGATGATGATGATGAGGAGGAGGATGATGAGGATGAGGATGCAGGACATCTGTTGATTCTGCCGTGTTGGAAACTTAGCTGTAACTCACCCCAGTCAAGCTAATGTGCCTAATTATTGAGTTGTCCCAAAGATTTCCGAGGACTACCTCCCTAACTAGGACCGCCCGAGTTCACTTCGAGGAGCTTTGCGAAAGCAACCAGTTTGCAAGGTCATCCGCATCTGGTTGTTTGGCATGACTGCCACCTGGGAACACATGATGATACACAAGCTTGCAAGCCTTGTTATGCCACAAAAACATCAAACAAATGCATGGTTGATTCATCTTTGAACCACAATCAATTCAATATTCCATCAAAAGGAAGGTTGTTGAATGCGGCTCTGCCATTAGTCATTTCTGGATGGAAACTGCTGCATCAAAATCTGTTCTTCATCCCAGCCACGTTCCACTGCCGCAAGCGAGTACCCAATTCTTTCTGCGAAGTGCCCCTGTCAGGTTCCACGCTGGAGCGATGAAGTTTGCAGTATCTCTTAAGAGACTCGACATGATACTCGTGAGCAGCAGTAAAATCGATGGTCCATACATATCCGTGAAAACCTGCATGATCTGCACGAAAGGGTGAAGGTGACATCAAGCATGTCAAACTACTTCCCGAAGCTGCCACTGCCAAGTCAACACCCACAGTGCCCTGTGCTGCTTGCTGATCTTGTTGTGTAGGCAAGCGGATTCGTACAAGAATTCAACATCCCCGGATGATGTCGCAAGCACTGGGTTCAACAAGGTCAAAACAAAAAGAAACACTCATACCCCAATACTACACCATTTCTCATCAAAAGACCTTCGTGGTGTTTCATAGCTTCATTACTTTAAATCTGCTCTGCACTGATGGATACGTACATGAAAAATACTCGTGACCGATATGACTGGTAGTCCATCGAACACCGTTTCTGTGTGTACAGTATGGACTTCAAAACACGCAAAAATATATATGTAGATGCACAAGAGCATCTAATCCACAAACACACTATTATTAAACGTCTTGGTTTCCTATCGTTGCCACATGTGTGCACATATAATGCACCGTTTGCTTGCACAAGGAATACATTCGTCCGGGTAGCATTTGCAAGTTGCAAGCGTAGCTAGCCTAACTCTCACGTTAGGCAAGCAGAATCGGACTTACAACCAGCAAAGGTGTTCTCCCCATTTCTCTCCCGTACATCCTGAAATCATACGTTTCCAAATGTTCCAACTTTTCGAGCGACAGCAACCGTCTGGAGAAACGGTCTGCCCTTTCACAATCCCCACAACGATCCCTTTTGACATGGCAAACCGCCAATAAGTGTATGGCTGGCTCAACACCATATTCAAAAAAATCAGTCAACCAATATTAATCATCCCAAACACTTGTTTAACCAATATAAACCATCCCAAATATTAATTAGCCAACCAATATTAACCAAATCAAATAAAATAAGCATGTTTAAAACCACCAGCCAGCTACTTGGAAGTGCACCACTTGAAATAATGACCACATTGAGACCTTAGTGTTGGGTCAGCTCAGCAGCCAAGAGGCTTTGGGACGTATCCGGCCACCATGCCTGGCCACCAGGGAAGGGTAACGTCCTCAAAACACCCTGGAATTTGGGACGAAATCGCGACATCAAGCAGCCACAACAAACGGCTCAAGAATGGTCGTCAAAACTTGCTACACATGGCGCATCATGGCGAGCATTCCAAAGATCTAAAGAACAGTTGAGTTTGTGGCAAACAGCAAATGTCTCACCACCATCCAGCGTGCATCCCCGAGCCGTCAGTATCTTGAGCAGTAGTGACCATATCCAAACCTTGGTTGGAGCGGGCCCACTTGAGGCGGTCCCATCACCAAATCATTGCTTCGACACTGTGGTGAGCTTTGCCGCTTCCAATGCTTGAAAAACTAGCATTTGGTTAGAACCTTCTTGGAAGCTATTGGGCTGCCCCTGGCAAAGCCCCTCAAAAAGCCATATGGGTATTTCTAGCTCCTTAGCTCCCTTCCAACATCTCCCAAGCAACAGCCTGTCCAAAATTCAATCAAATTGAGCCCTGGAGGCTTTAGCCACCAAGGGTTCAACCACCACAGCTTGGGTCAGCTGCCCATAACCTGGGAGCCCCGGCCTGCAACTTCGGGCAATGATCGGAGTTTCAGGAAGCTCTCTGGGCTGGTGCTATGGACATAGAGCTGCCTGAGGGCACAGCAACTCCAAGGATGACCTCTGGTAATCTGTTCTGTTCACTCCTCTCATTGGCGGGTTAATTCGGATGAAATCCTCTTGTCGTGGGATGACGGGGATTTGCACAAGTAGAATTAGGTATTGTTGTTGATGTCAGCCTGACATAGTCTGACAGTTTGCGAGTCTCTGAATGGGTGAGTCTGTCTGCCTGACTGCCTGCCGGTCCCTACAATACGTATGCACACATCCTTACTGTCGAATAATTACCTTTTTAAGGTCTAGACCTATTTTGGCAGCCTGTACCTGAAACGGGAAGATCTTATGATGTGGCAAAATCATGGTGTGGTGCTGAGTCCGATGGGGACTGGATAAAGAATTCTACGACGTGAACTTGAAAGTAATCACCATGTGTCCACACTTTCAAACACTGTTAGAACATTTGGAATGCCAACTTGCAATGTTCCAAATGGATGTTGGGTTACGTCCTCTCCACCATATCAAACCATATCAGAATTTGAGGACTTACATACTTGGGGAAACAGTGCTGCGGGATCGATTAGACTACGTCCCTTATGGCACGTATCCAGCGAATTCGCTTTGCTTTACAATCAGGATTTGTGACCCAGGGAAAAAGCAATAGGGTCCAATCAGTGATAGTTCAACCGTTGTTTAAAACACATGTTTTGTTCAAAACTCATGGGGCCCGTCGACAACCAGTGAACAAAGTATGGATCGACCTAAAGAAGTAGCGATTAAAACACATTCTGGACATGACCCCAACAAAAGCAACCAACAATGTGCCGGAAAATGCCGGAAATCAGTCCCAGCATTTTAAGAAGGTTGTGTTTCTTACCCAAATCTATGAGGCATGATCGATTGTTCGTAAGGTGTGCGACTGTATCATGTTTTGGTCATCTCAAACCCGTTGGACCGGATTTAGTTGACACAAGCAACAACCACCATGAACAATGTTTGCCAACAATGATATCGCATAAATCAGTATATCATACGATAATATCACCTATGATAACTAAGCAAATCTTTGCACGTCAAACCATGATACCAGCCTAGGACACCTCAACGCTTTGAAGGTATGAACTTACAACTGCGGGGGGGCAGCATGAATGAATGTCCGATAGTTTGAAGCATGTCTGAAGCCCCACACCTGGGCATGAAGTAATGACTTGCTGAGGTTTTTGTCGCAGTGTCTATTATTTGACCTTTGAACTTAACACGGCTGTGGGTCAAGCAGTTAACCAACCAATAATGGGGGATAATACCCAACAATAGTAGAGAAGCCAATGGATAATGATAGGGGAACCAGGGGTACAGGGTTTTGACCCACAGCCACGCCATCTTCAGCATATGCATCCTAGCATGCCAAGAATTGTCCAGGGCAAAGGCATTGAAGGACCCTCTTACCTTTAGGGCGCCCGTGGGCGACTTCATACCAAGAGGCCAGTCTCTGCGGACCAAATTGGCGGCATCACCACATGCACTGGCGAGCGGCAGCAAATGACTGACCCGGCACCACGCCACCGGAGTGAACCAGGTTGTATGCATTTTATGCCGTCTTACGGCATTTTCGCGTGTCCAAGCAGCCAACGCGGCGCGTCCTCTTTTCATAACCCTATATCCCAAAACCCTAAACTCTAAACCGAGAAACAAGAGCAAAAAAAGGCCAGGGCATTTGTCAACACACCTCCATGAATAACCCCCTAGTTGCTCACCGTAAATATCTATCGATAACTAGTAATTTGTATCAAAATAATTTCCAATAATATCATACAAAAGTAGTTGATGAACAAGCAAATCTACGTGGATCCAGGAGCTTCATGAACGATTGGATCTACTATTTATCAACCAGCACGACCGGTGGTTTCAATCTGTTCAACCCCTTTGAAAGATATGCTTGTCAACCAACCATTTATTGATAATTACTAGGGACAAATTAACACATGCCTGAAATCATCAACCAAATGAGAAGCTGAGGGGGTGCACTTTTCCCCATGACTTCGGTTTCAATAGGACGCGTCCAAGCGCGATCAGGTTTGGGGTCTCCGCTCACCATGCCCATCAGGTGGTGATCGCATCAACATGGGAGCTGTTTCGTGGGTCTTCCCGAAAACATGCAGTGGTTTGAACAGAAAACAGTGTTGCGCAACGAGGTTTGATGATGTGAGCTTCTTTGTCTCTGTCGTCATCTGGTGATTTTTTTGGGCTGGATGAAAGGGAATCTCAGCATACTGCTTATGAGAACGTACCATGTCAGCCCCCCTTGGACTCTCATGGTCTCTTGATTTGCCACAAGGGTGCACCGAAATTGTTCACATATCTGTCTCCTGATGTAAATACACTCAGGGCTGAAGTACAGCGCCCAACTATCCAATGATGAAATGCGCTGATCAACAGCCAACAGCTATGGCAAGCATCAATTGAAATACTGTACCCGGGCGGCTTCATGTCAATACGTGGCAACTGTTTCTGGGTCACCGCCCTACTTTTGCAACTTTTGCACAAAATTATATTTCTCTGGCTTTGGGGTACCCCCCGGTTTCTCAGCAAGCACCCAACTACCCGCATCTACCGGTTCAAGAGACACCGTTCCCGCCTGGATTCTTCATTTCCTACGCAGCCCAGTTCACCATCAAAAATTGCCTCCTGAATCGTCCCAAGGCTGTGTCGGCCACTGAAGCATTGGAGATGCAAAGTTGGTGATGCCCAGTCAGACTTGCAGGATTAAACGCCATATCCGCAGATGCATCGCTGTCAACTGGGTTAAATCAACTCACAAAACCGGTTGGCAGTTTGCAATTGCAACCCTATGGTCCTAGTTTCTGGCTTCGCATCCACTGTTTCTGCATCTCAATCAACATTGCAGGTTTGGGGAGCTGCGGAACAAGAGTTGACAACACAGGAATTGTCCAAATTTGAAATGACAAATTAATAATTAATAATTACATTGTGGTGTAATATGTTTGCCATAGTCAACTAACCAAAAGGACACTATGAAATACTGTGAACCTAAAAATGAGCAACTAAATCTTTCAGAGCTTGAAATTTCTCAAGTGCATTAAGTAACCAAAGCCATCTGAAATGCTGGTTGAATCAGTGCTTCAGCATGATTGAAACATACAATATATCCTTCGGTGTGAGGTCTTAGCACGTTACGTTCCGCATTCTGAATGCTCCCCTTCAAGGCTGGGGTTCTGCTGGTTGGGTGCTTCTGGAGTTTCCCAGCTGTATCCGGATGTTTTGCATGGTTGTTGTTGCTGCCGGCAGTGCTGCGACGTCTCTCTGCATGGTTCCGTTTTTGTTGCTGGTGTCTTCGCATTTCTTGGATGACAACTGATGACACCCATCCAATCTGGTTTCCACTGATTGGATGGTTTCATATTTGTGTTTTAACATTTGCACCGATAATGATCGCCTTTTTGCTGGCAAACTGTGCCCAAGAATTTGCTCTTCATCTCCTCTCTTCAGCTTCCCGCCCAGGGGGAAACTCCCCCGTCCTTCATCCAAGAAGACACACTCCCGGCCATCAACGACATGTTCCTCGCGCTGCAGGTCGTAAGGCTTCATGTGCTTCAAGCCCACAAAGTATCCTATCGTTAGCTAAGCTGGTTTATAGGTAGGGTACTGTAACCAATTGGTTTATGATGAATTGCTAGCTGCTGGTTTAGTTTACAGCGGCGGGTTTATAGGCGTAGTGTCCTAAGCTTGTTTTCAAGGGCTTACGGAGCAACGAGGCAACCAGTTGAAGTCGGGGGCACTACATCCCAGGGTGACCTCCAGGGGCTCGTTCCCCGGTTTCCCAAATGATTTGTGAGCGGCCTGAAGTCCATGATGCGCGTCGGGTGGTACTCATACCTGAGGACGGGTTGCACAGGCACCATGATCCATCGCTTGACATTGGGTACTGGTTACTCCTCATCAACTTTGATTATTATGGTCCCCAGTATTGTCAAGCCGGTGGTTCGTGACGCTTGATGATGGAATGGCAGTTGGAAAGTAGTATTCAAAATGGTTTGCCAGGATTGAACCACCAGCTAAATGCTGATGGGTCACTCGTAATTGGCAACCCAACAGGTGTTGGGATTACTACTGATAGATATAACATAACATCAACGGAAATACAAACTGCGCATAGCTGCACAACAGCTATGTAGCCCGGTGTGTGCCAAATGGTGAGCCAGCTTTGTGCATTGATGGTATGGTATCACAAAGACAGCAAACCAACAAAGTGTTTTTATAGACCACCACACAATGGGGTGGGATGTTTGCTAAAGGAGTCATCACAAACATCAACAATCATAACCTTGTATGTGTGTATTGATTTTTGGGGTGATCCTTACCCCTCAAATATCTCACATGTGTGGTCAAGTTGATCATCCCGCATTCTGAAGCTTGGTCAAGTTGATACCAACTGGTTGGTGGTTTCAACCCCTCTGAAAAAAAGTAGTCATCAACCATCCCACCAACTCAGAGTAAAAAACAATCTGTCAAACCATCAGTCAGTCGCGGTTGGACTGCAAACAACCAACTAAATTTACTTGATAAAGTAGCATTTGGTTAGAACCCTCCTGGCAGATCCTGGCAGCTCCTTTGCTGGCTACAGGGGTACCGCTGGCTCCGAATCGCTCCCTCTCAACCACCGGCCGGTAGCTTGATAACCCAATCAACCAACCAAATCACAGCACCTCCGAACGGGACGCTGACGACGAGGGACCATTCATTGTCCAGCAAGGCGATTCGATGAATCTGCCCCAGGGAGTATGAGTCCACCACTCGAGTGACCTGTGGAGCAACGACAAGCACCCAACAGCAAGCATACCCAACCATAATTGATAAAAAAGCTGGTTAGGGTACTAGTGATTAATCCATACTTATAGCGATGAAATGGGACAACTAAGAGATCTACCAGCAATTGATAAAAATAACAACTGGCAAAGCACCCTTTTACCAACATTGAAGCTATCACTAACAACAATATGGGGGCTAAAGAAAGGTGCCATCACAGGAAACCTGTGATAAATACGAGGGCAACTCCCTGTGGCACACACCGCGAGCCACAGGGAGGCTGGACCTCGACTCACATTTGCGCCTACACAACTTGAGTTACTTGGGCAACTGGAAAGCAACCATGATATCAGGTTACAACCATGATATCATCGTTGCTTTCCAGTGGCCCAAGTAATAGCAATGATAACAATGCCTGAATGTTACCAACAATGATAACACTGCCTGCAGCATCGTACAGCTACACAACCACGATATCAATCGCTACCATCGGTTGATTCACCAGCTCCGTCGCAACGTCGTTCACCTGCAAGACGAAAATCAAGAAAATGCTGCAAAGCATAGCCACCACAAAGCATTCGCCTGAGGGTACCGAAGGTGACACATGTTATTTGTCTACGAGCCAACATTATATAACCAGCAGAAATAGGGCAGCATCATAACCAACAAAATAGGGAATGCAATGGTTAATATATAATTGCTATATACTAGTCGATGGTTACTAATGGTTTCCAATGATCAATAGTAATTGAATCAGTAATTGGTAAAGTCGTCTTGGTGGTAGCCCCCACTTTGTTATTTGAAACAGTGATAGCCATGAGAAAGTCAATATACAGTAGCAAAATTATTTTGTTGATTCCTTCTTTGAAACACTGGTCAGCAGGGTCAACCATGGGAACCCCCTGTTGCATATTACAACCGCGGATCACACAGGTACCCGGGGCATCATCTCATGGCCTTGGCTGTGGGATTAGCTGTTCTTGTTCCAGGAATGATGCTGTTCATTTGTGGACATTGTTTGTATCGGTCCTGCACCGGGTTCATTTACAAACAGCCAACACCGTATCGGTCCTATACCAGGTTCATTTGCAAACAACTCACTCCAGAAAAATGGTGCTGATGAGCCACGGCTACTACCGATATGTGTGGTGTTGATGCTTTAGTTCAGCTCAAGGCATCCATCCACATCAAGTGATTTTCAGGTCGCCTTCAGGCCCATTCACAACTCATTCGTTGTTGGTGGATTTGGGGGCACATGCAATTTTTTTCCGGGGCTTCCAACGGCTTGCCCTCCACTTCAGGGCATATGCAACTACAGAGATGATTCTTGCCTTGTTTATCGAGAGCATCACCAACCATCACCATGCTCACCAGGGCGAACCACACATGACATGACTATGGCGGAGTTCATGGGAGTTCCCTGATCTTGCATCAGTGTTCCAGCACTCGGGCTTGGAGTCAAATATGTGAAAGAAAATGCTGCTTCTGCCTGATGCTTTGCCAATCCATCATTAGTTTTCTCAAAAGGCGTTTTGAAACTCCAGCTGGTGATCGTACCGCACAAAATACCACAAGTAAAATCAAGTAAACGCATACATGACCACTTTTCTCGGAGATTGGTTTTCCCTGGGGTCAATGTTCTTTGTAAGCAGGCTAAGTATTGCAAATGTGCAACCTGCTTGGCATGTTTCATTAAAACGACCTGAAACACGGGTACTGATACTTCCTGATGGCGACTGAATGAGCCATTGTAAATGATGCTAGTGATTGATATTGGTACCCTGAATTAACATACCACTAGTCATGGCCATTCTCAATTAGACCATCTTCAACCACCAATGGGTTGCAGGTGTTGCACCAAGCGGATCCAAGCACCGGTTGCAGTTCCGTACACACCGTTCTGGCAGAGCCGAGTCACAGGAGAATGGCCGCACCTTCCCTTGAAACTCCAAACGCACCGGCCTACGATCGCTCAGGCGCTGCCACAGTCACGAGTGCAACGATGATGGGCTTGTAGCCATGGGCGCTACTTAACATCCAGCTTTTATATCCGTTACAATAGGGAAAACAACCAGGAACTTGGGGGTACACCATGGCTTTGGACCAGCCCCTATTCGTGATGAATGTTCATGTATGTTCATGTAAATCGTAAACCATTTGGAATCAGAGTACCGTGTATATCATTGACCATCAATTGACCCTCGTTGCCCTTTTCATGGCATGCTGGGAATGTCATCCACCATCAATAGCTGCGCAACGTTGCTCATAATCATCGGGATTCACCATTGACATCTACCATCAACCGTTCATCATTTACATCTGTAAACCACCATTCGTGATTGTCAATCAAGGGGCTAAGTTGATACGCAACCAGGATAACATGCTATTGTGTGGCCCCAGTTTTCAAGTGGTTGGTTTATTCACCAACCTAGCCGAGGGACACCAACACATGGCGGTGCAAAGAATCCAGGAAACCCAAGCACAAGAAGGCAACGGTACAAGCACGAAAGCAACACATCAACAGCAGCAGCAGCAGCAGCAGCAGCAGCAGCAGCAGCAGCAGCAGCAGCAACAACACATGCAAAAATGAGAACAAACACAACAAGCAACCACATAACCGATAACAACAGGAACAATGCACACCGCAACAAGCTCAACATCAATAAGAACACAACCAGCACCAGCTCACATACAGCAACACTGCCAGCAACCGCCAATGACTACAAAAACACAAAAAGGCATCACCTTGCAGTACCTGCAGAATAGCTTTGTAGGCAAGTTGCAAAGAGTCAGGATCGCTGATTTTCTTGAGAATGTCCTGACGGTCGCGTAGAGAGTTTGGTGGTTGTGACTGACGACATGTGTGAACAGATCATGCAAGACTCCGGGTCAAACAGATCAAGAAACAGCCCTTGCAACCTTAAATCAAACAAACGCATTTGATCAGTCAAATCCACACCGCAAGGAAGCACACACCGTGAGCTTGCACGGCAGCGGCCATGAATCTCATCACTGGTGGACTTCAAAAGGGTCCACCAATGGCCGTGGAGTGGCCATAAGCGTGTCAATTTTTGTATGCTGGACAGCTTAGAGCAGACCCAAAAGAAGAAGAGACACCGGTCTCATATGGGAGTTTCTCAAGGTAGGGGAACCCCAAAATTCTGGTTGCCGCCTTACTACTTTACGATGCATGGTTGATATTTGGTGATCTTAGGGCACTCCTGTTTTGACAAACCACCATATGGCTGTAGCTCATTTGTGGGCTGATTGCTCCCAGCACCTTTTCAAAAGAATTGTGCTTTCTACTGCCAAGGAAACTTGCCATCAACCAAAAGCTTCCGCAAATGTGCCGCGCATGAATGTGCACTCTGCAAATAGGAGGGCACAACAAACAAAAGTTAACTATGTGTGGACATGTGGCACCAGCAATGCCAATTCCCAACTCTGGCAACTAGGCGACACTTCTGGCTATCGATTCTGCGCCCACTGGCGATTAGAGTGAACCCGTGCTCCCTGCTATTTAGATACGATGTTAGACGTTCAAATGTGCACAAATCTATTTCGCAAGTTGCTAAACATGCAAATGTGCACATAATATCTGGTTCGTATGTGCAGTAAAGCAATCAAAAGCACAAAGAAAATCGGCATCTAAGGAAGAAACACAGTGCACATGTGAATAAGTTGTCAGAATTGCGGGTGTGTTTATGCTATGTCTCATAGCATGAGCATGCGTCTCATCTGATGTGACCCCTCAGGGTTGTTTTGGTGATAAAACATGGATTTGGATGACCCCAGTCACTGCCCATGACTTCCTTGCACCAATTCTGGGGCATCCAACCATTCTTAAGTTGACGACTCCTCCAAAATCATTGCCATAGGAGCGGTGTTTTTTGCACCAACCGCTGATTTGCCACAACCCTGTTGCATCATAGTCCCCCGAACGGCTCCTGGGGATCTCTCTTGCAGGCCGTCTCAAAAAAGTTTTGGTTTCGGAACTTTTCGCCTTAGCGTTGGTCAGGGGGGCTTCAGCGGTATCTCAGATTTGAAGGGGGCCTGTAGATGCTTTCGCCGTCGGACGCGGGCAAACACACAAAGCGCTTGATCACATAGTCCAAGCTTCTGTACTGTCTAGGTATTGTGTTTAATCAGTCACTGAGTTGTACAAACAATCACATGCACAGGTGAATACAATGCAGGTCTAGACATACGCATGTGTATGATCTGGAAAGAGCGGCCCAAGGCCCAAGAAAATAAATATGGCTGGGGGAAAGCCAAGCCCAGTGGCCGCAACAATGGTCTGCACCCCCTCGATTCCATCAACAAATGCAACTTGGTAGTCAATCCGTTCTTTATCTAGCTTTTGACGTTCACGGATGCCACTGCTTGCATCTGTCAGGGGAAGTTGGTGGGCTTTTAAAGTCATGCCCTAAATATACCCAAATCATACTGTTGACTGTCAGCCTTTAACATACATTGGTTGCTTCGCCATTGACTGATGTTCATCCTAGCTTGGCGATTGACATTGATTGTTGATCCAATTTGCCAGCCAGGCACGGCCGTCAAATGATGCAGCTCCGAAACCATTTGGCATCAAAGTTGTTCGTTTTACTGTCCCATACCATCATCATCTAATAATAGTCATTGAAGGTACCAATAAGCATCGATGAATAAATACCGCACGCGTAATAATAGGGAAATACACACGATTGATGTATATATATATATATATATATTTCTTGAAATGAATACATGTTTACATTGAAAAATGATTTTTGAACATAGAAACAACAATATATATATATATATATAATAGTAATCATTTCTTGGGAATGGTTGAGGGTACCAGCAGCAACAAACCACCATAACAAGCTGATCTATCATCATGCAAGTTAGCCATCCCGGCCATCATTCTCCAACCATCCGCTATCACAACCATTGACCATATACGTGTTGAGCAGTATATCCCACGGTCATTAACCATGCTTAGCAATAATATCCCATGGCGGTAATCATACTAATTATTATCATTTATTATCCAACCATTTTTGTTTGCTATAAGAAATTCCCAACCTTTATCAATCCAACCATGATTGACCATTCCGAAGCAGCCTTACCACCCCAAGCTGTGGGGTGCCATGATTTCTCGGTAGCACCGGCGCTGCACGCCCAACGCCACGCCATGGCACGGTCGTAGATGCCTTTGGAGAAAATCCCCACGAGGCGAAATCCTCGGAGTGCCACGCATGTCACAAGCAGGTTGCCATCTGGCTATGGGTCAATACTAATCAACCAACAACAATGGTTAACTAGCTGGCTAATGGTGAATAATGGGAGACAATAAGCAACAATAGTAGTGGATATACCAACTATATCGCTATGGATATCTATGGGTCAATATTCACGAGCCAATTAATGGGGGATAATCACCAGCACTTTCATAAGGAAAACCATGGTAAAGGGGAACCAGGGCAAGGGTGAACTGACCCACTGCCATCTCCTCTCAATCACCATCTCACTTGGAGTTCAGCGAGGCGTTTCAGGTGATCAGATGTGATCAGGTGACCCAGCCACATCAACTAGCTCCGTGGTTAGCAGCTGAAAAACCAGTTTGCCATCTGGTTGGTGGCTTTTTGGCCATCCCAAGAAAAAGCAATCAACATTCATCAACCAACATCAACCAAACATTCTAAGCATCAGGGAAAACAAACAACTGGCAAACCAACTAGCTTAGGCTGCCACGAATGCTGGGGTGTCATGTTTTTTGTTGCTGTGTTGGCACGGCCATCTCTTGTGTTTCGATTCGTGCCTGCTCGTTCTTGAGAAATCCCTCAAACAATTTGATTGATTCATGGTTCGTAGTTATTCAATGCTGGTTGATGATGGATGGGTAAATAACCGATGTTGCCTCGCTGGATGATAAAGGCCCTGTATCCACTGGATCTGCAAGCCATGTGTGCCATATAGCACCACCACGGAGCTGTCACACGCTAGAGATACGTCCCAAAAGAGTGGTCAAGTGACCTGAAAATCTGATGTAAACTATGTACCTTCTAGAACTAACAAGCAAAGGAATTATTGATAGTTCCAAACATGTACCAAATCACTTTTTTTAGACCTAGCTATTAGCTATGTACCAAATGTATCCAAATGTTGGAATCAAGATCAATTGCTTCGCCACTCCATCAGCTCACACTTGAATGGTCGAATCAAATACGAGATACAAGTCGTTACAAGCAGCGCAATTTCCGAACCCTAGGCAATCAGTACAGCACTAGATATTGACATTGTCCGCACCTTTCCTTTTGGAAACTACGAGAATTGCCAAGCTACGCATGGATTCTTGACAATCAGTGGCCCCAGAGACTCTTGCTGGACACTGCCAGGCTGTTGAACTAGCATTTTCACGCGGAAAAACCCGGCATCTTTGGGTTCATGGCCCACCGCCCGTGTGCGGTGCCAAAGTACCCTGCACTTTGTAATCCTGTGCCACTCCGTCTGGAGCGGTATCTGCGAGCAGGGGCACCAAGCGGTTTGGAACCCAGAAGGTCAGTGAACTTTGACAACAACCCTGAGACTTCGTGATGAACGCGCCAAAACAAAATCAAGAAATGCACACAGCCTGCCTTGAACATAGTAGTGCATCATGCCATCTGGATAGAAGGGCTCAGATGCTCTCAAGAAAACGTCCTGGCCGGTGCAGCTGTGACCGTTCCAAAACAGAATCTCTGCCCAGTAGCTTGGAACACAACAACTTTACTGATAAATCTTACCCGCTTCATGGTCAAACCCAGCTTCTGAATCCTTCTGAGGCCTTCTGTGAAGGGAATCGCAACTGTTACTCAATTCACCAATCTGGAAGCAAGCCAGCAGCACTGTTGAAAATCTGTCGGAAATTGCTGTAATGTTTAAATTCAAGCATCAATGCAGGGATGCGGGGACAACCCCGAACTTTAGTTGTGTAAGTTCATGTTCAGGATATGCCAGGCATGCTCATGTTCATCGGAAAAAATCCAGGCCCTACAATCCATGTTTTGGTACTTGCTTGGTGGTTCCAGCCTTGCCTATCCAACCCCCCCGTCTAGTTCCTTGATTGGGGCAATATAACAAAGTATGCGCCTATGTATACAAGTCCGCCGCGTTTTCCACTTGTACATGTCGAGTATGGGGCCTGGGTATCCCCGTGAAACAGAAATGAAACCAGCATTGGAACAATTTCTTCATGAATATTGGGCAAACATAACGTCATGGATCTTGGGAATACGTGATCTACAGTAGAATAAACTGCCCGCAGCAGTACACCTAAGCATGACATGAGGTAATAAACAAGTGCTTCAATCTAGATGTGCAATTTTAGTGTTATTGCCCTTTATTTTTGTTCTGTGACCGACCTAAGCAAAATCAATCTTTCTATACATGCGAAATGCTCGTGGTACACGGGAATGGGCAAGTGTCTCAACAACAAGGCTTCCGTATTGGTTTGTTGTCCCTTACTTTCCGCTTTTTCACATCGGAAACCACCCTGAAACAAGCGTGCATTCGGGGGGTTATTAACTTGTTTTTCCCTCATCATCCGCAAAGTTAAAGCCCGTATGGGGTGCCACACGCGGTCTCCAACACTAAAGTCCTTAACACTCTTCTACAATTTCCTCCCATTTTCCTGGAACTGTAGCTCTCCATTCTGGTTGGGATGTTTGCAACAGCTATCAATGCCCTCTGTCACTGACTCTGCAGCGCTGATGGTGTACATCCCTCTCACAGTTTCCGCCCTACAAGCATTGCACGATCACAAGTACGGATGATGTTGGGATATCACCATTTCTGGATATACCACGCGATTGTTTTTCTTCTTTTTCCATTGATAGTGCTTACCGATGCTTGATCATTATTGGTCGCTCATGGGCCATTAATCAAGCCAAAGCAAATTCGTTACATCTCTAGTTTAAACTACTCACCACCATTCATTAAAACTGGCCAATCCTAGTAAAAGGATTTTGAGATGGTTAGCCACTACTAGGATTTGAACTATACTTAACTCATTCAACAAACCTATTGCATGGTTAGCCACCACTGAACCAACAGCGTTGAAGCCATGCAGCACATCACCGTGCCAGGCTGTGCCATCCAACGGTCCTTGGAGATGTCCACGTCGTCGGTGTCGTTTCCGGGACGCTTCTCGTAGACCTGAGGTGCCCATGACCGTGACGCGACGCACGGCGAGCCGGCAGCTGCCTTCAGATCAGAAAGCAGTGGTTACAAGCTGCTACCATCGAGCCTGGAGCATCATCCTGGTCTGCGAGAGATCCAATATCCAGTCATCATCATTCAACCTCATTTAACATCGTTATTCATGATATTGATTCATCATCACTCATGGTCCTTCAGCATCGTTCATCGTCAACCATCATCACTCATCATTCATCATCATGTGTCATGATTCATCGTCGTTCACCATCATTCATCACTATTCGTTCACTCATTGTTGATCATCGTTCATCATCATGTATTGTATCACCACTGCTGTTTCAAGTATCATCATGTATTGTATCATCATGTATTGTATCATCATGTATTGTCCAAGTTACAATGTTTCTGACTCTCTGTTGGGTCGCACGCTTGTCTCTCAAGCGTGCCACCTGCCAGCTGCCAGGTCGACCGGGGTGCTACAAATGGCGGACATTTTCTTCCTGCCTTTTGTCGGGAAAATGTTGGTTGATCCAATAAACGATGGTACCTACCAACCATCAAAGTTCGTAGCCATTCTTACTAGGGAAACCACCAATTTTGCGGGTACACCATGTTTGGACAAACCCCAAATGTTGGTCGCACAGCTGGGGAAACATGGTGTGCTATACTAACTATAGCTGGTTGTGTCCAACAGGAACCAATCTGCCTCACCTCACGGTAAAGATTGCACAAAGGTTACAGGTGAAGTCGGGAAAAACAACCAAACATGTGTGAAACTACTGTATGTTCATAGTAATTAGGAATTACCAACCATGTCTATCCTATCAAAGTGTTTTGCAACACAACACGCCTGCCAGAAACCTCAAAAGTACAGCTCAAATGTTCATGGCTTGGGTTTACCTTGGGTGGTGTTTGGGTGCTTTTTGGGCTTTGCATCATTTCTGTTTGGAAGCTGTTCGTTTCTCGTGCCATCACCACTGCACTCTGTCAATATGCAAACCAATGTAGCACAACATAAAGCTTGCCAACCAGGATAAGGAAAAATGAGAGGCCTGTCCCACAATCACAAAGCTGATGGAATCAGCTTTATCACACACAGCTCAGACTGATAGATAAACAAATGCAAAGTCATCATAGAGCCACCTGGAATCACCTCAAACATCTTCAGGCACGTAGAATATCCATGATTGAATACCGTTGGGGTAATAATCGCTATCAAACCATGTTCAATCCGAATCCTGTTCCAAAGATTGAAGCTTCAGCACCTGGGCTCACGAAAGCCTCCCCAGCGCCGTCCTGGTCGTAGTCTACGGTCTTGTTGCGGGTGCCCTGCCCAGTCCCAAAGAAGATCTGCTGAATGGAAATGATGCGACTCCTGGTAGCATCAGTTGATCCAGTTGCCACCAAGGGAAAATATCGGCTGGTGAGGTCAAAGGGGTTGGTAATGTGGACCTTCCATTCGTTGAAGCACCTGGGACCTGTCCCAAGTTTACATGGAACTAAATGGCTGATAGAATTTCAACATGAGTACACCAAAAACACTTTAGTGGATAAATGCACCACATTTCCAAGACATTCTGAGGGGGAGAAGCGCTGCTTATGTTGCTTATTTGCAGCAATGGAGCACCAAAGACTAGCAACATGATAGTTGGTGAGTTGGGATACTATGCCAGGCTACTTCTGCAACTTGAGAGTGAAATCACCAGCTGAAAAGGCACGACAAACACTTGTACTGTGCCCCCATCTTGGCAACAACCTGTGGTTTTCTGATGACTCTGGCAATCAAAATACATCAAATCACGTGCCGACATCCCAAACTGACGGTTTCCCGTGGTTTCCCATTTAAAAATTAGACACATAGATGTTTGATGGACTCCAATTTGCTGACATACACTCGCATCTTGAAAACATAACATTAATCATTAATCATTAGACCAGCCAGCAAAACCGTGCAAAACCTCGCTAGAGATCACCCCCAAACACCTGCTGTCTACACATGGATTGGAGATTCAGGGAAGTGCAACGCATGGCACACCCAAGTCACATTGGAAAACCAACAGAATTTGATCCGCTCGCACTCTCGTCCTGACATTGGCGCTAGCGTGTTGCACAGCGCTCTTGATGGATCGGAAGATTCTCCGCAAGGGGGTCTCCACCTCCCGCAACTGTCGCAAGGTGAAGTGACTCGTGCCATTCAAAGTTGGTAGCCATTGGATGGATCAAGGGTGAATTGGGGCATTGGAGGAAACCACCGCTTGAGTTGTTTAAAACAAATAAGAAGTAAGTAACACTGAAAAACTGCCAAGTCCTAGAATTTGCGACTACACATTTCCAACACATATGGTCATCTGGCCCCTATGGCTAGTTTACGAACATTTTGGATAGTCACCTTTAAACAATCAATACCACACAAAAAATTGTCCAGAAATGTAAGATCAGATCGAAAACTTGGGACTGAATTCAAAGGCTCCTTGCAGGAACAATGCAAACAATCACCACTTTCGTCAAACAGGAAGGGCCAGCCAAGAACATTGCTTTGGCAACGAATGAAATACCAGCGACCAACATCTTTCCACAACAGCAACAACAAGAGCAACAGCGACAGAAACAGCACCACCACCACCACCACCACCAACATCACCACCCCGGCCCTGGATTGCCGCCGTCGCTGCTGATTGGATTTTCAGTTCGCGGGTCAGTCTGGCACTAGTAGCCAGGCGGGAATCCCCCAATCTGGCCCATCTCCTGCACCGGCGTGCCATTGCACACGTAGCCAATCCTTGGGTGGCCGATGCTATAGATGCCAGCAACAAGACCAGTGGAGTCACCTGATCATTGAGATATATGATGATGATGATGATGATGATGATGATGATGATGATGATGATGATGATGATGGTTGTAGTGGTGGTGGTTACGATGTCTAGACACCACAAAATTCCAAAACATCAGCCAACACCTGCTTGCGCAACAGTGATCAAAAGCTGACGTCCAGAAGCCTTGCCCCAGCAAACTGCAGTAAACCATCAAGCTCTTCGCGGCCGAGGCTCCGCAGCTTCATTAGCAATCCCTTCTCACCATTGGTCGAGTTCACACATCTCATACTCTGAGTCACTAGATCAGCTGTGTTGGGCGGTAACACCTGTCCTGTCGCAGGCCTTGGTAGCGAGGTCGCTGGGGAAGCAGGGGCCATGATCTGCCGTCTGGGTTTCAGGCTCAATGGATGAGTGGATGAATTACAGCTTGGTGGTTTCAACTTTTATGGACAATGTATCAACATGATAATCTATGAGAATTGTTCAATCAGCCCGCCCAAGTATTTGGGAAATGTTAAACTGTGATGATAAACTTTGTGTCAACAAAAATAAACTATGATAATTTCAGATCTGTTTGACCATGACATGCCTTACACTTTCAAAATGTAAAAGCATGTCACATGTCAGAACGGAATTGCACCTTGGAAGCATTATCCACCGCCCACAAAATTCTCAAATCAAAGTCGAGTTGAGCAACTGCATCGTCAAGGTGACATACTTTGGCACCGCGGCTTCGAAGACAAAATTGGTCATCGGCACGTTCCTACAGCAGTTCTGCCGCGCCCCAGGGCCACTAAATGGCCAGTGTAACTACAATCATTCAGTTTCAGCAAGACTAAGGGAAAACAATCCAATGTATCCAGCATGCCAATGAACCAATATCGGATGAATCCCACCCCCAAGGTATTTTCAAGACATTTTCAATTGCTCCAATTTGTCATCTTAACATCCCCCGATGACAGGGTGCCCTGTAGGTGCAACTCAGGAGCAACGAATTGGCGAACTTGGCAACGACGGAGGTCGAACCATCCGCATCCTTTCACAGGGCAGGGTACCAGTCACCAATTTCATTGGTGAACATTGCAGTGACGGCCTGTGCACGCATGCTCGCATGAAGGAAAAACCATACAGTACATACATATACATGATCAAAGAAAATCATCAATGTCCGTATGCATACGTTCATCTCGAGTGTGTCTGATGTTGAGTTGAGTTTCAGTTGGCTGGATGCTGATGCCGAAGGCACACTTGCCACAATGCTAGTATTAGTGAAACACAAAAAGAAACTACAAAACCACTTTGACTTACAACACGTGGTTCCGCATGGTCAGTGGCAACTATTCAATTCAATCATTTTTCAAATCTTCAGCGGTGGCAACAATGATGCTGTAGCTCATGATGATCCAGGAAACTATTTTTTGCTGCAAATGAAACAGCCCCATTGTTTGTAGCACACATCAACTCAGAATGATCATGGGGTCATGGCTGTGACCAGAATGAAGGTGCATGGCGGTGGGCGGACCATACTGAGGGCAGTGGTGACAGCGATGCTTTTGTTTTTTTTGGTGCAGAAATGACAATAGTATCGATAGTGATGATTCACAGTGATGGCAATGATGACAGCGATTACGATGACAATTATTATTATGATGATGATGATGATGATGATGATGATGATGATGATGATGATGATGAATGCTGAAAATGATGATGCAAGTCTCTTTTTGGCTTCGGAGTTGATTATGGTGGAATCAGAAAATCGCCCATGTGCCTTTCGAGGATAGAAGGTGATCTTCAAGCCATTCCTGAGCGGAGAGGTCCTGGATCTACCCATGGATGGCACAACTTGCCCAAGATTCTGGTCAGTTCAATCAAATGTCTTTCCTGGAGTCAGCCCAGCTGAGCTGTAAAATCCTTACAATTGCCCTGGTAGCAATCATTAGCAGTCAAAGGTATTACTCTTAGCATCTCTTAGCAATCATCGTCGCAATTGAAGGTGCATCATTAGCCTCTGCCAGCCATAAACACTGTTGCTCACAGTTCATCATCGCAGCAGTACCTAATCTTCATTATAGCAAATGTATTGAAGCATGTTGAATCCATGAAAATTAGCATCATCAATGTTAACCCAGGTTGCGGCAGCCCCCTTGGTTTCATAGAGAGATACACCACCCCACCTGTGATGGCAACTGCTACGTGGTGCCATGGTCGTACAAGGTGGCTGGCTTCATTGCTCTGGCAAACTGGAAGTGGACAATCCAGCCAACTATAGTGGTTGATCATGGCTTATCTAAAAGAAACATGCACTTTGTAGCTTGTAAACCACTAAGGCATACCAAAACTATAGCTGTGGGTCAAAACCCTGTACCCCTGGTTCCCCTATCATTAATCATTGTTTTCCCTATGGTTTTGTTGGTCATTATTCCATATTGTTGTTGATTAATATTGACCCATAGCCAGCTTCCAGGTTCGTTTGCCGAAGGGCAACCTCCATCAGCTCCGCTGTTCCGAGCATCTTTTCGAAGGCCACCATGGGCGGTGCATCGGACGCTGCGGGACCCGGGCCAGGACCAACGGAGCCACCCAAGATGTCGAGCAAGCCATCGCCGCCGGCCAGGGAGGATACCTCAGCTACGCAAAACCACCAATCTTGGGCACCGAAAATTGTGATTTGGGTGGTGGGAAAAAGGTTCATGCGAAAATGAAATTAATATTCAAATACTACAATATATAATTTCTTTTGCAACCATTTTAAATCCTTTCAATATTCCTACATGATTCAATGGACTTGGTAGGGATACGGTATACCCAATATTGCGATGTTGGTTGTCCATGTCCTGCGTGCCCTGATCATCCGGAGTGTGAACGTGTGGGCAGAATCGCCGATACTGACCCATCATGAGCGGCAAATTTCACATGCAAACATGGGGCACTGCAGGGACCAACAAAAAGGTGAAAGAATGGCACATCTGGGATCTAGCGGAACATGGAAACTGGGTTCGTCACAATAAACACCACAATGATTTGGCCGAACTCAATCGAACTCAGGCATATAACCATTATAGCCGTTAATAACCATTAATAATAGGGGATAATAGCCCAGCTGAACCTTCGACAATCTCCAGATGTATTCCTTGATCGCATCGGCCATCAATTCCCAGCAGATTCGGCGTCAAGGTGCAGGAGCAGGAGCTGCTGCAGGGCCTGCAAATGATCGGAGACATCGCAGTGTTACTGAGCAACTGCAACCTGTTGGAAAATAAGGAGTGATTATAAATGACATTATAAGTGTATGATAACATTAAAACTGTTGAATATAATTTGGAATTAACATTATTAGTGTAAATCGCTATTAATACAATATAACCATATTGAATTTAATTGTAACATCTCAATACAATCTGAAACTTTCCCCACAAAACGATCGTGCTGCTGTGCAGCTTTTTTTGCGGCAACCGCGGTGCAAAGATTCTAGACTACATAATGTTACCATCGTCGGATTTTGGCTGGTCCCCTGCAAACCATCCAAGTGCAATTGCAACTTTTCCACTTCGCTTCTGCAAGTGCAGGTGGAACCCAGTTGTGCTAATTCAGTTGCATCAACTGCCACTCCAGTGACCTACTTGCTATGGTTCAACTATTGACTGTTGAAATTGACTAAAACGAAGGACCAAACAAACATATAAGCAAGCAATCAAACAACAAATTCAAAGAAAGCAAAGCAAAAACAAGTCACCAACACATACCAACAAAACCTGGATCAACCCACCAGCCAATCCATCCCAGCCTCCATCCAGCAAGTCCAACAAATCTGCGCCACCTAAGGATGCACCCGTCTGTGGTTTCGCAGCGGGCAAGTCGACTAAAGTCATAAGCCTGGGTAGAAATTGGACAATTTCCGACCATGTAGCAATCCTGCTTAGCCCTCGTTGCCCTACTTTTGCCAAGCTATAACCAACTTAGCCAACTTTAAAGTAGTACTATGCAAACAAAAAACTACACTCAAGGGTTAAGTGGTGGATACTTGTTGACTCCTTGAAGGTTCATGCAAGCAATTCATCGGTCATAGCAAAAACAAAAGTCATCAATGACCTTGGGACCATGATGAATAAGAATGATCACAAGTACTTGCACACCATGAATCACAATGCTTCTCAATCATGAGTGAACCCATCCCAACAGGTAGACTACTAACGGGTCATTTACAGGTGTTGACTCACATAAAATATCAAAAACTACACTCACATGGAACCTACTCAGCATCTTGGCAAGCTCACGTTGCCCGACGTCGATGGGGGCAAGGGCTGTCACTTGGAAATGATCAACACCATTGGTTGTTGTCGTTGATTGTTGGCTATAAATAAATAAATAAATAAATATATATATATATATATATATATAAGGTTCCGAACTTCACCCTTCATGATCCATCTGCTGGTGAAATGGTGAAAGTGAAATTCATGAATCCTAAAGCAATTTGCAACACTAAGTTCAATTAGTAGGAACCCTTCTGAACTGCCATACTTGGTCGTTTTATTGGTTACCAACTTCATTATAGAACGTTTTCTATCTAATGGTGATTGTTAGATATCCTTAGCCACTACCAACCCATACAAAGTTCAGCATGAATAAATCACAATATTCTGGGTATATTCCCTTCTTGCTGTCCGACTGTGAGTCTCTGTTACTTGCGAACAATTGATCTGATTGACCGTTCCCAACCATCGGTTGCCAATCAGAAGCCATGAGGATGATTTTTGTTGCTTGACCATCAGCCATTGCTACAAAAGGCGTGGAATATCGTCATCAACGAGAAATCAGAACATGAGTTGCATGGTGGTTTCTCAAAATAGGACCCCCGAATCATCTTTAATATCAACCATTGACAATAAAAAATAGGACCCTCCCAATACCCCCAATCATCTTTTATATCAACCATATAGTAATTAATAGATAAAGAAACCACCATGAATATAGAGAGTTCCTACCCATTCACCATCAACATGCAGCTACTCATCACCTCGCCGAGTTTCCTCCGCTGGCCGGGTAGGCCGCCCTGGGAGGACCCGAGGCAGAGGCTGGCGCCGGAGCGCCGCCCGGAGCATCCAGCAGGTCATTGAGATCCAACCTCAAAGCACAAGCGCCAAAGGCATTCTCATACAATGATAAACCATGATAAACACATTTCCACAAATGAATCCTCGTAAATATAGTTTTTTATACATATATCCGTAAATATTGGTATTTTGTGAAATGTTGATACATGAAAAGAAATAGAGATTTTATTGAAATGTTCAATGTATAATATGAAGATCAATAAATATATGAATATATAACTATATAAATGATTTTTTGGAGAAATAGACATGAGAAAAAGCAACATAGATATCTTCTGCATAGTTGTGGGTCACTCATCACATCGTTCCATTCCTTTCGCCACCAAGCGGCAAGTCTTTGCCACCACCGCCTACTGCCACAACGCCCGGCGCGGCAGCGCTGCCGGCGGCGCCGATCTCTTTCTCCGGCACCGGCATGCGGTCTAAAATGCCTGTCACCGTCACCGGGTCAAGTGAGGACCAAGCCCAGCAGTGACGACTGATATAGTGATATAGTGATGACTACTGGTGATGATTTATCGATAATTATTGTCATACATGATCATGAAAACCCAAATCAAAGAAACGATAGTCGTCATCGCAATAACCATAGGTAACCGTGAGTCGTGGCATGCTGGTGGTCACAATCCGGTCAACCAACGTGGCTGCGTGGAAAACCCATGACAATCCAGCAATTTGTAGCTGGTTTGGCAAGAAACAGGGACATTTTTCCTTCCAGGTTAGTTTCCCTACCAGAATCCTAGGTCAGGTTAAAGCCAGCGTCTCCCCATCCGCCATCTGAGCCACTGAAACAACTGCAACAGTCATCCAATCAGTGGAGGTTTGAGGGGAACAAAGGGGGAACTCTGAGCAACGGCGACGCCACGGGGTCCCACGGATCGATCCCACCTGGGCGGTGTGGGTCCCACTCGGAGTGCAACAGCTCCAGAAACTCACAGGAACGCTGCTGCAGGTCCACGTGAAGGCTGGTGTCAAATCTTCTCAGCAGCTTCCTGGGAGCGGTGCCAAGCATGGGAAGTTGGTGAAGATCAGCCATTGAACAATAGTGGTGTCATGGTAAGATAGTATATCAGATATGTATATCTGCCAGCCTGGTAGCTTCCATAGTTATGTTGGACTAGGGAGCCCGGTATGGAGTCACAACCAACCAGAAGCCATAGCTAATAGTTCATGTCCCAAAGGCCAATTTTTCTGGCCATTCTCAGGAAGTTCACAAAAAGTAGGTCCTATATAATCCATAGCCAGGTCTGAGCATATCTGAACATTAAGTGCGCCAGGCAGTGGTATGCCCTGATACATCAAAAACTGACGGGAAATTGAGCCTCGCAACCTCAACAATTCAATACAGTTGTTGTGTAGGTGGTTTTGGGTGGCCCATCCAGGAAACAGAAATATGAAATTCTTCTGGATATGTTGAAGACTGCCATTGAAGGGAGCAAAAAATGTCATTGGAGTCATTTGCCTAATTTTGGGGTTTAATGATGTTATCGACAGTGGTTCAATGATCCACCATGGCTCAGGAAGGTAAGACTTGTCCTGTGCAACTGGAACATGGTGACAGATGCTGCGTTGAAGATTACTGTGTCGATCCTGCTGGGGAAAAAAAGGGAAAGTGAATCTCCTCTGAACTCTGCCATGAAACGGGCAATGACTAGACATCTTCAACTAACAGTTGGATCAATCAATGCTGGGTGGACCCATTGAAACTATAGCGAGTATCTCATCCGGAAAGTCCTGGCATGCCAAAAGCTTCCACTTGAAAAGCAAATGTTTACACCAAGAAAACTCAATAACCACGACTCCGAGCTGCACGGCAGTTTGGGCCAATCCATGCCCCATATCTGAACCGGATGCCATTGCATTGGCGACCATCCCCTTCATCGCCCCTAAGGGGTTGGTCAATCGAGATTGCTTTCCAGGAAGGTAGGGATATCAACACAGACCCTCCTAAATAGGGTCTTGAAACATCAATTTGGTACGCTCCTAGTTCATAGGAGCAGCTGGACGTTCTCCCAACTCCCCGCAGTTTCTTCCGATCGAGGCTCTTGATCTTCTCAGCTTCTCCAGGACACCTCGTCACAAGTTTGATGAGCGCTGCAGCCACCAAGCAGTGCGTGGCCGCCGCCTTTTCGGCCACCGGCGGCTTCCGCACCACGTCGTACAGGAGATCCAAGACATCGCCTGAATGTTGGCACCTTTCATGGTTAGATAAACAAAAAAAACGTTGAGAATTAAGAGCAGTAAAAAGTGCTTATAGCAAGATAGTGATGACTATATTTACTACATGGTGGTTACTGCAATGGTCACTATGCCGGATACTACAGGTGCATGCTCGGTCTCCGGTAGGCGGGACAAATTCGTTCCAAGGATGTCGTCAAAAAAAGATCGAAAAATCATGGCTCAACACCAGAATCAAACAGCAAACAGTTGGCACAGCTTTCGATCCAACACGATGCAACCGCCCCCACCACGGGCCGGTCCCACTTGAGGCGCGGTGCCAGGAGTCACTGAGATCGGCTGATCATCCGGACCAACGGCCTGGCCGGAGACCAACAGGTCGCCGAACTCACCGAGGCACCAAACGCCCACGTGAACCAAGGCCTCCTGGCACAGGCACAGGGCGCAACTTGCTCCGGTTGGCTTAAGGTCTTTGGGGCCCCCAGATGGGAAAGAGGGAGCCATGTATGGAGGTATGGACCGCTATGGATAGGTTGGCATCCATTTTTTGGGGGAAAACGAGGGTATAGCATCAAAAATGCCGCGGTGATCCTTGCAAGCAGCTGGGAAATGGGTCCTGACAAGGTGACCTTGTTAGCTCTTGTGCCAAGGTGTTATGTATGGAGGCTGCTGAATTTCCAGGAATGATGAGGGCCTTCTTTAGCAAAGAATGCCACTTGGAGAATGGAGATGGCTTAGGGTGGACCAATGTCATTACTGGACAGCCCCTGATGACCAACCAAACATGACCATGGGAGGCTGAAGTGGCCATTTTCGTGAGGGCATGAACAGCCACAGGCGACACTACCAACAGCAACTGGCGACATTATTCTCAGAACAGCAGCAGCAACAACAAGATCAACAAAAAGAAGAGGAAGAAGAAGAAGAACAACAACAAGAACAAGAACAAGGAACCAAAATAAAACAAACCCACGACACCTGCACTGCAACAAATAGCAGTCTTTTGGCACAGTTGACTTTTCCCAACAGGGCTTCAGTGTCCTGGGTGAGGCTTTCGCGCATGTTGGCATAGAGCTTAATGACCGTGTAGGAGTGAAGCTCCTAAAGTAAACTCTAAGGCTGGAAGGGGCTGGAAGGTGTTGAAAGGCTGGAACCGGCAGGAGGCGGCACGCACCACGACAGGGCACCACATGAAATGTGAGGAATGTGAGGAATGCTCAAACTTGTTCACCCAAAACCTGATCCATGTGATTGTGAGATACTGTCATGACCATAAACCATTATCTGTGGTATCTACGATGCCTGCCTGTGAGTTGCCCGGGAAAGTATTGTGTTTTGTCATGTTTCCACTTCGTTGACCTGACCGCTGTGCAACACGAGACTGACATACAAACAGGTGTTGATGAGATGTTATGCCAAGGAACAACTATATATCATTCAACAGTTGACTGCAGGAGGTATCTGCAAGTATCTGCCAGTTGCTTCACATCGTTGCAGTGCGGTGTCCCAGTGGTCCCCCTTCCCTGGCTTGACACGTGGCACATGCCACCAAGCCACAGGGGTCGCTGCCACAACGCGGCAGAACTTTTCCCGCTGCTCCTCCTGTGACAAGCCGCAGCGTCATCGGAACCGCAACTTGTGACGCTATACACAAGCGCGAGGGCTTGCAGCAAGGCATCCAGGATGATGATCTCTCCGGGATGGATTTTTATCCAAGATTTTTGGGAGATAATACATGATGATAAGAATCCAAACCAACTACAAATAAGATTATAATTCATGATAACACATGGTAATACATGATAATGATACCTTATTTCCCACCCATTGTCATGCCCAACTGTGACCAACCTCCAGCCGAGTTTTGGACCCCTGAAGGCCTGCAGAAGTTTGCAGGGTCAAGCCGAAACGCGTGCCCCAGGCCCAGCCTTCACATGGCTACCTCCCAAGCACATGATCTTGATCAAAGTGTCCTCAGCACTCATCGACAATCAGTTTGAGTCAACTGGGTGGGGTGAAATCTTGCATCGGCATGGGTAATACATGTTAATACTCTAGAATTCGGACCTGATTGTGTGGAAAATCGACCTTTGTTGCTGTTAGTTTCCTAAAGGGTACCTTAAAGGCTGTTGAATTTGATAAACTGATATACACAACCTATGCCAATTCCACAGTGGATGGTCCCGCAAATCCTGATGTGATGGCCGGATTAAAACAAATCACATCATGTTGGGTTGGCAAGTGGCGACATCAGCGGCAGTATGTATGAACAGCCGCCAGCACGCCAATCGATAACTGGATAAATAGAGGTCAACTGCAGCAAATCACATCGTCACCTAACACCCTATGGCCTGCACGCATTCTTGACCAAAAACTCTTAGGGCCAATGGCCTCGGCAACCCCTCCGCAACCCCTCAGCAGGCCAAGGAGCGATCTGCCACTGTCTGGTGGGAGAGAATTTATCAACAGCCATGCACAGTTTGCTGCACAACTCCTCCTTGAAGTCCTCAGTTTCATCACCGATGCTTCATCACACTCACCAGGTGGGAACCCTGTTAGATGGCTAGACGAAGCTGCCTTCCATATCAAATATGTGAAAATATAGGCTAGACCCGCCCCAGCCACTCTGGCCACCAGCTGAAGCAGTGAAATTACATGAAATTACTACCACGTGAATGGCCCAGAAATGTTGAGCGTTTGATTTGCACAATGTGAATGGCGGTGAAAGCCCCCCCCCCCCCCAGCCACTCTGGCCACCAGCTGAAGCAGTGAAATTACATGAAATTACTACCACGTGAATGGCCCAGAAATGTTGAGCGTTTGATTTGCACAATGTGAATGGCGGTGAAAAAAAGGTATTAATTAATCAATTTCTTTGGACAAATGGTGCTCACAAACAGGCGATTATATGGTAATGGTCTTCCACATAAACGACAAAAAATCTCGCGGCGGTCTATGATGTAAAAGGCGGACAAATAAAAACACACACACACACATCAAGCTCTGGCATCATTTGAGCTTCTATCTGGGATGAGGATCACCTGCACCCTTAGAAAATCAGAGCACTGAGGGCCTTTCAAAACTTCAAAGTCTACGGGTGTTCATGTACAAAATATATCAAAATATATAGTTGTAAAGTTGTAGATCTTGATTTCTGGGAGCCACCACGAGCCACCAGCCACCTATAGGGATCATTGCAACCCCAAATGTCTAAATCTCCCACTGATCCAAGGTTTCTGTGGGGGGCATCATGAGAAGGGATTGGGAATTGAACTGCCACCCTCAGATCTTCACAATTTTTGAAGGGAAACCACCGCCAGCTTTGACCAGGGCTACCTCCTCGAGACATTTGAGTGCTTTATTTTGTAATGACACGTCTTATAATGACTGCAGGTGCAGTCTTGTAGCTACTAGTGTAGATGTATGCTCCCTATCAAGAAGAAAAACAATCGCAAAATACAATTTCAGCTGGAAAATCGGAATCAAGACAGGATAGCCTCAAAATCAGCTAAACAAAGGATCTATCCACAAAATACCCGAGGATTATTCAGCTTTTGGATGCAACATCTGCTGAAAAATCTTATGCCACGCACCGAATTCATCATGTTGCGCAGCCCAGGATCGGTCTCAGCCGCCAGAAGGTAGGTGAGCAGCTCCTTGCTCATACCTCAGCGCCACGCATAATGCCTAGTGACATGATCATCAGGATTGAGCTGGTTATGATAAATTGATTGTCATGATAAGCTAGTATGATTAAGTTATCGTGATAGCCATGACCCATGATGATCAAATTGGCTCAAGCTGGCTATAAAACTAACAAAATGGTTTGCATCATGATTAAGCTGGTTGGAAGACATATGGTTCTCGGATCGGATGTTCTCAGCTGGTTATGCTTACTGCTTTTAAAAAAATGAGAATTGTAGTGATTCATGCTTAGTATTGGGATTCAACGGGTGATACCGGTCATCACTCATGGTCAAACGACATTATATTCACTACCAACCACCTGCTGACATGTCTTAACTATAGCTTGGATGACCACTGTTGGCATATCATCGGCATGAGATACAGTACCATGGCATCATAATTGTCAGGCATGATCATGAACTAAGCCCTAAGCTATCATGTATGCTTTGTTGGTCCTTTCCAGGGTTGCAATCTCATCCCAAGCAATCTGGCTCACGATAGCTCAAACTGACGGCAGGTTTGTTCTCATGAATTTGCACTGACTTATTTCTGATGTGCAGATTTGTAGCGGCTCAAGTGAGTCTGAACAAGTGACATGGGATTGTCCATCATTGACTGGTGTACCCCTGTAGCTGCTTAGTTTCCCTGTTAACAAAAGCTATCATTGGATGGTGGTGGGTACCACCTTAAATAGACACACCCACATTGGTAGGGGTGAAATTGGCATCACACCAGGTCAAAAGCTTGGCTCTCACCAGGCCACTCTTGATGTTGGTCTCATCCACCAAGGAATACGTCACATCCAAGGCCCGTTTTCGGATTGAGATGTCTGCGTCCTTCAAGCAATCCTTAAGGGCCAAGCAGTAGCAAAGCAATGGCAAGTCGTGATGTAACCTGGCAGGTCAACTTACCTCCGACAGAATTCTGTCCTCATTAAAGGCCTCTGAGCCACCATCACTTTGGTTTGTTAAATTTTTTTTGGGCAGGGAAGGGTTGGCTTGTAATGGTTTATCAGCTCTGGATGTACATACCAGGTCGGATCACGGCAAAGGCAACGCGACCACCTGGTGCGGCAATAGCGGTAAGCCCAGCCCCAGGTCCAGCTAGGCTGAAAATACAACATTGCTGAACTAGCCGTGGCATCAAACCCGATGGAGACAAAGTAGCTGATTGCCCCAGCAAAAAACTACACTTGAATTTGGCATCATTACCACAATATGTTCGTCCTAAATCAACTAGTCCTAGTTAACCTACTAATACCGTCTAATACCGGTTACAGTAAATCTTCCCACCATATCTTAGTAAGACTGGATGAGGACTGGATCTTTCGGATCTTGGAGTTGGAGCCCAGTATCGATGATGGTGTTGCGATGTCTCTGCATGACCTGTTGGTCCGCACTCACCACCCTTTGCAAAGTTGCCAGGGCCACCTCAGCAGCTAGGCACAGCGGCCGTCCCCATCCCAAGAGAGGGAATTGGATGACCATACGCAAACCTTCGTCATCATAGTGACCCATCATAGTGACCCATCATAGTGACCCATCATAGCTGCCATGGCTGTGGTTGCTGGTTGTTGCTGGTTACTATAGTAGTTATTTGCCGAATGAAAACCCACTACCATTGATTTTCCTGTTTTCAATGTCAGTATCACCTCCCATGCTCCTGCCCTACTGAGCTCCGGGGCACGTAGCGAATGTTGTTGTCGCGACTCTGTAGGAAGCGGCCCAGGATGTTGATACCCAGCACGCGCAAGCCACTTTCAGCTTCAATGGACATGATGGTCAGCACGCATTCGTACAAAATGGAGTTGCCAGTATTCTTGGTCCCCTCAGTATTCGTAGCCACTTGTGCCAAGATGTCGTTCATCTCATCACTTGCATCTACCTCAGCTTACACCCAATGGGAAAGCGCACTTGCGCCTGCACAGTTTTACCCTTTCAGCTTGGATTTGAAAGCTGGAAAGCTATCGCGGGCTTAGCGCTGTAAAATCGTGGAGGCATTATCTGACTGATGGCCTGTGACTTGAAGTCTCCAAATGAAACCGGCTGCAACCGGAAAATCTGCCCCGTCTTCGTAAACGGCAGGAATCCAAAGCCATAAAACTATATATATATATATATTTATATATCACTATCCACAAGTACAAATCCACAATAAACCCCCACAAACCCCCACATATATCCTGACAATGCGTATAGACCCCCTAGTAAGACACACAATCCAGCAAGGTTTCCAAATGAAATGATTCGGATCAACCATACCAGTTCTTCCTACCCCAACATCGCACAGGTTGGTGCTACCCATCCTGCCATCGCACGTGCCCAGCAACGTTTCGCTCACCGAAGATCCGTAAGAGTCGCAGGATCTTTGCCTGCAAAAACGGATCCTCGGGTGCTTTGCAGCCAGAATTTGCCGGGGAAAGCCGCTGCTGTGACTGGCTTACCTCAAAAATTGTCAAACATTTGCCTCACAAGGGATGGCTTGGAATCGTAAATGGCCCAAGTGAGAGTCACCTCGCAGTTTCAGTAGGTCGTTGGGATCCTCCCCCTCATGCAGGGATGTCCCAAGATGTGCCAAGGCTCTGTGATGCCTGAAATGTCGTACTCTGCTGCACTGCTATATCCGGAAGTGACCATATTTCCTCAGTGGAAGGAGGGTGCTGTGGATGTGGCATCGGGCGAACAGCTGCGAAACCCACGGGCTCAGTGGGGAATTAGGGTCACAAAGTGATCACCTTGGCAAGAAGACTCCAACAACTTAATTAGTTCTTGACCTGCTTACTTGATGCCATGGTAGATGCTTCAGCCCAAAAGTTGGAAGCATGCACTGATCAAACGGATCAACACAAGGTGACCACGGTGACCACTGCGTTTCTGACCATCCATGTTTGCTGGGAACTGCCGCTTCACCCAGCTACATCCCACTTTCAATGCCCACACATGCCCACCCAAATTCACAAATTGGGGGATGGTTTCCTGCCAGCTCTTGCTAATTTTTTTCTTCATGATTCGCCATCGCAAACAAACATGAATTACATTTCTGCCTGTAATATTCAATCACGGATAACCTTTCATTAACCAGTCATCGACCACTGATGAATCGTCACACATCAGTGTTTTCCATTAGTTCACCAAAATACTGGTCAGCCATAATGGAATCACTCATGAATTATTGCAGCAACACAAGTGAGATTACTGGTACGTGAGCCACTACCCTTCATTGGTTGATTAATAGTGAGCCCATACAAATAGCGATAGAACTATTTGAATTCTCCATTCTAGATTCTAGATCAAGACCAAACCACCAAAAATTATCCCTAGCGCTCCACAAACCTTGTGAGACGGTACAAAAGGGGTTGATTTTTGGGGTCAGGAACCACTTTTCAGACCAGACTTGGAGCCGTAGGGTATGATGGCTACCGCTGCAAGCACCGAGCAACTCAAGGCCCTTAGCAGCGATGGAATGTGCCGTCGGAACTCCTGCAGCAGTGCTGGCGTGGCGTGGCCCCTGGCCCATGCTGACAGAACGCGGTGGTTGTTCCAGGGGTGAATGATGGCTGCCCTGGTGAAACATGGCGGTTGATGACGGTTTTGGATGGTTTATCAGTTACATTCATGCTAGTAGTTGCTTGGTATATAATGATGGCTACAGCTAATGATGGTTGGAAAAATGGTTCACCCAATAATTCAGTGGTCAATCAATACCTGAGGAAATGGTGAGCAAACTGGTTGAACATGGAGAAAACGAGGCGACACCAACCATAGATTATCATTGTCCGTCGTCACTATTGGCTCTACCAACTGGATTCTTGGTGGCTCAGCGTTAAGACCCATCATGGGAACACCTATGTTAACCAACCATGAGAGAGAAAAAAGAAACGTCCCCAATACTCGGACTCAAGAACAAATTAACTTCCCCGATGTCCTCAGTTGCTTGCCGCTATTTTGTGAGAAAGGACGTGGCAGCAAAACAAACAGCGGATAATGGTCATCCACAGCATGAAACACCAACATGAACCAAGCACCACCCCCTGATCGACATCAAAACAAGCAGGCGACCAACGTTGTGTTGCTTTACCGACAGAAACTGTCTGGATCTTCTCCAGATCTGAGGGCCGGGTAGAGAAGTCATACTCAGTCACACCCATGAGCCATCCCTTGGCAAGACTATAATAGACATTTGAAAACAATCATCATCTAACCCTAATTTACGGTCAAAATGAAAATGCAAAAAGTCAAAGGACGGTGTCAAACTTAGTGATGAGACCGAAACATGTCTGTCGGCTGAGGAAAATCATTGAAAGCTGTCCCGAGGTCTTCGCCTAGCAACGTTGATGCTTTCTGGTGGTGAATGGATAGCCCACCTTTCGTAGATCACTTACATGTACTACCTATCAGTATGGTAAATGGTGACTTTCCATTGCTATGTTCATCACCGGAGTGTAAATAAACTGAACTAAACAGAGCCCCTCACGGGTTATCTGGGCTCCTTGGCTCCCCTGCGAGACGCCTCTGGGGCCTGACCTCAAAACCGCCCACCACTGGATATAGGGGATAAGCCGCAACGGGTCCTTGATGTAGGATGGATTCACCTGGCGAAGATTGGCAG
Source organism: Symbiodinium kawagutii (assembly GCA_009767595.1). Lineage (NCBI taxonomy): Eukaryota > Dinophyceae > Suessiales > Symbiodiniaceae > Symbiodinium > Symbiodinium kawagutii. The sequence goes on along the minus strand of VSDK01016558.1, from coordinate 57,310 downwards.
GTTGATGGGTCTGACATTGGGGAACATGGTCGCACCGAAATGGGAGACTTCAGCCAACGGAAACAAGGGTCTTTGGGTTTTGCTTAGAGGCTGCTTGAAAGCTAGGTCTGGGGATAGGGTAGTGGGGAGAGGGGTAGGTACGCTTATATTATCATGACTGGAGACTTGTCACATATTAAATTTATTAAACGCCAAGTGCTTCAGAAAATCAGCCACAGTCATTTCCTGCCACTGTTTTCTCGCGCTCCACTGGAGTTGACTTTGTTTGCCACTCCAATAGGCCAACAATACCATCACATCAACTATATCCAACCGACTCAGGTTAAACAAACCCTCAACGATATCCGAAACGGCTCAAGATGATCAGGGCCTCAAGAAGAGTTGTGAGCAAAGAACAGCCAGCGAGCAGAACGCCATGATTTCGATCCTCCAGGAGGTTCCCAATCTTTCCTCGGTCACTGGGTGAACAAATCGGTGTTCAAACACATCGCTATGTTGAACCGTCACCATCGCTGAAACTGTACATTTTTCGAATAGATGCTGAATATCAGTTCTTGGACAGTCCCCCAGGCTGCTAACTAATCTATGTAATTCTATTTAGTTAATTATATTAATGATGATCTATCCAGTCCATGGGGGATGTTCTCCTCAGATCTACTCTAGATTTCAAATCGATGATTACCAGTTTGTCGAGCTACCTACATTGAAACCAGCTGTTCGGGACACATCGAAACATAGCGAAACAGTTGTGTTTTTCGTAGCTTAACATGGCAAACTTGGGTGGTGCTACCGGAAATCAGGGTCCATCCGGGTTCCCCCTTCCCATGTCAAGAAGCTATTGAAAACAGGTTCTGAATTTGTGTTGTCATACAGAAGCCATGGAAGCATCCAGGCTCAATTGGGTCACAAAAATGCTCTCTATCCTGTCGTACTCATCAGTGCACAATAGCGCACATATAAGATATCCGTGTAAGTCCCCAATCGTTCCCACAAGGTCAACTGTTGAACGTTTGCTCCTGACATAACCTTGCCTGCTCAGCCAACCCACCTATCATCATCTATCAATCTGCGGTATCAATCGACCGTCACAATCGACCAGGCTTTTGAAGAATGAACCTACTGTGTCAAAGGTTCATGTTGTGGATTTAGATGGATTTAGTATCTTGGGGAAGCAAGTGGGGAAGTAAGCTCGGATTCCAGAGACCCGATCCAATTCTCACAGCGCCCAGATTCCATTGAATTTGTCCTCGATTTCGTCCACCTTTCGTACGATTCGCATCGCACAAAGGGCTGCCTTTTTTCCTCAAGGCTGCGGCTGCTTGAGAAACTTCGTGCGGAGGTTAGGGTCCAGCGTGCTTTCCGTGCGTGCAACAACTTGTAGGCTGCACCCAACGAATGTGCAAAGAAATCTCGGCGATCATTCGAAAAACCGCCGAGGTGTTTTTTTGTTCAACATAGGATAGCTTGCGTATGTTTTGAAACCTTGAGCCTGTACAGTGCGACCAGGTTATCGCGTTGCCTAGGTATTTCCTTAAGAATTCTGGAACCTGAACACGACTGGTTTCACTCAAAAAGAGCTTTGAGTGCCAACTACCATGCCTATGCATGCCTATGCCCCCTGTCATGGTGAGCACCAGGATTCCAGTTCACTTCTCGAAGATGTGTTGCACATGTTGTGTTCTCATTCCTATGGGCTGAATCTGTCACCGGCCGCTGCCCCCGGCAGCAATTATCAGAAGTTGTTTCGATATGCAAGAACAACTTGACATTGGCCTGCGGGGTCCGAGGCACACACACACACACGAATGCCATGGCCATCGCAAAAACAAGTCTTTATCTAGTAGGAAATTGTTGCTCATCAATCTGACCAACAAAACCTGGACCTTCCGCCCAATCACTCACAGCTAGACAGCTATTCCATCCTGTTCCTGGTGGATTAAACGGAGTTCAGCCTACATCACCACCAGGTAGCAGTCAACATTGGAATACCATCGAAATCCAATTAGAGACTATGACCAGTTCGCCCCAAACCGATTTCAACGTGTTTGAACTCTATGAACGCCACTGCTTGAACATGACTAATTTGTTGATGAGGTCTTCAAGAATGCGATCTACAACCTGATTAGCGCTTGGGGGTCTCAAAGATGCCAGGCTTCTCAAGTAGGGGTTCGGCGAGGCCATCCTCAGAACACAGAAGCATTCACACCCTGCTGGTCTGCACAAATGGATGGTTGACCCATCCTCAAAAGTTGTACCACTGGTAACCATCCACAAGTGGTTCTTAACCCATGCTCAATCATGATCAACCTTATCAATGCTACCGGTTGATTGCCCCAACGGCTGAGGGTGAGAGGGGGCTGTTTGATCAACTGCAAAGGAACGGTGAACACAGAGGCGTCCCCATGCATGATATGTTTAAAGAGTGGCAAGGTATGAACTCTGCCGAACGAACGGCATGCACATCTGCAATGGTGCGATGGTATCAATGTGCATCGTGTTGAATAATGCCAATACTTGACTGCAGTGAAGCACGAACACTCATTATCATTAAAAAAGATGCACCACGATGTAATGTGTGGATTTGTCCGTCCACCAACGGCAAACCCTTCAAAAAATGGCTTCCAATGTTCGGGACAATGTGTGTTTTTACCGTGCAGTCTTACTGGATTTGCTGCGAAACCCTGAGACCAACACATGTTCCGCCCTTAGATCGCTCTTTAGACATAAAAATAGCTATAAACACAAGCCTCTACAAGGTGGCCCCTCAAGTTGTTAAGTCCAGTTAACAAATCATTAAATACAATTACATATATATATATATGTATGTGCATAGCTATCCAATGCTATCCAGAACTGGTGGTTGCACCCTATAGTTGCAACCCAAGTCAGCCAACCAAATATAAGGGGCCAGAGTTGTACTTTATCTGGGCTCATCTTTGTCAACCGCTACTGCTCATGGCCCGCAGCACACTGAGAAAGGAAGCGCTGATTGCAAGTCACAATGCATGTTACACCAAGGTACTTGAGTAATTAATGAGTAGCTAAAACAAGCGGGTCCAAAAAAATGCACGCTCCCTAGAAATGATTAGAGGTGCATCTCCAAACGCACAACATCCCCCAACCGACCCATGTCCAAGGAACATATTCTCAACCTCCCGAGCCAAAGCTCGACACATTTCGTTGCTTCCAATGTTTCCTGGCGCTGCCGTGGATTTTCCGCCCCGAAGCTCGGTCGCTGACCAAGCGGCGACCAAACATTTCGAAGGGGTTGGCGTGTGCCATTTTAGTAGTCAATTGATGGTGAATTGATGGTTGATGGTGGTTGGCGCTATGGGTTAGTTGATGGGTAATGATGGCTAATGGCGCTTTAGGTCGCCCACTACCACTGGTTAATGACGGTTAATAAATGTGAATAATGGCAAATTATGGGTGCCATTTTAGTAGTCAATTGATGGTGAATTGATGGTTGATGGTGGTTGGCGCTATGGGTTAGCTGATGGGTAATGATGGCTAATGGCGCTTTAGGTCGCCCACTACCACTGGTTAATGACGGTTAATAAATGTGAATAATGGTAAATTATGGGTGCCATTTTAGTGGTCAATGATGGTGAATTGATGGTTAATTGATGGTTGACGCTATTTCTTAAGCTTTTGAGTAGCCCTTTGATACAGTGGTTAACATGGGTGCCATCAACTCGTGGTTGATGCTTCGGCCATGTGCACCGCTCCCAAACGCGTCCTAAGGCGCACAGCGCCAGGCCGTTGACGTACTGATTCTCGTTGTTCATGTCGTGCTTCACCTCGCAGCGGACCCCGCGTTGCGGGACCCTGCCGTGCATCTCCAGGCGCCTTCCCATCGCCATCCCCAAGGTCCAGCTAAGGCTGAGGGCGAGCTGATCTGTTAACCATTTTTTGATCTTATTTTTTGATCTCTCTCTCTCTCTCTCGCTATCGGATCCACGTGACATGTATTTTTTTTGGTTTGCCGACTTTCTTAGCATCGTTTTTCCTTTTGATTGTGGTTCACCATTCATTCTAGCGAATGATCAAAGGATAGTTCATGGAGGATTCCACAATTCCAATGATTCAAGTTCCCAAGCAGCAAAATTCCTATTGAAAGATAGTTTTAATGGAGTAGGATGAGAAGGATGCATATTGATGGAAGCCCCATCCATCTGTCGGACACCCTCATTATTCCTCTGGCATCCGTGGTTCAATATCCCACAACCGGACCGAATTGTTACAACCGCTGTCATGATCATAGGTACCTCACTGTGGTTGACAAATATTGATGGCATGACCTACGCACCCACCCTCCAAATGACATTTGCGACCGGGCCACTGAGTTGGTCACGAGCATGAGAACATCGGTGTTCTCATCTAAGAGTTGGGTCAAGCCCAAATAACCTGCAGCCGCTGCATGCTCTTCCCCCTTCAGTCTCTTGGTCTGAGCCAGTCAGGTCAACTCCGATAACGGTGAAAATACCAAGGTGCAAACAACATCGCTGCGGGAGCGGAAGCTCCATACCCCGCAACCCAGCTCATGATTTTGATGTTTCCGCCATTGTGGTTGCGGTTTTCTTTGGCAAGTCCCGCTCATTGCGCTATGTATGCTAGTGCTAGAGACCTTGAAGCCATGATCAAAGTTGACATTTACAATATCATTATCTCTGCCTAGAATTGCTTTGGTCTTCCAAAAAGTGCGAGTATCCCCACCCCAAATGGCTTTGCTGGCTGGCGTGTTTTCAGGAACCTCAGCAGTCACCTCTTCAAGGTACACCAAACAACAGTCAGACTGTGCCCCCCTTCCCTGGCCAAGGCAAACACCTACTCGTTTTTCTGCGAACTTGCTAGAGGCGATGAGCTTCAAACACTCCATCCTGGGCAGTTGGGTTAGGGATGGCTATGAGGATAAATGTAATCAAACACGTTTTGTAAAAATAGGTCTGGTTCGCTGTAGGCAAATCAACAATAAAATGCACAAACTTAAACAAAATGAAAACAACAACATGATAAGGGGTAACTATATGTACATCCACTCATACTGCTTTGCAACAATCCCTGCCAACGTAGCTAGTATATGTGCTACTCTTAGCGACTGATGGTTTCCGCAGGCTACACTGGAGAAGAATCACCAACAGCGGTACTCCCAAGTCATCAACTTCAGCGACGCACGGCCAAGTGCCCCCGACCTCCGTGCCCTCCCCGTATTGACTTCATAAGTATATCCATCAATGATTCATGATAGAACCGCAAGAAACCCCAATGCCTGATGACAATATCGCAATGACTTTGCCGTTGACATTGATCAATCAGGGTTATCTTATTTAGATCCATATTTGCAAATATTGCACCACATGGATGTGCCGCAGGGCTGGCGTGCTTGTAATAATCATTATGATCATTTGGGGGCAATAGGGAGTTATACCCATCATTTATTAACACACGGTACCACCAATTGCAACCCGTGAAGCACAAACAAAAGAAAAACAGCGTTCATCACCATGTGGGCCTTGCATGCCTGTGACGGTTGTAGATCACACAGATAAATGCTGATCATGGCTTGTGTTGTGCAATGACTTTGCTGACAGCCCAAAGCTGAAAGTGAATCCTTTCCACTGCAATTCTCCGATCCAGCTGGCCAATAGGGGTCGATACCCAACCCCTCCTAACCCCTAAGAGTGCTCAATAATCATCAGTGCTCATCAACCGAGGATAACCCTAACTACCTGGTTGGCCACGAGGGATTCAGTGCGTCTTTGCTGGCGGCCACACCGTGCCACAGCGAGCGTCTGACCGAAATGCGTGGGATATCCCATCATGTGAATGAACAGAAGCTTCGCGACATTTCGATGCCTGAACTGATTGTCATCTTCCTGCGGCGCAAAAATATGCTTTTTTTTGCATATGGAATCAGGGAACTCCATGTAGGTATCTCTTGGGGCGGTCGTTGAGATGATATATTCCTTATTGGGGTGAACGGCATTCATGATGAACATACCGCTGAAGGTTGGTTGACAAACCTGGCGCCAACCTCACTGGAAAGGCACCAACCAAGCATTTGAGGAACGAAGTGGAACACTGCTTCTGCGGGCATAACCCGATCGTTCCGTTGCTTTTACAGCCACTTGACCCATTGGATCGCAACAGTATCTACTTTCTCTCTTCTCAAGCACATCAGGGGCGCCATCATCTGTTCAGTCAACAGTTGAACTGTCACAACGTCAACTGACCAGTTGGGGGTCCCAAGTTGTTCACAACCAACGTGCTGGTTGAGCACACGTCACCCAGCGTCTTTGCTGGATAAGCAATGTGTAAACACCCTGGTTCTTTGCTGGCGACACTCAGGTGGACAACCCGCACATCACCGGTTGTTATAGCTTCTCAATCAGCTAAAGCCCTTACGGTTGAGGATTTACAAAATCATCTTAAAGACCAGCTGCAACCATCATCATTCACAAGCTAATTTCCCTCCTATTGTTGGTCATCACCCCCTATAGGTCACAATTCATTGGCCATTAACCCTTTTCAACATTATAGACTGGCTGATCATCCCTTTTATTTAGCCACTAATTTATTCTTTAGTAGCCCTTTTCTATTTGGCGGTTTCTCAAAAAAGGGGACCCCAAAAAATGATGGTTTGATCATTGAAGATCGTGACTATTGAAGATTGGGGGGAGCCCCCATATTTTGGCAAACAACGAAAGATTGTTGGTTATCATCCCCTATCATCCCCTGTGGATCTCTACAGTTCACCATTGAAATCCCCATAAAAACCCTTCGAAACCCTTATCAATCATATAGATAAGTATTAACTCATATGACCTCTCTCTCCCTCGCCGTCAGGTCTCCCTGCCCATATGACCTATAATCAATCATTGAATTCATCCTGAAAAATCACCTACAAAATCTGCGCATGAAACCTCTCCTTGAAGGCGGTCCGGATCAAAGCACACTCCCGCGCGATCACGGCACGCTCCTGAGCCACCGCCAACAAGTGACCTTTTTTAAGTGGAACAATTCAAGCCAGAGTTGTCTCAGTCTTAGACTCAAACCAACATTTAAATGAAATTGATATGAGATGTTAAATTTATCACTATCTAAATATACTTCTACATTCATTCTATCTATCTATCAATCGATCAATCCATCTAAACCCTAAAAAAATCTACCGTAAACCTATGATCAAAAATATTGCTATCTATTCATCTATCTGGCACACTCAATGTTGCGGTCCTCCGCGGCAGTTTTGCACGCTCGGATGCTGCGAATGAGCTCGCGCAATTTGATGGACATGGCACCGGAGCCCCCCGGCACCGCCCGTGGCGGTGCGCGCCCTGGTCTTGAGCCCGCAGCGATGATCACCAAGATCAATCCACATGGTGGTTTCTCAAAATAGGAGACCCCTTCAAATGGTTGGTTTATTGCTGCAAATGGTTGATATTAGATGAATTGCGGGCACCGCTAGTTTGAGAAACGCCCATATTGGTTAATGGCCACACGATGGAGATGTGAATCATGGCGTTGATGGTTGATCATGGTTCTATGATGGCTGACGGTACATGATGGTTATGCTTATGCCACAGCTTACAAGATCTTACAAGTCAACGATGGTTGAGCACTTTTTGCTTTTGTTGTTTAGCTGGCATCCTCCAAGGATGGGTACACTCTCAACAGAAATTCATCATCACATCTGATGTTGACTGAGGTGAATCTGGAATTTGGAAGGGCATCACTCACTTTTCAAAACCATCATGGATCAAGAGTTATCATCCCCTACTATTAACCATTAACCAGCTAGTTAACCATTACTAACCATTACTATTCACAGGTGTGTTGCTTGGATCAAGAAGTGGGACAACAAAAAAACAATAGCAACCGCTAAGATGGGAGATCTCCCGTTTGCACAACGGGTGTTGGATAACCGACCTGCGCCATCAGAAACAGGCAACGTGTTCACTATTGGATTTGTTGATATTGTTTGTCAAAGTCATGTCTCTTGGATAGCCACTAATTACATGGTTGGTTTCGAAGCCTACTAAGCATATGCCGCACGCGCGCAATACGTATATATAAATTCATGCTTGTCCACTGCATCTCATGTGCCTAGCAATTTGGGCCACACTTGGATGGCCGGTAGTGCCAGGGAAGCGGTCACGTTGCTACCGTCGCCTGTTCCGATTCTGCCAGACGTTTCCGCTCTTTGAGGTAGCCCGTCATGAGAATCGTCAGGAGGAACCTGCGAAGTTCGACTGCCAGGTCCCTATGCTTCCACCAGCCAATAGTAGGTAACCAACCCCTAACACTAGAAACCAGCTGGTCACCTACTATCATGGTGAGGGCAAGAATATGGTTTGCCTTTGAAAACGGTTGCTTTTTTGGTTGAATTAGCTACTATGTGCCATTAGCTACAAATTATGTGCCATATATGCATGTGAGTACTTGACCGGCAAAAGTGACCACCAACCACCATGCTGGTTCATGACCACCTAAGACCTGGCCATGATGGCTTGCCAGGTGCAGCTGGGTCAGGCATAAGCCCAACTGCAAACGAGACGTCAACTCGTCCACAGAAACCTCCGCTTCTGAGATCTGGTGACTCATCAGTGGGAGTCGGAGATCGTTTCCATCATAGGCCGCACTAGTACTTGATTGCAAAGGGCGAATTGTGGTAAAATGAAGGTTGGCTTAGGGTCGTGTAAGAACAGATCGTGCCCTTTTAGGGGGACACGACGTCATACAAACTCGATCACTCTTGGGATTGCCAAAGCAAGGAGTCGGAGGCACCAAATTCATGGACACCAACATGTTCACCTCAGGTTGCAAAAAGCTCCTGCATCATTTTGTCGGTTATAAGTTATAACTTATAACTCATGTTGTAGAGTCTTCCAAAGTCTTGGGAGCCCGTTGTACCCACTACAGTTGATGAACAAAAAACACATACTTTACATTTAGAATCTGCCGTCAAGCCTGACTTGCTCTCTGCCATTGCATCATGGGATATAATTCTAGGTCTCTCCAGCACGGGCATAGGATCTGATGCTCTTTTCCCAATCGTTTGCACAAAATTCTTACTTGTACCAAAAAGCCCATGTGTGTTCACAAATGCCAAAATACACCGAACAAAAGGCAATGCAATTGGTCTATATATGTCTATATAAATCCAGCTTGACTCAATTTGACTCAATGTCATGAGGGGACATTGCCATCAATACTACGGAACAACAGCGCTTCAAAATGGCACATGGGGCCGCGTTTAAAGGCCGTATTTTTTCTGGGCACATCATAAAATTCATTCCAGGAAACTGCTGAAAAATGAGGAAAAAGAACTGGAAGAACAGAAAGTAGGCATCGCCAAATTGGCCATCTGCGTCCACGATCTGATTGTAATTCCTCGGGACGGGCAACATGCTGCTGATTCGTCCGATGAATTGAGGGAGGAATTCTACTTGTTGCAACCCCAAGTTTGTGAAGAGCCGAACAAGCGGTCATAATTATTCTATATAAATTAAGGCAGCTTGAACTGAGCTACAAAGTCAATGAGGCCGGACGAACTCTGCCAAACCTTTTCCAATATATCTTAAACGGACTAGTTCATCTGACTACTTCTATAAGGCAGCATTCTGCATTTCAATCACGTGACATCTGGTGAAATTCATCAAACCAAGTAGCGCACATAACTTCCTGATGGCAACCAAGCAACGGGGTCTTTTGTCGCGACAGTCAGATCTTGAAATTCACCCACATTCACTGTTTTTTCCTGCTGAATGCCCTGCGAATGAGCTGACATATACTGCGCACGGATTAGCGGTCAGTCGGCCAGCTGCTGCGGGCCGATCTGTTCTGTCTTTTTGGGTGAGACCAGTCTATGAAAGAGCCTGTGGGGTCCAGGGCTTTGCTAAAGCTTGGGAATTCAACACTGGGCGGTTCCCGATAAACATCTGCAGAGCTCGAAACACTTTGCATTCAAGATCAGAGGGCCACCCTAACTGTACTCCATGCTGCGGTGGCATGATCTTCAAAAAGGTAAGAGCCACTGGGTCCCCAAAAGAAATGTCAGCTGCTCCGAAAACATGTCGAATAACCCTCTTCATGTAGGCAAAATCCGAAGCAAAAGTCACAACCGAGAACAAACCAGCCACATCATCACTGACCTGAGCACCACCCCTACCAACCAAACGGTAAGCCACATAGATTTCAATCAAGCTGACACTTCTCATCCTAGAGGCTGAAATGTCAACTTCGCTGATCCAATGAAGAAACTGTGCACAGATCCGGCGGAAGTGACTGTCATGCATGTGAGTAAACAAATTTTCATTGTCAACCCATGGCTGTAATTGTACAGAAACCTGAGCCATATTGGGAGACCAATCAAAATCAAACGGCACTAAATCCTCTTCTACATCGTCTGTCACTTCTGGAGTCCGTTGGCAGTCAATCTTGGCAACATCGACCTGAAAGGCTGTCATCTTTCGAACTCGTTCCTTCCAGTTGCGGCGATATTCTTGATGTTTTTCCCAAACAAGGTTGAAAAACGCGGGTCGGGATTGGTTTGCAATCGTGGCCTGAGCATCCACACAGGTATTCCAGACCCTTGCAAAGTCTTCCAGTGGCGAAGCACACCACTGTTCTTGATCATGACTTGGCACCTTGTGAAAAGAGATCTCCGCTTCTGTGGACTGCAGCAAGTCGGTGATCGATTGCCAGATGTCCTCATGTTCAACTGCTTGGGGGTCGAAAACATGGCGAAGAATCAATCTGGCATTGGTAACCACATCCTGGCTATCTGACCAGATGTGGACTGTTCCATGGAAGTCTGCAATCCAGTGCGCGACGCTCAACAGCGCATACGCTTCGGCTCGAGGAATGGTTTGTTGAAGTCCTGGCAAAGGACCCCACGAAAGTGGACCGCGGTCCGCCACCACGACAGCCCAGGATGCCAAAGAGTCCTCTGCACACTGAGGGTTGGCAACCGAACCGTCTGTGAAAACATGTAGTGTGCTTCCCGCAGCTTCAAATCGAAAGTCCTGCAATCGAGAAGGCAGCAAGATCAGCGCCTCCCAAACTGTAGGAAGCCATGGGTTCAAAGGAACAATTCCATGCGTCTGGAAGCATGTTGGGTAACTGTCCCATTCCTCAAACAAATCCAAAGCTCTGGCTCGAGCTGAGTCGTACTGGCTGCAGACTGTGTACTTGTGTTGTCGTGTGTTCGCTGTCCGGCAGTGAACACACGTGGGCGAAACTCTGGTGTCGAACTTGGCTTTCTCAAAGTCCGAAATGAAGGTGCCATCCCTGGCTGTCATGAGATGAGCTTGTTCGGTCAGATCATACTTCAAGTCACTGGAAATGGTCAAATCCACATCACAGCCCTGTTGCAGCCCATCATACCCCTGGCGATCAGCAAGCTGACGAGCCTTGCAGAGCTGGAAAAACCTGGTCAAAATCATGTCCAACACTGTGTCTGTGCAGGTGAGAATGTTAACATATCCTCGTTCGGTGAACCAGAGACGGAACTCCTTGTCAATCTGCAGGCCCAATCCCTGCAGCAGCAAGAGGATCTTCCCAAAAGGACCATGAGTATCTCTGCCTGCAATGTCCCGGCAGAAGAGTGTCCACCAGTCACGAATCACCTTGTTGCTCCGGCACTGGTGGCGAAACATCTTCATCACATGTTGCAGCTGATACCATTCTGGATCTAGCTTCAAATGGAAGAGAGAAACACGTGCTACTGGAGATGCTCCAGCATGATTCCAATGCAAGGCCTGCATGACCCCGGTGCGTAGTCGCTCCAAGTGGCGATCTGCCAATTGGACAGCTTCACATCCGTGAAGTGCTCGTGGCCAAAGGCATTGCTTGATGTTCATCTGTTTCACTCCCATTGGCAGATTCATGGTCCGAAGTTTCGCAAAGGTTGGCAGGACAGACTGAACCCTATCCGTGAGAACCTTGTTGCGAAGTTGGCGGCAGTATGTAACCTGTCCTCCGAGGTCCCTAGTTCCCAAACTGATTTTATAACCATGTTGTTTGAGGGCAGCACGACCGAAAGAAGACGAAGACCAAGCATAAAGTCCAGCCCGGTCGAGACTCAAGTCCAAGAGAGCACAGAACCGATCCAGCTGCAGAGCACTAGCATGGAGGTCTGACACCCGATCGCACAACAACTCAAGGTTATCAACGTAACTCAGTGGCAACACCCGAGGTGTGTGAACCTGTTGCCAAACATGCCATGTGACATCAACTGCAGTCATTGCAACACAGGCCAAAGGACACCCTTCTTGAAACCCCGTACAGGAACGCAAGCCAAGTCCAACGCAGTCACGGACAACAAAGCGACGGACGAAACCACTCAAATGAGAAGTCCACATGTTGAGGAACCATAGGGGAACGCCAAGAAGTCGGAGGAAAGCAAAGGTAGGAGATCTGGGAAGAGTGTTGTAGGCCTTAACCAAATCGGCGACCAGTCCGTGAACCGGGGCATGAGATTGGAAAGACACTTCAAGGCAGACTCCAATGAAGTACCAAATGTCCGATGCCTGTCGTTTTCGCAAAAATCCACACTGCATGAAGTCAGCCCACTTGGCCAGTTGGGAGAGGATTTGGCCCGCACGTATGCCTGCATACACTCGATAGTACATACTGATGACTGTGATGGGTCGATATCCATCTGGAGTGACGGTGTCATCACGTTTCTGCAGGCAGTGAATGAGTCCTACACTCCATTGTTGAGGCCAGGCTGCCCCCTGCTCCAATGCTGTGAAGAAATCCAACACAGCAGCCACCTGGGTGTCATTCATATTGAGAAGGTCTGCTCGAGACCATCCGCAAGGACCTGTCGCAGCAGTCGTCTTGAAGGTATGCAGCGCGGTCCTCCAGTCTGAAACGGTGATCGGTGGCAACTCAATGGCTCCACGTGGCAAGTGGGCTTCTGCAAACTGAATGATCTGATCCCACTGGCTGTCTGGTACTTCAACATGTTTGTTCCAACGCGGGGACCAAAGCTGGGCGAAACGTTGTTGGATCTCTTCTGGTGAATGCAGCTGTGTTGTGCAGGTAAGGGTCTGGCCTGTTGCAAGCACCAAATCACTGTAAACTTGATATCCTCCGTCGACCACTTTGACCTGGGCAGGTTGGTTTTGCAAGGTCCATGCAACAACATTGGTGTCAGGAAAAGGCCTGTCAACTGCGATGGTGCTGCGACACGGGTCGACAACAGTGATGGTCTGGGAGCATGTATCTTCCAAGCAGTCTAGAGCATACCTGGCTGGCTTTCGCGTGGCAGCAAACAAGTTTCGAGTGGCTGAAAGGAGCTTGGCTTGGCAGCTGTCTTGGCGACGACGCCACTGGTAGTGCTCAAAGCACCGATAGTTCCTCTGGAAGTCATCAAAGATCAACTGTGCCAAAGGTGCATTGGGAGGGTATTGCGGAAGGTGTTCTGGTGACCCCTGATGAACATGAGGACGTGCTGGCCACCATGCTTGAAAGCCGCGAACAAACCCTGGGGCTCGAAGAATGCTGTGCCACAACGCAGCTCGTGAATGGAAATTGTCGTCGACACGGGCCGAGTTGGCTGCATGAAGGTATGACTGTAGCCGACGCAGTTGCTTGAACCAATGAGCGGTTGCTCGGTTGAGGAAGCCACATGTCTGGGTGACCTCTCCTTCACGGCTATGCTTGGGAACTCGTTGGTGTCTGTGACGCAAACGTGGCGCCACCAGCTGGCCTCTTCCAAAGTAACTACGATCAGCTCCTGGGGTGCCTGCCGTGGAGCATGCAGCAACTTCTTTCTCGAATGCACGACTCCATGTGCGAAATGCTTGGGTGGTAGTCTCGGAATCTGACCTCAAATCACTGACACTGTCCGAAGGTAAGTCGTGGCCACCCACAGGCCGACGGCTTCTTGGCAGGATGGGTCCGATATCTGAAACTTCCCAGGCAGATTGGCTGACGTGCTGCCATGGTATGTTACCTGGAAGTGGCCATTGCCAGGTGTACTCATGAAGCGATGGGATGTGAAGTCCACAAATCAAAACATCGTGGTCAGGAAAGATGCGCCACAATGAAATGTTGGTAACCAAATGCGCTAACTCAGGGGAGAGCCAGATTTGATCTGGAGCTGATGCTCCTTTACATGTGGCACGAGGCAAAAGTCCAAACCTCTGATGCATCAGATCCTGGAGCTCCACCCATCCTTGGGTCTGCCATATCTTCATCTGCTGGAGCGAACCAGCAGGGCAGTTAAAATCACCCAAGACTGTCCGTGGGCCACTGCGTCCTAACACGATGTTCTCAGTGACCGATTCCAAGAGAGTTTCTGAAAAACTGGTGGCTTTGGGGAACGTGGGTCCCTTTGGAGGGCAATACACCGTGGCAGCTGTGATTGAGATGCTACCAACATGACCAACTGTGATCTGAACACGACCACTGCTAAGATACAGGGAACCTGACGGAGAGGGAGGTCCCCAAAACACGCAACTCCTGTCCAAGCTCCGGCAAAACTGGATCCCATCCTAAGTGGAGCAGGAGCTCCAACACAACTGCGTAGTGGGCGATGGGAACTGCGCGCTATCTTGCTGATGCGCCCTTGGAAAGCACACTGTTGGCTTTTGGATGACTGAGTCTCAGCAAAGTGCCAAAACCCACAAGGGAAATGTTCAAGCATGTGCAGCTTGTTGTTGATGCCTGATGGATTGCCTGTGCCAAGGCAAAAGGCGGGAACAGACGGGAACGACCACTGCGGTGGATCAATGAATGAGTCAGGCTCAAGTCCAAAACCTGGATCATCCATAGGAGGGCCGGGAACAAAAGCCTCACCGATGCGAAAACACTGAAGAAAGAAGACAAAGACGAACCATGGAAATGCCAAAAAAGATTTGGACTGACGAACGCGGCGTGGCACCTTGGTAAGTCCATCCCAAGGCCCACCCTGAGGTAGTCAACTATGGCGGGCTCGCTTGTCAATCAGTGCCTCAATGTGTGTTCGCTGCTTACTGAAGTAGTCGTCAAGCTGGGAAGTCAAACCTCTCTGCAATCCGTGCAAGTCATTGGAGACCTGCTGCAAAGTGTGTCCTTGGCTGTTCAGAGTGTTGGAACACACTGCGACTTCCTGGACGACCTGTTCAAGGGCTTGTCCCTGGCACTGCATGGTCTGCTGGCATTGTGCGATCACTGTACTCATCTGTTGCTGCTCATGCTTCAGCTCGGCAACCTTGCCACTGTTTTCAGTAGTCCAATCATGAAGTTTCTGCTGATTTTCAAGCAGGCTACGCACTTGGTTTTCGACCGAAGAGATGCGGTCCCGAGCCTGTGCATCACTGGTGGCAAACTGCTTCATCTGCGCGTCGAAGGATGCCTGCACCTTATCTGTGAGCTTCTGTTGGACATCATCGAATTTCTGCTGGACATGCTGAGAAGGTGGTCCACCGGTCTTCTGGGCATTGTAGGGTGCCCATGGGTCCTGGTTTGGTTGCAACCATGGATCAGTGGAAGCTGTGGCACTTGTGCTGCTCGTGGCTTCCTGCATGTGCTGTCGTGTCTTCACCGTGGCAATTAGCTCTTTCGGTGGAGCTTGAACAAACTGATCCTTCACCTTTGTGATTCCAACCCATCCATGTTGTGCTTGAAAGAACGGGTGCGGTGGCATGGTCTCTGATCCAACGGTCCATGCTTTGCCTTGGGATCCTTTACAAGGCTGCAATGGTTTGGCTTTCCATCCCATGGCATGGATCATGTCTGCCAAGCTCTGACGTTGGGATCCTGCTGGCAGAGGTTCCAAACGAAAGATGTGGTTGATGGCACATTGAATGAAGGGCTTGCCGGGGCTGAGGGCGTTGTGTAAGTCCTCCTGATCCTTGGCTAGGCATCTCACCCCATATTTGTTGCCTAGTCGACATACTGCAATACCTTCATCAATGGTCTTCACTTTATGGAGAGCATCTGCCAATGTGTGCGATGGTGAGAGCCACACAATTGCATAGCGGTCATCTGGGCCTGGGCGATCTGGGTGTCTAGGCTCGAAAAACACGCCATTCTGGCCGGATGCATTGTGAAGGGTCTGAAAGCTTGACTCTGGAACTCTGAAGTACACTGAGAGAACAGTTGCTTTGGCGGGAGCTACGCGACTGCCGTCTGTGGTATGCCAATGAAACGCCCAGATGTCAAGCAAGCCTGACTCAATTCCATCCTCCTCCAAGGATGGGTGGCATTTGCCGCAATCCTGGCATCCCGGTTCTTTGCAGAGCTGGAGGATGTCAAAAGCCTCAACCAGCGTCTTGATCGGGCGCGAAATCAGGTGAGCCCATTCGTACTCGAACTCCCACAAGTCACGGAAGACATGCACTCTGAAAACTGTAGTGGGAAAAACCGAGATCTCTGGAGCTTGCCTGTTCTTTTTCTGGTAGATGGCTTGGTCTCCCAGTTGGATGCTCACACAATCAATCAAAATGGGCTCGTTGGTCCCTTTATATATAGCCGGCACCTGAACTTGGTTCATTGGCAGGGACTTCGGTGCGTTGCTTGGAAGGGTACCAATTACCAGGACCGCTAGCGCCTCAGGGCTGATGAACTTGCCATCATTCAAAAACTGTTGAACATCTGGCGGGCGGGCAAATGCAACACCGGCTGCGTTCTTGCAAACTGCATCCAATGGAATTTGGGACACGACATCACCTGTGCTTGTCACGAACACCTCTGGCGGCATGGTCAAGCTGCTTGGATCAATGACCGGGGTACTGACCTGCATCTTCTTGGATTGTCGTTGCTGCTTGGTGCGTTTGATGTCCAGACCCACCCCATAGTCACTGGTAGCTCTCTCTCGAATGTGTGTTTGCAATTCATCCTGGAGAACCCACATGAAAGGCTTCGGACGGCTATTCCCCAGTTGTTTCAAAGCTGCCCACTGGTTGCGGGCTCGCAGTGCTTTGCCAATTGCTTCGTGGCCAAAGGTCTTGAATGCAGCTTGGATTCGTTCCTTCACCTTGTCCTCTGGAACTCCTTTGGTTGGGAGGAGTTCGGCAAGGTCATGCTGGACATGTGCTTCATTGCCAAAACCCTCTGGTGAGCCCTGGCTGAGAAGGCTACTACAAGTTGCAAAGCACGGATGCAAACTTTCGAAATGCATGGCCTGTTCATATGTGATCTGACCAATGGTGAGAGCAAAGTGCCCAAGTGCAACCGTGCCACATGAATCTGCTCTGGTTTGTTCAATGATCCACTGAGAGTTGAGCAAAACCGATCGAGCTCCCCATGCTTTCTTGACTGACGCACAAAGGTGCGCAAGGTCTGAGAGGGTGACCAAGCCAAGGCCATCCCAAACATTGAACACTGCCTGCTCGTTTTGAAAAGTGCATGCTACATACACCCAATGCTTCCTGACCAAAACAAATAGGTGCAATGGAGCCTGGCCTATCTTCCAATCACGAGTGATGCATTCTGGCAAACCATGAACATCTAGGCAGACGACCTGCACCTGTGCCGGATGCAACGACACTGGGTTGGTGCCAATGATGGCATGTGCAACTTGCAGCAGCATCTTTGCAGTGAGGCCATGTCGAACGGATGCTTCACTATTGGCTGTTTCAGGTTCTGAGGGCGGTGACTGTGGCATGGACAGGGTCTGAGTCAGCTCGGGAGTCCCTTCGTCCAAAGAGGGACTGCTATCCAACTCAACCCTCAGCTGCTTTGGTACCCCCAACTGAGCATGAAGCAGGTCCACAACTTCAGCGAAGGTGCCAGCTTGCCATTGTGACACAAAGACTTTATGAATCTGCACAGTCAAATGAGGCCTGGTGCT
Source organism: Symbiodinium kawagutii (assembly GCA_009767595.1). Lineage (NCBI taxonomy): Eukaryota > Dinophyceae > Suessiales > Symbiodiniaceae > Symbiodinium > Symbiodinium kawagutii. Next base: position 39,522 of record VSDK01016558.1, on the reverse strand, counting down.
GACTTGATGCACACGATGCACCAACCGATGGGAGTTCGCAGCATGAAGTCCAGCTGGTTCCCAAATCAAAGCTTCCACACAAGTCGTGTCAAGGTGAAAGAAAACCAAAGTCCAGCCCCAAGATTCAAGAACAAACGCATAAAGGTTGACCTGGAGAGGCACAAGCCAAACAGCCAAGGATGCATCTGCAAGACTAGGCCATTGTTCAAGGACCGAAGTGACAAAGGACGGCAGCCAAACTGACAAGGGAGCAAAGCCCGAGCCCACCCATGTGACCAGCAGCTGAGAGCGAAAAGCTTGATCGATGGCCCACATCCCTGTGGCAATGACTGGCTCTGTGAGTCGGAGTAGCCCTGCTGGAGGCTGCTGGGAGTCAAATCCAAAACCTTCGAGAAGAGCCAAATCAAGACTGTGTTCATCAGGACTTTGTTGAACCACAACTATCTGGCCTTCTTGAACATGGCTGTCCAGCATGATTTGGCGACCATCGATGTCAGCAAGCGTCACGACCAAAGGAAGTCCACACCAACGCAGGAGTTGCGTCATGGTCAGAGTAGGAGGAACCCAACACGGACGCACTTCGCCAAGGAACGCAACACCAATCCAAAACCACTGAACAACCTGAGTGCCGTCATGGCTGACCACCTCATATTCTCGGGCCTGTAGATGTGCATCCAGTGGGAGCTGAATGCCCTCACACACCAGGGAAAGGGGAACGGAATCACCACGCAATTCCATCTCTGCCTGGAGCAAGTCTTGCACCTTTTGCGAAGTGTGAAAACTGATCTCAAGAATCTGGTCACCCTCCTTGAGGCACAGCACACCTGATCCACATGTGGGGCTTGGCCAGGTAACATCTCGGTGATGCACTATCTGCTCCACGTACCGAGCCAAAACCTCTGAAGCTGACAAGTCCGCAGGCAAAAGTCCAGCCTGGTGCAGGATGTGAGCCCAAGTCCAAATCACCTGCACTGGAGAAACGGAGTTGCCAAAAAGACAGATTTGCGCTCTGCAATTTTCCAAAGTCTTTTCCAGAGGCGAGAAACCAAGGAACAGCTGCAATTCTTTTGGATGAATGTGCCTCTTGGGGTAGGGCCAGTAACCCGAGATGACGGCTATTCCCCTGAGACCTCCTGCTCTCAAAGTGTGTGGGCTGAGTCCTGCCTTCCGACATTGGCATGGACAAGGATAAACCGCATTCGCCCAGGAATGTAGTGCAGTAGGCAATGGTGCATCATGTTTCACGGCTCTGTCAGTCGAGCCGTACTGCACGTCCCCATACACTTGATGTTCGAGGTCGGTCCATAGCAGCTGTTGTTCCTGCTCCTGAGGCCAGACTGGCCACAACGTTGATGGCATGAGGTCGCCAACAGAAGGAGGGGGAGACAACTCAGGAAGTTTGGGAAATGAAAACTCGCCAAATCCAAGTGGCAACACAACTGCAAACCAACGTGAACGTCTGGACGGCCATACCGAGTGCAAATGCAAAACTTGTTGGAAGACCTGGCAACGATGCTCCTGGGCGTACTCATGAAGCTGTCTCTGGGTGGATTCATCTGTCATAGCCTCTGGCACACACTCAAGGAAAAGGCCAGCTGATCCCAACAAATGGCCCGCTTCCAAAATGCCTCCCAAAGTTTTGCTCCTAGCATCATGTTGGCGTCTTTGAGCTCCCTGGCGAGATAACGGCTGGCAAGGAAAGCCAGCAGCTAGCATGGGCTGTCTGCCGAACCGAAGCTGTGCTTGGTGCATCTGGTAGACGACTGAAATCGAAGAGATATCACCACAAATGAATTGTGAGGAATGATTGAGTTCATAGGCACGCTTGGCAAGCTCATTCACATCAACTGCCGTGATGACTGAACACTGCAAGAACTCCAAAGCCGAACTAAAACCACCAAGTCCACAACAGACATCATGAAAGAAAGACAAATCATCCAATGATACTGGGGTGGACCTCAGAGGAAGGTATTCACCAATCTTGATTTCGCGGCTGGTCTGAATCCAAGAATCCGTGGGTGTGACTGCATACATCGTCATGCGGCCTTCATAGCTCAAACCCTCATGAGCAAATGCGACCGATTCCCCCGAACGACTGTCAGTTCCATAGGCGTAGACACCATCGGAACCTTGCACATCCACCACCAGATTCGAAACCTGATGGGCATCCAAAGAATTCACAACCATGGCGACACCAATCCTCAAACGTTTAGCCGACACGGTTGACCTGCTGGTAGGAAGATTTGAGCCCCAACTTGAGCTGACATATAACTATACCTGTGTCGGGAGATCTATTGCAAGCATCAATCGAAAATACATCTTACAAGTAACAACATTTAACAACTCCCTATGTTTGGCGCTTGGCCATAATAACCAACCAACGAACGGGTAAATGAATGTCCCAACAAAAACTAGTTGCACCGTGCAGCCACTTGATGGTACGCTGTTCATGGTCACACTGATGGGTGGTTACCACCTAAATGCAGCATTTCCCACAACTCTTACACCACAGTTTGCAGGTGTTGTTGCCGCTGTGGGTTCCTGTCGCTGCTGGTGCCATTGTAACTTTGTTGCTGTTGCTGCTGCTCTTGACATGCTGGGTATTTCCTACTTACCTCAAGACCTTCAGGATCCTCAAGGATCTAGTCGGCCTTTGCAGCTTCACTGTCGAGCATCGCTTTGCCCCGGATCATCTCCACCACCGTCAGGATGCTTCGATCAGGGCTTCCTGATCGGTAAGCTGTCGGTTGATCACAGTTGATCACAGTGTGTCGAAAAAATCAATGTGTTTACCGTATCAATTCTGATCTGGTATGCATATATCAATTCTACATCCATTTTCATCTGAACATGATCGAGCATGTATGGAAATCAATACTCTAAACAATCTTAAAAATTAACGCGCACACACACACAGAGACACACACACACACAAACACACACAGACCCACACATGGAGAAAGAGACAGCATACACTACATACATCTCCATATTCATCCGTATTGCATCTGCATCTGGAAGAAAAGTCGTCCACAACTGGGAGCGCGGTTCCATCGCCCAGTGGCTGAACTGACTCAGGTCATAACCCAAGAGGAACATCCCAGCTAAGCCTTGGCGCTGCGAGGCCAGGCCAGGAAGCCCATGGAAGCCCATGGAAGCACATGGAAGCACGTGGCCCACGATTGTCCATGGAAATGTCATCAGTCTCTCGTTGTTACATCCGCACACCCTGAACCTGTGAGGGGTTTTGAACCCCCGAAGATTGAAATCCGATCCGCATCAATGAACCAACCGTCGTTTCATTGAAATGTTTCGAGGAGGATCATCTTCGATGTGTTTATGCAGATGGGTGGTTCAACGGCTAACAGCGATTCAAAGTGCAGCAACAATTTGTTGCAGTCTGATCATGCGATCCAGCTGAGCTGCTCACAGTTGGCAGCATGCAGCACTTCCTTTCTGTGCAACCGTGGTTGAAAAGTCTTTTCAAATGTTTGTGCTTTGAAGCTGCATACAGCTGAGCTGCGCACACTCTGAGAAATGGTCAAACCTGTTTGTGATTGAAATGCCGGTAAGACATGGGGTGGGGGGTATTCACAGGAGCTTCCATCCAAGGAACCGAAGCCCAGAATCATCAGGAAGAGCAACACGAAGAAGGTCACCAAGTGATTGCTCCTAAGTGCAGATGTTTTGCGGCAGGGATGATGGATGGCGTAGGTGGAAGACATGGTACTATAATTATAAGATTGAACCTTCACCCCGTGATGTAAAAGCGAATGTGTGTTTGACATAGGCTTACATTAAACAACTTGTGTATACCCAGACCATCCCAGACCCATGTAGCCGCTGGTCAACCCAATTCAAAAAAACATTTTCACGCAGGAACGATTTGCACAGGGGCCGTTTGAACCACAAGGTCTCTCTCCTAAAGGTCTGCCTCAGCCAGGCTCATCACCATAAGTGTATATAAGTGTGCCATAACATATGTAGTCCATTTGGAGCAGGCAGCAGCTGTGCAAGAAGCTTGTCATCAAGCATCATGATCATGTACCACTTCTTTGTACCAGCTGGACATGGCATCCGTGCTGCTAGATGGAATCGGCCTGAAGATGCGTGAGGGATGTTAATTGTTATTGGTGCAACCGTTCGATAATGTAGAAAACGGCAAATTGGGACTTCACAGACTATGGGACACACGCTGTACAAACACTGGCACTTTTGCCTGCCTGTATTTTGTTCAGTCAACATGCTTCCATTCAATGATTGCCACAATGCTCAACTGTCAACAAAACGTGGACATAATATGACTCGAATGAGACGTAGACAGTTCCAACTAGAAACCATGAAACCAGCGCAGCACTTTTGCACAACTCAACCTGTCAAGTCGATTTTTGGCAGTCCTGATCGTAAGTCTTCCCTTGGACATTCCAAACGCATCAACAAAAGACACACAATTAACAGTAATCCCCGCTTACTAAACCCTCCCCTGCGATTAGAAACTTAGGGAGCAATCATTATCAACAAATAACCTAAAATAATTAATCGGCTTTACAAAACCCTGTTATTACTAAACAATGTTTATCTCTCATTGGGTTGCGGTGCTGTTGGTGCTTGCCCAGTCTCATCACAGCCATGGAATCCACCAGCAACCGCAGTTGGGGCATCAAAGTGGTGCACTCCGCCACCGCCTCCCGCAGAGGCCGCTGGGGGTAGCGCCACTGGGAATTTGTGGCTGCTAACATTTGGGAGCTGATACATGCTGATAATATATACAGTCAATAAACTATAAACATATACAGTAAGTATCTAAATATACAAGTATGCATACATACATAAATATTTATTTCAATCATTTGTTCATTGACTCATTAAAACGTTATCTATGGAGAACTAAATAATATATATATATATATAAATGTATTCATTGATTTGTTTATTTGTTTGGAAAATGTATTTATCCATGTATCAAAATATATGTGTAGAACATATTCATTGACTCATTCATTTCGTGGTTTATATATAGAACATATTTCCAGATATAGGCGTAAAGACTGCAAAGATATATGCAAGCAAGTGCATGTATATAAAAGTGTTATAGCGGTTAAAGCATGTGATAGCCGGAAGATGTGTATGACCATACGCTGGTTACTGTGCAGTTTTTGAAATCACCGAATCATGCCAGAATTCTTCAACAGGAAGCCTCATCAGGACCGAGCCAAAAGGAAAGCATCCTTCGACCGATTTCTGTTGACACTGCTCACCTCCACCTTTTTGGGGTGCTTTGCTAGAGCACCCTAAGCAAGAGTCGACGATGATCATAGTGACGACCTCTAGGCTCCCGACCAAGACTCACCAATAGCAAGCCCGAAATTGCCAGGCTACATTCACGGGCTACAAAGCACCATCAACCGGCAAAATCATTGGCAACTGTGACTGACAATACCGGATGGTACCAAAATAAAGCTTCAAGGGCTGTTTGGGATTTGCAAATCTCACTAAACAAAGGGTTTCGCATCAACCAAGCCATCCGCCGAATGCAACATAAACATCTTCATCTTCAGCTATCAATGACCAGCATCACCCCACGGCATTGCCCCCAACGGTTCCACAGCGACACAACCTGTCCTGGAGGAAGAGCAAGGCAGTGACCACTGAGACAACGACTTTCAGATCTTGGTTGTTCATGGTCAACTCCTGGGCCATCAAGGCACATGGAGTGGCTGAGCGGTATGCTCATGTTGCCACTACAGTAGTAAGGCAAATGGTATGGTAAGTGGTATGGTAAGTGATATGTTAAGTGGTCTATTCATTCATCGCTTTTTGGATTGCACCCTCAGCCCAAAGACTTGCCCTGCCACCAGCAGAATCCTAGATTGGATCCAGCGTCGAGTGCACTCCGTTTTTTGTGTCTATTGTTGCCATTTTTTTGTTCATTGTTGACGCTAATGCTAATGTCTTTGCTCATGTCGTCTTTGTTGTTGCTGCTTTTGTCACTTTTGTTTGTTGTGGTTGGTGTCACTGCTGCTTTTGCTGGTGGCGGTGGCGGTGTCTTCTGCTGGTCCTTGATGGCATGGTCATCCCTGTGCTTCTTCATGTCTGGCTGTGTTGTTACCATATTGGTCCCTATTGATCATCGGGGAAATGCAGTGATTCTTCACTAGTTGGGCGTATCAACCAAGGGCAAACTTCGATTGCCTGCCAAAAACTGAGCACCTGGGAAAGTCATGGAAAGTCACACCGCAGAAAGTTATAGCATCCGTGAATCTCCCTTTTTTAGCACTTTCGAAAATGAACAGACTATATAGGTATCATTGACCCATCCCCTGACTGTCATTGGAAGTCTTCCTGGCAGCGACGTGCTGCAACAATTGCCCTCCAAGTTCCTTTAAGCAGTTTAGATTCATATAGGGGGACACCTCAAATCCCTTGGACATACTCAATACAGCTTACAAAGACTTTATGTGTGTGCATACTGCGGAAAAATGAGGCCCTCATATTTCAGCAGCAATATGGCGCAATCCCTTTGAAGTTTCAGTTTCGTACCTATCAAGGGCAAAGTTTTTCGATGACCAGGACCACCACACCAAGTGGCAGCAACGTCGGGAAAGTCCGAGAACTTCATGGGCAGGTTGAAGTGAAGGTACGAGTATGAGAAGATGATGGTCAAATAGATCCTCAGTCAAAACATTGCCAAAAAAGAGATAGCCAGAGTATTAAATAAATATAATATATATACATAAATGTACTGAATGCAAATATAATATATATATATATATATGCATATGAAAGCAACAGATCACACTGATCAAACTAGGCCCAGAAAGTGAAACCACAAATGAAACACAGCAGGCAGCTCTTGCTGGATCACCTGTCCCATGCGGCGTAGTGGCTTCATGCCTTTCCGTAGCTGGTTCCAAATGTTAACATGCCCCATGTTTGACCTATAATCGGCATAAAAAGTGATAGATGATCCATTGATCTGTTTCGGGGTGATGATAAGAGCAGGGGCCGGTGGATGCCCAGCTGCTTCTCTGGCATTCATCCTCTTCCCCTAACACTGAAACACCCTGCTGGGACAACTGTGAGGTAATTGTTCTGCCTCTGCTCAACGGAGATTATCCGATGGGATAAGATAAATAGGGGAACATGGGCGACTATCTAGGCTTCCCGCATCATTCAATAGCCGCCTGGAACATCCAGTATCCGACGAGAGGCACAATGACATAGGCGCAAAGCACCACCAAAACCAAGTGGATATAGCCCATGGGTTCTGAAAAGTACAAACGATAGTCCGCTGAAATGTCCTCCACCTGACCCCGCGGAAATGACAAAGTGCGGCAGAACTGCTGCGTTGGCTGACTTCGTTTGCAAGAAAGGATTCGTAGAGATTTGTTCAATGTAGTGCTCATGTGCATGCCATTGGGATGTCGATGGATGTAGCAATGTGACCAAAAATGCCAGTTGAATGAGTTGCATGTAAACGTTTGCAATTGATTTGGGGTCAGTGGAAATTGTTTCTTTTTTTTTCCATCGCCATCCCGGAGGTTCAGCTTTGGTTGGAAATTGAATTGGGGTCATCAGTTTTAACTCGGATCTAATTGATTCATGAATGAGATGGATGGCTTTTGGTACATTAATCTATATATCGAATATCTGTATATCTAAAAATGGAAACCAACCGCAATAATGAGGTGCACAATGATCAAGTTGGTTCATCAAGCCAACCCACAATCGAACCATCATCCATCCATCATTCAACCATCATAATAGATCGATAACATGTAGGAACCTATGGGTTGCTGGGGATTGAACGACATAAATGCATTAAGAAAACATCACCACCATTTAGGGCAAGTGGTCCGACACCCAATTGACAAAATCTTGTGTTGGGATGAACATCAAACATAAACGTGCCTTCATTTTGATGTTCTGTGTTTTTTATCACCGACTTGGTTCATGAACAACTTGGGACATGGAGATCGGCGGATTGGGCACCTCGCAGCAGAACTCCACCACACATTCTGTGTAGATGACTTCTGCTGAAACCATAGTGTCAACCCCAGGATTGAGAGGCTGAAAAGAAAAGCATGGGCGGATCTCGACCACACAAATTGGGTCACTGACTTTTGCTGAAACAAGATGTGTCTTACAGTAGTTGAAAGGTTTAAATTGTCTGAATTTTGGATTGATCTTCAGCTTCTGGACTTTTAAACTGCCTGACTTTCTTAAACCACACGCTTGTACAACATATTTCAATGCTTCAATGATCGTACATCATCATCACCATCGATCAGCAAATATCTACTCTATTAAGTTGAGCGTTGGTAATTTTCAAGGTCACTTGTTTGGTTCTTTGGTTGGTTGGTGAGCTGGCTGTTGTATGGTGGTTACAGGTCTATGTATGTGTGCATGTGCATGGGCATGTGCATGGGCATGTGCATGGGCATGTGCATGCATGTATGTATACATGTATGTATGGATGCATGCATACATCCATGTAGGTGTAGGTATGCATACATGCATCTGGTGTTTGTTTTATTTGTTTGTATTTTTCCTACCCTACAAGCGGGCATACATGCCTACCGACAACAATACATACCATGCAACCAAAGCGTAGAGAGACACAAATATACGTACCTACACTTGAATACACGTACCTGCAATATAAATACATATACCATCACAGACCTGCATTACACACACCATATGGAAGTAAATCAAGTTTGCATAACACTTCCATCTTGTGGAAAACTTACCAGCGGTAGAATCTGTGTCCCCAAATCATTTTCCTGTGTCCCCAATTTGGCTGCCGAAGTCTATATCTTCATTTTGATGACCAATCCATTTGTAACTCTTTGTGAGGGTGGCTCCATGGCGACTACGAGGCTGCTCTGAAATCTTGACACCGGAGTTGTCCCTCAGAAGGAGAGGCCATAGCTGACTCTCGAACCCATGCATACTGACTTCTGACAAATGAATGTCTGTGGCCCTGGAACTGTGAAAATCATGGGTCGAGAATTGCGATACAGGATCATCCATACGCCCCTAAATCGGGGTTTCCCTTCCAAGAGTCATATGCCCCAGGGTGTGGCATGAGGTGATCGGTTCGTTCTGTGCGCCCTGCCACGGGAAACCAGCGGTCCACACCTGCGACTTGAAGAAGAAAACAAAGCACACAATGATGACGATGTAAACAAAGATGCGAACATATGTAGACACCTCACGACGCTGATGGGTGAACTGGGGCCAAGCCAATCCAAAGAGAACACCAAAAGTTACACACCTCGTCCATGCTGAAAAAATCAGCTCGGCGTTGAAGAACTGGCAAAGCCGGGACACCAAATTGAAGTCGTGGATGTTGAAATTCAACGAACTCACCAGAACTTGCCTGCGGCGCTCAGCTTCAGGGGACTGAGCTGATCAAACCCGGATATGGGTATTCTATTTGCCAGGGCGTCCCACGGATTTGCATCATGCCATTGTTAACCTACTCAGCAACATAGCAACGGCAAGGCTAGCAAGGCTCCAGTGAACACACCCAGGGCTCCATGAACCACAGCCGACACCGCCAGCCCATCAACGCTGACGGCCTTCCAATGTCTGTTGCTCCTATGACCCCAACTTGGGCACGACTAGTTGTGAACGGTATTCAGCAAACAACCAGAAAAATAGTCATATACAGTATATCGCTAAATATATCAAGTTGAAACTATGTTTGAGCCAGCCACCATTGATTTTGAAGGCAGAATCTTGAGATTTTCCTCAGGGAATCCTACATTTTCCTGCTGCACCTGCTCCCTTCTGCACCGTGAATTGGCTTTGTACGTGAATGTCGCAATAACCGGATTCAGATTGTGAGTTATTATGAACGGTTCTTGGCCATCGAGAAACACTTCTGGTTGACAAAAAAGCCAACTCGCTACAATCAAAACAACGTGATTGAAAGTATTGATAGCAATCATATTCTTGCCTATGAACTAGTAAAGTTGAAGCATCATGGCTTGCAACAACATGACTATGCAAACATCATTGATTATACAGGCCCCACGCACTATTGGAGTCAGCGGCCAAACATGGATCCTACGGGTTCAACTAATGCTCAAGAAATTCAAATGAAAGTTGATGCTGGTCATGCCGACTATGAGTGGTAAAAAAGTGATTGCTGGTTGGACCACTGAAATTGAACCATATACGGGTTGAATGGCTGAGCATCGTCCCAGCTAGTGTGGAAAACGCAAGAAACATAGAAACGTTTTGTCAATCCACTATGGCATGACAAATCTACCAGCTGTCTGGGTGACACGAGGTGTTTGCAGTGCCCATCCACCAATGAGTGCAACGATTATCCTCGTTTATCTTCAATGCTTATCAAATCTCATCAGCAGTACTACCTTAACTGCTTCATCCTAAATGCTTCCTCTACAAACTGCTTATTAACATTATGAACTCCCTTAACTGCCCTTGCTTATCAGCAGGTTCCACATCCTACAGCAAGGTTACACTAGTGGCTCCCTGCGATCCAAGTGTCACATTGGTCTTCCCGCTGAACTGATGCTCGAAGACGAAGGCGATGTGCGTCAGCAGCTCCACGTTGCCATTCCACAACAGGAGCTCAACGACCTCGGCCCCGCACGAGGTGCACATAGACATGGTCAGCACCCACCAAGAGGAAACAGGTCCTGTTTTGATGGGATGTCCTGGGTGCAAAACTGTTGAAGTGCACAACTCCCACTGGCTCTGACTCTCATAAAGCACTACAGTAGATGTACTTGAGGTATCATGAATCATGGTGCTGATTTGATGCTGCCAGTATGTCGAGCAACAACCAAATCAGAAGGCATCCTTTCCAATATTGTATCCTAAATATCTTCAACAATGTACCCCTGAAATGGTTGTTCGCCCACCAAGGGAAGGGTTGTCAAGGGTATCACCGCACCCCCGCTCACTGATACAGCAAATTCTCTCCCGATACGCGACTTGGCTCTTGCTGTAACCTCATACCCCATGCCCTGCCAACCCAGGATAGATCTAACCCCTTCAAAGCCTGGCTTTTGCTGGTGTCACCTCCGAGAGGGTTCACCTCCCAGTGGGTTTATCACAACTTGGTGCGGCCCGTCTTGATGAACGCAGGTCTTTGTCAGGTCACAGCGATCATTCACCTCCCTGGTGGATGCATTGGACACCATTCAGTTGTGGCATTCCACATGGCACAATTTGGGTCAAGAATTATGTCCCAAGTATGGCATGGCTGCAAAAAGCTGCAACCCTGCCCACCCAATAGAAAACCATCTCTGCCAACCCCGCGGTGCGGCGCCCAGTGACCATTGACCCCTGGTTTAGGTCAAACCAACCTTCCCGCTTCAACGTTGAAATCTTCCTGAGCCGAGATCTCCGTTCCAGTCACCATCCATGGATCCTTTGTTGGTGGCTGGAGGTGTTGCACATTTTGCATATGCGCATTTGTTTTCCTATACTGTTAACCAATATGTTTCAGTCTTTTTTGGATGCGCGGCAGAAAGAGCAATTCCAGCTGTGGGGCACGAGAATGCGCCTCAAAGGAAAATGCCAAACATGAAGAGAACAGTTTTGTTGGGGTGCTCAACGGATATTTGGTGATCTTTGGTATCGTCCCGTTTCTCTCCGTTTCTACCTCTCTCTCTCGCTTCATCTATGCTTCATCATCTATGTGGGCAAAATCAGCTACTGCAAGTCTTTGTGAAGAAGGTGCCCCTGAACTCCCCATCGATCCAATCGGCTTCCCCACCAACGATGATCTGTCAGAACCTACGGGATGCCCAGCAATGACAACCTGAACAACGTCTCCCACGCCGTGCCCGTGGCACCTCCAAGTGAGCTTCTTGGGTTCATCGAAGTTCAACAGCTCGACGAAGCCACCCGCACGGTTGAAACCGCCGCCTTTCCTGGGGCAAAACTCAGCTTCGATTCTTCGATGTTTTCGTTTCAGCATGCTTTAGCAATGTCATGGCTGCAAAATGGTGATAGCCCCCACCTGTTTTACTTCCAGTTTTGCTGTCCGTTTCCTTTAGCAAAGCGCCTTCCCGCTGCGGATATAATGACATCTAGCTCCCAACCAACTTCCAATGTGGAAGGTGAGAACTATCACACATCTATACAACTAAAGCTGCGTCTGTGTGTGTGTGTGTCAAGCGCTTGTCCTTGGCAGCTCAAGTCCTGAATTTCACAATGTAGCGAGCAATTTGATTCTTGAAGACCCATTCTTCAGCTGCTGACGTCTCTACTAACAAGCATATGTGCGCATGCATTGATGATTGGTAGTAGAACCATTGATTATTGTTGATGTTTCTACTCACTACCTATTTCTTTGGGCATGTTGATGTTTCATGTAGTTCTACATGTCCAAAGCAATTAAAATGCACATGTATAGTGTCATCTGCGACCGTCCTGTGCCACTTGCGAGTGTATGGAACAAGCGCTTGTGTGTGGTTGCAAATGTGTAGCTCGTTTATCACTCAAATGAGAAAACCTTTGTACGTAGCATACATCTCAAACAAACGGCTCTTGAGGACTCACGCAATGAAGATCAGCCCAGCGTTCTTGATGCTGAAGTGCATTCAGCCATGTGTTGTGTCAAATGGATTGTAAGATCTGAGTCAGTCTGAATGTATTGTTTGACAATGACCAACTATTTGGCCATGTTCCTTAGTACCGAAGGGATACGAACCAGGCTTGGGTCATCCAACTGCTTGAGCAGTGTAAACCCTGGTTGGATGATTGTTGTACCTTCCAAACCTCTGATTTACACATCATTTTGCTCCAGGCTGCCATGAACAACAAATCATAAGAACACTTGGTTCCTGTTAACCCAGTAATCCGCTTGCTTGGAGGAATGTTGGAAACATTGGGCCTGATTCATACCTAGTCACCACCCAGAAATGACAACTTTAGCAAATTAATGGTACACTTCGATACTATGTTATGTACAGAGCATGTAACATTCAAAGTCCTGCAAAGAAAACACGCGGAGATGGCAAACAAATGCAAACAGGATTCGTTTCTGCATTGAACGTTCAAGTACTGTTGAACTGGTTCTCTCTCTCTCTCTTGAATTAGAACCCACTTGAGCACTTGTCAAAACGGTTGCACGTTCCATGCTTGCCAAGGTGGATTCTCATGTTGATTTGCAGCTGTATCCACACATCAATGGAATTGAACGTAATGCAGAATGCACATATATACTCTCAGAGATGTACACAAACAAGCACAGGCATAAACAAGCACACCAATGCCTGAAAGTAATTGTAATGATACAACATGATACAGTTGCATATATGCGCACAACCTTACCTTACGTGTATGCATGCGTGGGCCAATATGTTGTTCATCTTCTCCATGCCTCCTAGGAACTCAAGAAAATGAGCAGGAATATGATATGTTCGAGTGCCTATGTGCCATCTAAGGTTCACACAGCCTCAGCATACCCAATAAACAGCTAGGCTTAGCTTGAAGTTCAGGTGAAGTGGCAATGTTGGGGAAACAACTGCGATGAAGCCACGTTTAAAATGCTCAGATAGTTTCAAGCTGGGTGAAGTCAAACTACAAATACTGTAAATCAGTAAATAACAGCTGAGTGGCTGATACTGGTAGCTGCCAAATTGAGCAGTGTCCTGCGCAGCGGTGGACACTGTGGGATTTGCCTGCCAAGCATTCGGACTGACAAACAACAAGAAAACACGCAAACTGCGGGAAGCGGAGGGAAACTCTACAACAGGACAGGACCCCACTCTTACAATCTCTTACTAAATGCCCTTCAAATGTCTTAATGGGGCCACAGCTGCTGCGCAGCTGGTGATGATGAACCTCGGAACGAGACGGGTCCGCACATGAAGTGGTCAAACCAAAACCTGTGGTGGAGGGGGTGGGCCCTTGAGTCATGACATATAGCCCAAGCAATCCATAGAGATCGAACAGCTTTCAACACATTGGCGATATACCAACCCTGGTTCATCCCAGTATAGCAATTGTGTTGCAATTGAAGGTTTTAGAAATGCATATGGTCACCCTTCTGGTATTCTCTTGAGCTCTTGAAAAAATAAATATCCTAAACCAGGAGGGCACAGGTGGGGAAAGCCACTACGATAATGAATCCAATATTAGCTCAGTCTCTGAGATGCATCCTTAGACATTAGAAGTTGAAGGAGTCTATCATATCTTCCAATCATGATCAATCTACGATCGCAAGCATCATCATCATCATCATCATCATCATCATCATCATCATCATCATCATCACCATCATCACCATCATCATCATCATCATCATCATCATCATCATCATCATCATCATCATCATCATCATCACCGTCACTACGTCTCTGCCACCAGTGCCCTTCCAACTCTGGCAGTCAGGGGGTTCCCCCGGCAAGGGCACCAGTTTCCAGGGCAGCTCCTCAGCTGAAGACTGGTAAGTCCATGCATCCAGATTCGCAGAGGCCACCTATGACGCTGAATCACGCCGAATCACCCCATGGAATAGGCAGACTTTGCAGTGAAAACAGGCGGTTCTCGCATAATGTCCATGCTAAAATACCATGGAATTTTCATAACATCCATGCAAAAACTATGGATGCCCAATGATTTCCAACACATCAACGGAATCCAGCAAATATGATGCACAGGTGAAGGATAAACAACACTAAAGTTGAAACGCCGTGAACAAAAAAGCAGCAGGCAACACAATGCTGCGCCAAACAGCGTAAGTAAACATTGCCTACGTGCAATATCATACAAACTGGCCGCGTGGCCACATTGAAAATGTAGTCAAATAGACATCATTAGATATCATGCATACAAACCACTTGGACACAAAACAAAAATGGCTTCAAGCAAACAACACAGCACAAACAAAGCATGAGATTGCTTCGTCCGCAGTGTAATACGGGCTTGGCTGTGCGATGTCTTCGCTTGCCATCCGGTCCACCCTGACCCTGGGCAGCCTTCCCATAGGCGTTGGAATAGACGGGTGAGCTGGTGGTCAACCTCGAACCGCCCAGGCGAAGTTTGGAGGAGATATGTAGCCACTCTACATGACACACTAGCTGGGAAACATCACTGACCGATGAGTCCAAGAATATCAATCTGGTATCTCTGACTTTTTATGCGGGCCAGGTAGGATCATTCAAAGTGGGCTGCCACAATTCAACTACCTGAACCTTGATCACAAAAAACTGGAGCATAAATAGTAAAGCCTCCTCTACGGTGATCACTTTCAAAGCTTGCCCGAACAAGCAGGAGAGGGTCTCCTAGAAAACAACTATTCTACATCTTTCTATGCTACATATTGAGACTTCATGAAAGCGGAAAAAAGCACAACAACACAAACACACAACTTTTGTTGCCACAAGCGCTCCAACCAATCTTGCTGATGATGTCACTTCCTGTGCCACTGGGCTTTGTTGCTGCACCCCGTGTGTGGCACGGTGACGCGTCCAAAGACTTCAACCCAGTGACAACTTGCGTCGTTTCAGGGAAATTCGACCCATCAGCGCACGGTTGTAGCGACCCACCATGAGCCCGCGTTGTCGCGTGGTTCCTACCTGCGGCACCGCCAACAGGTCCCGGGGACACTGGGCATCTGGCGTCCAGAAATTGTTTCTCACGCGTGTATGTGCATGAGTTGTACAGTCGTTGAAGTATTTCATTGCCTTGATCATCATATCGCATCATATCGCATCATATACATATACAAATCATATCACGTCATATCATATCATATCATATCAAATCAAATATCATATCAGGTAACATCATGTCATGCCATATCAAATCAAATCATCGTAATTATCTTAAATCGTCAACATTTTGTCACATCATGTGATGTCAAGATTTTCGTCGTCATCGTCATCGTGATCGCCATCGCCATCGCCATCGTCATCGTCATCATCATCATCATCATCATCATCATCATCATCATCATCATCATCATCATCATCATCATCATCCATCAAACATCATACGTCATACGTCGCACGTCTTACGTCTTACATCTTCATCATCATCATCATCATCATCATCATCATCATCATCACCATCACCATCACCGTCACCATCACCATCACCATCACCATCATCACCATCATCACCATCATCACCATCATCA
>VSDK01016558.1:0-22982 GCA_009767595.1 Symbiodinium kawagutii | reverse complement strand
AGCAGGAATATCATCACAATATGTCGCCAGGACAGTCACATTTCAACTCATTGAAATGCCAGTCATCAGGATGATGACGACGTCTCTGACCCAAGAGCTGAACAAAATCTATATACACTATTCTGCCATTTGGTGAAATTAATGGTTCCTGAGCTCCATGCCAACCCACCAACCAGAATCATGAACAGGGACTACAGCCCACAGTGATTTGGTGAAGGGTTCACTGGTGGCTAAACACCGAACAAATCTTCGATGGCGACACCGCGATTGCATTCACAATGCCAACCAAGTAGGTTCTGGCTCATTTTTGGCTTCGCACATTTGTTGCGCTATGTTGCGATTCTTGTTGTGGCAGTGCTGGGCCTTGCTGTGGGTTTCGTGGGCAGATCCATGTGGCCCTATGGCTCATCTCATGGGTCTCAGCTGGACCTCACATGGTTCCCATGCCCGGCCCAGCGCAACCAAGGACTGGGCTGGCGCACCCTTTCAGGACAGAAGCTCACGTTCACCGGGTCCTCGTCGCTGATCAACTCCTCGGCCTTCCTGGGTGCTCGTGATGGGAGCCAGATGGACTGAGTGGGTGGGGTCACTCATATCGCCATGGTGGTAAGATAAATGGGTATCCCATGGTCCTATGGTGGTAAGATGTAATAAATGGATAGCCCATGGTATCTTGTTTCACTTGGTAGCGGGCATCCAAGTTTGTTGAGATTCCTAGGCCGGCACCAAGATCAACTATGTTCAGTCCTATGAAGGACTCAAAAACAACAGGGTGGCGCAGCAGCATCAACATTAGTAGACAGACTGCATCCATACCAGGAGAAATCCATACTTTATCATCGACTTGTGGTGCCATCAACCTGCTTCGGTCCGTAGCCTTCTCAATCCGAATCGGAGCCCAAAGTTGCCCTTAGTCGTACAGTTGGATGGTTCCGTTCAGCGTTGATGACGCTTCCTTTGAAACAGCCCCTCTTGAAAGCTTAGCGCATGCATCTGCTGCAGCTCTACCATTTGAGCGGGCCCTGGGCGCAGTTTTTACGACCTACTCCTAAAGTCATCGACTAGCTGCTGCCATCCGCTGCGTTGTCGCTGTTTGCTGCTCGTTGCTATGGATATCCCGCTGCCCAATCATCAACAATGCAGCTCAATGCATCACACAGAATGGCATGCTTAAAACAATCATGCCCTGAGCGTCTCACTCTCAACCCCTGGTGCTGCAATAGAAGGACCGGATCCAATCCTCTACCAATCAAGGCACATCCTCGGGGAGTGCCCGTCATTTGTTTGCATACGAGGAGGGGTACCGGGTGAACAGCATTGATAAATCATCCAAATCCCAGTCAAGTGACCAAACATTTGGAAGCACCATCCTGGCCTTACCTGCATCATACTTCTCGTATACGAGGGCCAGTCATCGCTAATCTAGCAGGGTCGTCCATATGCGATTGGTTGTTTGAACCTGGGTGTGACAACAAGCCACAACTGTTCCTCTGGAGAGAAAACTATGGGACTCATCAAACTGACCTCAGCAGTGAGAGCGCGTGCTCCAGCAACTTTTGAAACAAAGCGTCCATCTGCTGAACAAAGAGACCCAGGGCGGAAGAGTATCTGCGCAGTTTGCGGACAAGTCTTCGACCTTGGCATGGTGAACTGGCCCTGCCCTGGCACGTCCTCAGTTTGGATACTCACTTGGTAGCAATATGACTACCTACAGGAATGCATGTAGCTGGGATGTCCCCATGTGAGGTAATGTTGCCGCTGCCAAGAACATCCCCATGTGCAAAACCTCGCAAGAGAGTTGGCTTCACTCGCCTCATAAGGCTCATGGACTCAAATTACATAAGAGATCGTGTCATATCATACACATAAGGGTGTTTCTCAAAATAGGGGTACCCCTAAATCATCCATAATCAACTATTTATAGTAGTAAACCAGCCATTTTTGGGGTCCCCTATTTTGAGAAACCCCCACATAAGAGATCATATCACACCCCGTGCATGTTCCAATGCTTCGTCAATGCACATCTTTGGATGGAGCTTTTGGTCGTCGTCCTGCCAATCCCTGGCCCGTGAAGCCTCCCAGCCGTCATAACGCCTGCCTGATGGATAGCACCAAACCCCAAACATATCAAGAAGCAGAAGCACCTTTTCGTGAATGATATGGGGATAGGTTTGATATCAAATGTTTCTCAAACTAAGGGGAGCCCCAAATCATCCCCAAATCATTTTGCATTTTTCGATGGTCAAGCAAGGTGGTGTTAGGGGTCCCCCAACTTGAGGAAAAACGAGGAAAAAAACATATGTATGCAGGACATATTGTTAATAACCAACCGCACTTTCACGTTGTTCATTCCGTTCCTCTCCGATCCCTGGCCAAGCGGCTGAAGTATTGGCAGTCAAATTGATCCTGAGTGTCCAGTAATGGCAGGTGCTGAACTCAGGAGTGTTACCTTCTACTTAACTAGATTTTTTTTTCTAATCTAGCGCTTCTACTTAACTAGGATAGTTGTGATTGGTTCATCTAGTTTGCTCTTTTCTAAAATCTTTGCAATGCACATATGGGTGAGCTTTGGAATCTTGGAAAAGCACACCATGTTACAGTTCTATAAGCAATGATCTTCCCAAGTCGTGGAATACGTGCTTTCACCAACATTCGGGTTGACCGGAGGGCAACACTCCTGCAGCTCGCTCTCATGGATCATTTGCCATGCTGCTTGGGGTGAGTGATTCCCAAGAAGGATTCATTCCGATTGGTAATCCCTATGAATCAGTTGAATGACCATTTCCCTCTGGAGTAGATCATGACCATTGCCAAAAGCTTCTCCCTGAAGTCACATCCCGTGGGGGGCGCCAGAACCTTAAACACTCGTTGTGGATAGGATTGCGGGCACCATCTCCATTTCCGATCATTCGTCACCAGTTGCCTTGATTAGTTCTTTTCAGTACCAGGAAGAACCACCAACCATTCCGAGTAACGTCATCATAAATCAGCCAGAAGTTCCCCGTAGTTCACCGAAACTTTTGATTATACAATATATAAATATATGTCATGGCATGTCATTGGTCCCGCACCAGCTACTACCACCTCAGAATGAGCAATTTTCGACAGTTTCAGGACATGTCTTGGGTCTCTTGGGAGCTCCAGATTCCCTGGCAATGGAAACGTTTGAACGTCAACCCATCTTGAACTGGTTGGGATTCGGCTTTGCCAGGTTCAACTATCAGAATAGTTATCTCATGATATATCATGCCATTTCATGCCATTTCCATGTCACCAAGGGTTTCTCGAAACGGCACCAACTTCACACGGATCACCACCAGCAGTGGTTGGAGGGACAATCAGTATATAGATGTACTGACTACCATGGCAAACCAACTTCCAAACATCAACGAGATGTATCACATTTTTCGATGTATGATTGTTGGTCATGACTCTGGGGTTCACTTGTCACCAGGACCGTTGCCAACTCCCCTGCAGCTCTGTCCAGTGTCTCTTTGGTTTGCAGGATTTGCTCCGGACAGCCGGTGCCAACGCATTGCGTGCAGCAGTTTCTACGGCTCCTCCACCAAAATCCGGGCTGACCCGAGGCTTAGTTTCAAGCTGTAAGCGTCAATGCTAACCCTGGCCCCCTGAAATTACAATATACTAATATAATCTAGTTTGGTAAGATACGTCACCATTTGCTAGGCAAAGAAAGCATTCCGATCTTGCAGGAGATCTGTGGGATGTTTAGAGTTGGCCAGGGGTTTGTATATATGGGAGGGACCTGTTGTGGAAGTTGAGGATATGTTGATTTGCCGTTTGGGTGTAGAACTATCGAATCATTGTCTTGATACTCCCCTGAGTGCAAAGCAGTACCGCGGCCATCTTGATTTGTTTTTTTTTGCCAGGGCTTCCGTAGCGGGTTTGCCCTAAAGTTGAAGGCCATCTTGAAATGTAAACTAAAATAACTGCATGATTTACTCTGGGCATGACTGTGGGCTTGCATTCATTTTTTGAAAGTAAGGGGACCACAAGTCCTGGTGAGTACAATCTGTATGCATGATGGCCAAAGTTGGCAATTCGTGCGCCTACAGACTTGCACACGGGGGCACACTTTCGCTGTAAACCCAATGCACTTCACACATCTTCACACTACATGCCACAATCCGCATCCACCGGGGCAGGAAGTGGAGTTCTCAAAGGTATCAACCAAACAACTTTGGTTTTAAGAACATCCACCTCCCTCTTCTCAAAGGACACTTCACGAACGATTGCTGTATTTGCATCGCAAACTAAAGTCTTCCTGATAAGACGTCTTAGGTGGTGAAGCCTGAAGCCAACGAACGCTGGACGGGCAACTTCAACCCAATAATATGAGACTAGCTAGAAATGCACAACCGTAGGCTTCTGAGGAACGTGGAGTTCCTCCATGCGCCCACCCAAGCGACAACCTTGGACCATCCTCAGACCTACAATATTGCCTGGAAGCATTCATCAGCATTGCACCAGACTGCATTACACCGCACTCAGCCAGGTGGCAATTGAGCGCATGGGAGATCCGTCCGGGTCATGTTGGGTCAGTGGGTATGATTCCATGGAGATGACAGCCTTAGCTGGAATCCTTGGAGCCCCGCTCTCCATTATCATGTTCGACCACCAGCCATGGCACATTCAACCAGCTAAAGATGGCACATCATTGACGGTAATGTTTGCCAGGGCTTCTCACGGTTGGCTACATTGACCTGGGTAATCTTAACACAAATCCAATGGCATTGTGCTGTGAGCTTTCAACACACCTCCTCGGAGACGAGGCTTTGTGAGCTCGCCGCCCCCAGGCCCCAGTCCCGAGACGTGAGGGGCAGTTGCGATGTCCAGCCACTAATGGCCCTGAGCACTCGGTGTCTGAGTTCACGTTGCCTTGGGCCAGGAAACCACACACAGCCGGACAGATTGGATGCTGGTTTGCTGCGAGTTACAGCAGGGGTACCGCCAACATCTGCCAACACAAGATCCAAAACCAAAACCCACGAGATGAGGTGTACAGCATTGAACAGCATGTTGTCCGCACTCTCAGCTATCCGGATTATCCTGTCATTTCTCCATCTCATACTATGAGTCTGTCCCAGCCAGGCTGGGGGATAAACGGGTGCAAAGGTAGAGATCCTTGGTTGCTTGGAATGACTCTTGGTCCTCCCGAATGATTGAAGTTGGCTTGGCCATGCTTCCCGTGATGCTTATCGTTGAAGGCTCTGGTCTGTGATCATCTAGCCATGGTACATGCAAAAACCTTGAGGTATCGAAATTCACCATGGGATGGATCAAAGCGAAACCATTCGCAAATGCATCACAATGAAATGGGGTCTGAACACCAGCTGAACAAAGACTAGACCTTCCAAATGGATGGCTTAACATGGTTTAACATGCTTCAGGAGGCGTCACAAAGCTGCAAACTTTGCACAATGGCAACTCATTCACAGGAGCCTGCCCCAGCTGCGTAGCACAAACACCACACCGGGTGAAGAGTCCACCTTCGATGGCCTGTCCCCGCGCCTTCGCCCAAACGACAGGGATGTGTCTTGGTGCAATAAGCCTGCTGACTTCCTCAGTTGCAGAACGGAGCCGCCTTGGGCTACAGGGATAGCACTATTAAAAGCTGTCAGGCTCTGGGTTTGTTCATGTTATCAACTACCTTCTGTTATGTTTGCCATGTTTTCGCATTGAAATGATGCTTGATGGTGGGTATCAGCCACCAACTAAATGCATGGTTGTCAGCAACCAACAAGGGATGGTTGTTGAGGGTTGTTGTTTCTCCCAAAGGGTAGGGAGAGTGGGGAAAGTTACACCTCACCAATCTAAGAAATCGGTGAATAGAAACAAAGCAGAAAAAAGTACGAGCCCCCATTTGCAAACACAAAAGACCTTGAGAAATTTGAGTGTATACATATCGATATGTATCACAAAAGAATGAAGTCACAAATTACATTTGCCTGAAAATTGCAAATGCGTGTGTAGGTGGAATCATTGCAAATCATTACGATGTGACCCGTCAACGGCGCACACGTACACGTTTTCGGTACATACGTGCATACAATGCGTAGGGTCATGCATGCATGCATGCTGGTGTGGGCGACTAACATGTCACAGCAAAGCTGCCTGTGAGTTGCCTGGTGTTGAACTGACTGACCATGGCCGGGGTGTCTGCAAGAGGGCTTCCCTCGCCCCAACAACAACAGCAGCAGCAGCAGCAACATCAGGAACAACAGCACAAACAAGGAGAAACAAGGACAGCAACAACTCACCAATTGACGGATTTCTACTGGTAATTATAGTTAAATACTTGCCATGATCATCCCTATAGCTGGTTGGTGGCTTCAACCCCTATGAAAGCTACTAGTCAACCAACCATTTGTTAACAAGTACCAGTACTCGGGAAATCAAAAAAGGTTTAAAACCGCCAGCCAGATTAGCATGGTGAAAGATTGTTCCCCAGCATCCCCAGCGATATTCCCCAGCATCCCCATCTTCCCCCAGCAACAACTCCCCCCATGGCGAGATCGGACCAGTCTCCAACCTCCGGCGTTTCCATGTAGAGCTGCTGGAGGAAGACCTGTTCCTGAGGTGCCGGCGTGGTGGTTGATGAGGCTTTCCCGCTCCTTAATTGGATTTGTCAACTGATGAACTGAGCATGAAAAAGATAAATGAATGTGATTTGAATAAACTTATAAACTTAATGGGATTTAAATGATTGAAAACGATTAATGAGAACATGCGTACAATTATGAGGCGTGAAATGTGTGGGGATGTACCATCAATGGCATTAACAACGACAATCCATGAATTAGTCCATGACAGTCAGCATAATCGTCCCAAGCTCACCGCTTGATGATGGTTTGAAAGCATGCTCCTGCACGCGTCCATGTTTTCAGTAAGGTCAAATCCATCTAACAAACACGGATCAAATGTCACTTCATTAACGAAGAACTGCCCATGAGTATACGCGGACAAACGACTTTCATTCTCAACATCATGTACGCATTTTTGCCTGATCTTGAATCATGTCCACATGGAATGTAAAATGTTAACACGCCCACGCCGATACATGCACACCTGCATATAAGATACGCATGTGTGTCATGTTCAGGGCAATCATGTTGATCATCGTTTCTGGAGCGCCAAGCACTCGTGGCACCCCTGGGCACTGGCATGCCATGCGTCGAGCCATTCGTAGACCTGTCTACCTCCTCTCACGTCATGGATGGTGCTCTCGGGATGTTGCCGCCAAGGAGACCTAGTAACGGGCGACGGTCCCAAGGCTTCCAACAGCATGGGAGGATAATGCTTCTAGGGCTAATGGTTGGGGTTAAGAGGTACAGGTAGCAAAAATTAGCAGTTGAAATATGTTGAAATACCAATTGCGAAGCATTCAACAAATGGCAATTACAGTCACATTTTAGAACTGAACATCACTCAGCAAAAGACATTACCATACTTATGGACTTATGGTATCCTATGGTTAGTGACTGCTGGTTAAACCATCAAGGCGCGGCACCAAGACCGCACGCACCCGGCGAGTCCGGCAGCTCTCGCCACAAGGCTGGGGGAATGACCATCCGACCCTTAGGTCGTGGTAGATCCAGAAGGATCCATCGGATGGTGCCGATCCAGAAGGTCATGGTAGACTTGGAGGGCTTACTGCTGGATCATCCATGAATCACATTTTAACCACTGAGGTGCATGGAATTAAAACGTATTGCAGCCAGATTGACTACGCAGCATCACGGCGTGCTGCACATCCACACCCCCAAACGCGACCGCTGAAAATCATTGCAAACCTGTGTGCCAACCCATCATCCGTAGTTAGATGTTCTGCGTATTCGGTGGCACTGGGCGGCATGATAGGCAAAATGCATTGCCACGAACTGATCAACAGAAACCACGGAATACCCATTCTACATCATTCTACATCATAATGTGTCTGAGTCACAGCATCTTACAGCTGCCAATTTGCCAATCTTTCAAGATTGGTCTGCTTCACACCGCACCGTAAGTGGTTAAAAGTGATCCTTGGTACACTCCAAGCATGTGTAAACCATGTGCGCTGACTTGAAATGCCATTTGGTAGAGACAGAATGTTCAGCGACTAGGATCACACGTCGCGTAACCATTTTGGAAGTGTCATGATTTGCGGCAGTTCACTCTCTGAGATCACATGGGGCAACCCTCCGCTGATCAAAGGCGTTCATCAGCTTGGTTCATTCCACGTCATGCAAGAAGATTGGTCAACACAATATATCCCTGACAGTTGCATCGTCCACCCGTACCCTCAAACCTCATGATCCATTTTCGAACAATGACCAGCGGAAGAACGCGCACTGACTTATTAGACCGGACCCCAAACCAAGATTTTTCCATATTTTTCCTATGTGAACCCCTGCGGGCCGTAGGCTTGTAACTGGGATGTGAGCGTGGCAATCACCACTGCAAAACTGGGGTGATAGCTCATAGCCCCTTGTTCACCATGGCTGGTAGAATCACCGGGCTTCTTGCCGGGGCTATTTTCATGCTGCCAAAGGGAGATGACCACAACCTCCAAACCGCCTGCCAGCTCATCACAACAACGACACTGTGGCGAAGGAACCCTTCCAAGAGGAGTAATCTGAACGTATCCTAACCAGTGAATGGCAAATTCTGAGTTCCTGTTTAGATCCAGGCGGGTTACTACGCTTCACAGTTGGTTCTGTTCCTACAACGGTACCAGCGTTCAGCCGGGCGCCCCCACGTGAGGAAGCGATGACCTGCAGCTTCGAAGATCTGCGCTGAGACATTGGTTTCTTGCCTCAGGACCGAGGGGTTCACCTTACGGGGAAGGCCTGGGTTCGGGGTAACCAACACATGGGTGGCGATCATAAGCAACTGGCCATGTGCATATTGATCTATTCACCCATCAGAGATCATATGCATCCAGGTCATGATGTGTGAAATGCTCAGCAAGGAGAGATCTCAGAGATCATATGAATCTTGGTCATGAATGTGTGAAATGGTCAGCAATCAGAGATCATCTCAGTTCGAAGTCTAGTAATTGAAACCAATTTGGCAAAATGAAGTGCCAAACCACACAGGCACTTGTTTCATCGAGCCATCATGCCGTTCCACGATCAATGGCACATGCGCAAACGTGCGCGAGGAAAAAACTATTGAAAACAATCCAATGCAATTACAACTATTGGAGCATACACAAACGACCCTGATTTCCAAGATTGCACATGTTGCATTGTTCCTTTGGGCAACGGATTGCTTCTCCGCATGCCTCAAGGGCATGGCCGTATCGCTCCTTGCCAATCATCAATGAGCCACTGTGAAGTTTCACCGCAAGCATCATGAATCATGAGCCAACATGAGCCAACAAACATCATAAATTAAATTACCATCATCAACCATTGTGATTCGTCATTCTTGTCGTGTGACAATGCCGGTTGTGGGTGTCTAGGCATGTCCAGACTCTAGACTTTTAAGTCTCTGAATGTGGTACCATCACATGTCCAACAAAGAGCGCGCTGCTCCAAAAATTCTTGCGAGTTGCATGTAGGAGAAAATCAGAAATGCAAGGGCAAAACACAGGGACAGCAACACCGGCATCACCATGGAGGACATGATGCTGGATCTATTGCACTAGTGACCGATGGCCACTAGGACAGCTCACGGCGAAGTTAAAACACGGAAAAGGGACGAGTCTTCAAGTAATTCTTCTGGCACTTAAAGTTGCATGGAGCAATCAAGAAATTGTGCTGCTCCACATGTAAATCAACAAAACGTAGCCGGGGTGGTCAATAATGCTTCCATCTCTGAAACAAACATCAGATCGATGGTGCCCATGGGGGGCTCTCTCCCCCTGTAAATCCTTAGGGCTCTCATGGGAAAAGGCTTGGGACTTGAACCACTCCCAAAGGGCGCGCGCAGTGAAAGAGAGAACCCTCAACCATCTGCTCAGCTCATGACACTACAGGGAAAACATGTATATCCAGGGCAAACGAACGAATGGTGGAAATGTCTTGGCATGGGCATACCACAGCATCCATGACATGCAGTTGTGTAAGCGCATTGGCGCTCATGAGCGCACCGCGGCAAAAATCGGCGGGCAGCTAGACTAAGGATTGCTTCTACCAAATGAACAAGCGTATGCACAGCAGTGCGATACCGCGTGTTTTACGTTCAGGCTGGACTGCTGGGTGGGACCTGGAAATGCCCCACAAACAGCGAACAAAAGAGGTGGTACTGATGTTACTGCTACAGCCAGTAGTACATGCACACATCCTACATAAGAACATGGCAATACCAATGGCAATAATCATACTTACTCATACTTACATACATAGGTAAATCTTTCAAAACATCTACGAAACAACAATCAATAGTATCATGAGAATATGTGTAAACCATTCGGCAGCGTGGCACAAGCAGCAAACACAATGAAACAACATCGCTTCAGCGGCCAGCCAGCTAGTCAGCTGTATCAAATGACCGGCATGATTTTGACCGCCTTGCTCAGAGAAACATCCAAAGATGGGGAGTGGGGTGCCACTGATTTTCAGTGCCCCCAACTCCCATCGCTAAGCTGTCAGGATCGAAAGGGCTCACGCAAACACCCCAGGTACCAGCGGGAAAACAGCCGTACCTGATCGACCAAACCGAGGCCTCCCAGAACCTACCTTCATCCTTTACTGGGACAAACATGACGAAAGAAAACATTTGAAAACAGCTCTGCTTTTGAATCTAACCAAGGAAGGCTTTCTAGCATGCCATTATCTCACCACATTGTGGTCATGAACATTTGGAGATCTGAGGCAGCAACTAGCGGAGGACAACACAGCATATGGATAGCAGAATATGGCTATGGGTCAAAACCTCCGATCTCCACTGATCACCAAAAAAATCTCCGTCAGCATGTCAATGACATATTGGGACGTGTTTGGGGTTGAAACAGCCCAGCATGTTGACACAACTATCAGGCCATCAAGCGGGTCGTGAACCTCTTTGGGAAGCACTGCCTGCCCTAACGCAGGGATGAAATGTGCAGCCAAGATCTGTTGGGGGGGTTGTTCCACTGCTTGGTTGATGGGAACTCGCGAGATGATGCGAGATGGAGAGATGATGATAAATGATATCGAATGATGACATGAACATGATCAACTGGTTGGTGCTTTCAATCCCTATGAAAAATATAAGTCAACCAACCATTTGTTGGTGATTACTAGGGAAAATAACAAATGTTTTGAACCACCAGCCAGATCAACAAAGCACCCAATCGGTCAGTGCTGTTCTCAACAAGTCTGCGGCAACGAACTGCCGCCCTTTTCCTCGCGCAACGCTTCGCAAAGCGTCACAAATCTGCCGGTCACACGCCCCGCAGTGCCGGCCACCAAGGGTCGATAGTGTACTCATGATGGTCTAATTTAGGTATGCATACTTTCGCCTCTGCCACTGCTATTCTGTGGCTCCAAAGGCAATTAACTCAGAAAATGTTGGCACTTCACTCCTGCGTGGTCACTTCAGCAGGGGCGGACTCAGCACTTGCCACATCCTTGGGTGCCTCTGGAAAGGTCCTGTTCTTGAGCTCATCGAACTTGCTCAGAACTGCCTCAGATTGGCTCAGTTGTTCTTTCGCCTTCTCCCAAGCCTTCTGGCTCTTCTGTGCGGCAGCAGGCGCTCCCTTCATCTCCTTCTCGATGGATGCCTTCTCCTTCACACAGGCATCCAACTCAGCCTTGGCCGCGTCTGTCTCTGCCTTGGCAGCTGTCAGCTTGTCTTCAATCAACTTGAGGGCCTCCTGAGCCTCTTGCGACTTTTGAGCAAGAGCTGCTGCTTCTGGGTCGAAGCTGCCAATCTTTTCCTTCAACTTCAGCAGGCGCTCCCTTCATCTCCTTCTCGATGGATGCCTTCTCCTTCACACAGGCATCCAACTCAGCCTTGGCCGCGTCTGTCTCTGCCTTGGCAGCTGTCAGCTTGTCTTCAATCAACTTGAGGGCCTCCTGAGCCTCTTGCGACTTTTGTGCAAGAGCTGCTGCTTCTGGGTCGAAGCTGCCAATCTTTTCCTTCAACTTCTCTCCACGGCTGGCCAAAGCCACCTCACAAAAATGGACTGCCTTCAGGCTGAAGCGCCCGCGCTCGGCAGGCTTGGTTCGGAGCGCATTGGGCAATGAGGCCTTCAAGCTGGCATCGCTGATGTCCACCACCTTCAAAGTTTCATCGATGGCCTTGTTGCGCTCACGCCACTCCTTCCCTGCATAGCTGCCATTCTTCAAGGCTTCGAAGGTCACCAGGAACTTCTCAAAAGCCTCATTCTCCTTGAGCGTGGCAGCCTTGTTGCCAGCCAATTCCTCTTCCTGCTCCTGAGCGCCTTTCAAGGCATCAGAGGCCTTCATAGCTTCTGCCTCAATGGTACCTTGGGTCTCAACTTTGGACTGATGAACCTCAGTGGTTTGCGCAACCTTGGCATCGGCCTCCTCTCTGCGCGTGACATTTTGGTCCTGCTTGGCACAAACCGCGGCCAGCTGCTCCTCTGCACTCGTCATGGCGCCTTGATGCTGGGCCTGGATGCCCTTGAGGGCAGCCTCAATGGAATTCACCATGGACTCTTGGAACGCATGACGGCCCTCCGCGGTCTTCAAACAGAAAGGTGCCACTGATTGTAACCTGATGCTGGGACGGCTGGCAATCTTTGATCAGTGCAGTTCCCCAAAAAATGACCAAACAAACCGGCACTGTGGGTTAAATACAGGAAGGGCGCCCGCTTGTGTGAAGCAACAATCTATATGTAATCTTTCCCGTCTGATTTCAATACCCGAACGAAACCCTGGCTTGGTAGCAAACAACCTTCAGCTCACATTCTTCTCACGAGAAGCTGAATATTGCGGTGAAGGCTCAGGAAAATCTTAGCCGTCGACCCAGTTTCGAAAAAAGGTGACAGAAATACGTGGAGTGGGGAAATGTCAATGTAGGAAAGAAAACTGTCACAGTTGTTGAGGGAATGCACCTCATACTAACTAATAGGGGTGGTGCATACATCCCCACCATCATTAGCTATATAAATATGACTACTGAGTATTTCTTATCAAATCATTTTCTACTGTCAGCCAATTATGCCAATTTTGGGATAGGTTGGATTGACGCCAATGGTCGACTAGAAGCATCTCGATGGTCGACTCATTCAGGGCAGCCTGGTTCAAGTGCTTCAGCACCGGAGCAAGCTCCTGTGCCAAGCGGTCCTCCGGCGTTGCTTCCACCTTTGGCACCTGCGGGGCACCGTCGCGGTGAAGGCAACCGCCAGGGTTGGAGACAACAACAATAGCCCGCTGGAAATTTCGAGAAGCCGAAGTGATTTCCACATGTTGTGCTTGCCAGTTTCCACCATTGGCCATTTTGTGACATAGGGAAATATATGGAAAGATGGAGGCTTTCACAGCTGCATGGCAAGCCAGTAAGATATTCCAACTACTGAACAAAAACCGTATATGAGGCAGTTTGGTCACCAACTGGATAGAACCACCAACCAAAACCACAACGCGGACTTTCTATTGGCTAAGAAAAACGAGCAACCAAAAACCAAAGCAGTTGAAGCACACCGCATCCAGCGGTCGAGCAGCTTCTCACCTTGGACTGCTGAGTAGCTGCGGATTGTGCTGCTCGCTTTCCCATCTTGACAGAAGAAACAGGCGACTAAGCTACGATAGCACGTTTGAGCACTGAGCCAGCTGAAGGAACCATGCATCTGTTTTGGGAGAAGCAGCAATCACTGCTAGGGTCATGTTTGTCTGTGGCTTGGCAGGCAGTTTGCCACTCTTTACATGTGGACATCCATGTTTCTAGTACATCAAGGGTGCATCGCTGCCACGTGTGCGTTTAGAGCCAGTTCCAACTTGCAAAATAAACCAGCCACCACTTGTAGGAAGATAAACCACTTGCATCATCCGGTCACCAACCACTTGTAGGAAGTTACACCCCATCTCGCACTGCCAGGGGGTTCCACAGCTTCACAGTCCCGCCATGGTCACCATCGCAGGATCCCAGTCATCTGCAGCTGTCAAAGCACGCCACAGCTTCGCAGTCTCTGCGGCCTCTCGCGGAGCCAGGCTTGCAGTTGAGTTGGTGGATCTAGGTGGTAAATGCGAAATCTCATGTCGGCTACTCAGCTTGCTCAAGAGTTGCCATATAAAAACAAGTGGCAAGAACTGGGGTTCGGCTGATGACCCCGTAATGATGATTGCCTAGTAAGTTTCATGTTGAGGATTTGTCAAGATGTGATCAGAAAACAACAATGACCAACAACCAGGGTTTAGAGATGATCAGCCATTTCATTCTGTACAAAGCGGCTGCTACTTGTCACTTAACAGCTGAATGGCCTCGCAATTCATAGTGGATGGATTTGGGGCACGATCATTCTTGGAAACAGCCAAACATGGAACAGCATGGTAGGTCCAGCTGTACCTAAACCCCATCATTTGATTGTAGATCACGAGCTATGTTTCTTCAATCTTTTGGTCACCCCATGCAACGAGGACTGTCTTGGCTGATTGTGATGTTGAAACGGCTCAATCATTATCTGACATTATAGGACTTGCCGGGGCTTTAACATGCAACGGACCATATCAACAACACCCCTCAATATCATCCGAAATAAGGGCTGGCGTTTCACATTTACGTCATGAGAGTATTTTAAAAAACCTTAAAGGGGTTTAAGTGCCGGCCAGGAAAGGGTTGAAATCAACGAATGGGACTTCATGACATCGAAAAAAACGAGACTTCAATCAAAGCTCTGTCGAGACACTTTATAATCTAAGCAACCGTAAATGACGGATAAGAACAGTACCTTTATATACCCTAGCCTGCTGTAAATCACAGATTATCACAGTATATGGGTGTCTCTCCCAATAGGGGTACCCCTAAATCATCCTTTATTAGTTATTTACAGTAATAAACCAACCATTTTTGGGGTCCCCTATTTTGAGAAACCACCAAATCTTGGCCTAAATGATGCAACAGGCGAGCCGCACTCGACATCCATCCTTACGGCAGATCAAGCGCAGGAGCTGCTGGTACCTTACGGTTGGTATGTGTCGATGAGTCCCTCAGTTTCAGCGCTTGAGCAAACCTGGAAAACTATGAGACAAAACTATGAGAACCTATGAGTCCCATAACCTGAGGAAAACTATGAGACAAAGGCCTCGAAGACCCCAGGTTCAAACTTCTTGTTATGCCAACATGTCCTTGATTGCCCTTGTACATTGACAACTTAAGGCTGGACGCTCTGGTGCCTCCTGGCAGCCCCCCGGCCTTCTGGTATGAAAGCGTTGAGCTCCTCTGGCCTTGAGATCAAAGCCGTGAGTAGTCGCCACATGGCTATGGGTCAATATTAACCAACCAATAATAGGGGATAATGACCACCCAATAATAAGGTAACCAATGGTTAATGATGGGGAACCAGGGGTACAGGGTTTTGACCCACTGCCACATCTGGCTGGCCAATTCTTCCTGTTTGATGGATAAAAGGCCAAACACCCCACTGATACGGTGGCTATTTGTTTACTGGAACTGCCCCAGGTTGATGACACGTTTGTTTGCCCTGTTGGCTGGGACACTTAACAAAGCTGCGGCTTGGTGAAGCAATCAGCTGAAAATACTGCCATGATGCCCCAATTCAGTAGTCAAACAGCACTACCTTCAACAAGCACTTCGAATTCTTGGACAACTGAACCATTCATAAATGAGCCAACGTCAATGTTGGAAAGTCTGAACACATTGGAATCACCCAAGTCCCGATTTCCCACTGGCAGAGTGCCCGGGCCCCCGAATGAAGTGTTGGCAAAGCTTGTCCGGGCCAAGGTAGTTCCTGCGGGCGGAGCACGGTGTCATATCGGCAGATCCAGCTGTTGATAACCAACCATCAGTTTTTTTTTGCCAGGGCTTCCCACGGTTTGCCCTACACCGACCATCAGTTGAACCCACAAATAGCTCCTGATTTACTACCCAAAGTATACAATTTTATAGGGGTTTATAGGGGTAAAAAGGAATATATACATATTTGTTTATATATGCATGTAAAGATGTAATGTTCCCTGTTCCCTATGCCATTGCAGAAGCCGAATATAGTTCCTGACCATGTTTTGACAAGGTTTGCATGCAATCACCTGAATCCACAGCAAAAAACTCCAATGCCGGCACAAACACAAGAAATCGAAACAGCCACCACCGCCAACAAAAACAATCATGAATCATCCATCAGCAACAATCATGAGCCATCGTCGGCCATCACTATCAACATTCATTACAAACCATCAATCATATCAATCAAAAGTGAATACAAAAAAGTATAATCAAGTATTGCTAACTATCATGGCATCATGTTAATCTAATCACGTTAAACTATCATTAATCATCATATTCATTCATTCATCGACAATTACCATGATGCCATCACCATCAGCACCCATCCATCACCCCGCTCCGCCTCGCTCCGAAACAGCTCTTAGTTCGGCGGCCTGAGCGCGGATCGCCATCCAACAACGGATTCACCATTCGGATAGCTGGGAAGCTACAAACGACCAGTGTTGAGCTTACAGGTCATCCGTGTTCCTGGGCTAAACAGGGACCAGAATTTGAGCCTGAAAGTATCTAAACATATCTAAACATGGTTGTTTCTAGGAAAACATGTCAAACTCTTCGGTTTTGAACGTGAACTTCCAGGTTAGCTTCTCTGGTCAGTTGAGAGGTGAAAAAGCCTTGCCTCACGGTTAGCTTACCAAATTGTACTCGGATTATCTCATATTGGCTATGCACCAACTCATGGCGCTAAACCAGCTGCCAACCGGCGTTTGCAGCTTGTGCAGGTGGAAATTATTGAGTGTGACATCTCAGGGCGTCATGTGTCAGCAACATCTTGCATGGTCTACATCCGGCCCAAAAACTAAGTTGCAAGGTCCCTTGTTGCCAAATTCGACTCATGGCTGGCTTGATGTGTTCATGCATGTTGATGCGCTTGTTGCTGATCACCAAAGGTCTTGGTCACAGCTATTAATCTTGTTTTCTTGGTGGTTCTTCGCGCCAATCAACCTTTGTTGACCATGACCAGCTCATGCTGACAGCATCCAATCTCCCATCCGGATTGCCTCGTTGCCATCATCGTTGTTGCCGCCCATTGGCAGCACAGCGGCAGCGATCAGTGAATTGCAGCATGGAATTCTCTTGCCAAGATTTGCCAAGCATGACGTGACATGTCTTGAGGGTTGGTCTCATGCCACACTTGGTCTTATGTCTCTGGTGATAGTTCTGATTGAGACCTCATGCTTTGAACTAGAACGAAAACTCCCTTCGCTAATCAAAGGAGCAACTTCATTGTGAGGCACGTCATTCATGGGCACTGTAGCATGTTTGATCATTTTTGGAGTTCGATCCCATCCTCAACCACGTCCATGGTCCATGATTGTTTCAATTGCTAATCCATTTGAAACATAGCCAATCAACTATCCCAAATGTTGAGGAATATGTGCAATGTTTCAATCCACCAACTAAAGTAACTAAAGAACCAACTTCGGGAAGGCACAGTGAGAATGTACCAAACATGTGGCTGCAGCAAACCAGCATCGAATCAGGACAGCGACGCCCATGGAGCACCCGGTTGTGAACTCTAATTATAATGCAGTAGGTCACTGATGATCAATGAATCTGACGCGACATCGCAGTGCCAAAAAACTCTGCAGTGTTTTGCAACTAAATTACCAGCTCTGGGCCATGGCGATGGGTTAAGCAATGTGGTACCGCCACTCGCAAGCAATCACAAGTGTTCCATCATGACCTCAAATACCAACTTCTTCCACGGGATACCCTTGACTCATGTGAAGCATGAACATACAGTAACATAGGTATATAGATTGCATGTCTACAATTGAGTATACGATATGTAAGATATCTAAATCTAAACCATGTCTCTCTCTCTCTCTCTCTCTCCTAAACCATGTAGCTACTATATTTCCTGTGTGATTCATTCAAAAGTGGGCTTTCACAGCAGCACAGCTGGACCTCCCCTTGGCTGGGCGGTGTTACCCCCCGCCCCCCCTTGGCGGGGCGGGGTTCCCCCCCCCCCGCCAGCAGCTTCTTGGGATGACCAGCGCCCGCAACACAGTCAGGATGGCGGGGCAATCTGCGCAGAGCGGCACCACGATGGATCGGCCGGCGGATGAAGCCTGGAGTAAAGACTGATTCAACGACGGTCACATGATGCTGAAATGATTGTACATGATGGCACATGATGATTTAATGGCCGTTAAATCATGGTCAAATGATGGTTAAATGGTGGATAAATCATGGCCCATGGCTGCATAGTTGCTCAAACTTAAACATGATGGCATGATGATGCTCAATACATCTTTGAGAATAGGAGCTAAGGGCAAATCATGGCAAATCTGACATCCCAAACACCGTGCACACACACATACGCATATGTACATAGATAGAACGCCATATAATGTGTCAATATGTGTCATATCTATCGTAGACCAGCTTGCAATCTCAGTTTCACACCAACGTCTTTCCCTGGAAACAAATGGGTGTCTGGGCCACCATCCCCGAACAGTCGGCTTGATACGATTGAACCGTGGTTGAACCGTGGTTGAACTAATCATATCATTCGGTTGAAAATTAGCAAAACCACCGGCCAACCGGAGTGGACGTGTTCATGTGTCCATGTCGCTTGGCAAATGCACCACCGAGGATTTCCCCAGCTCGCGCCTGCTAGCATGGACCATCGCAGCTGCCATTCGTTACAGTAGGGGGGTGGTGTTTCAGTGCCGGCGATCAGCAAACGAGCGGGCAAGTCATCAAGCAGCAACACAAAATCCTGCCAAATTCAGCATACTGAAGCGTTCATTCTGAGCAAATCCTTTCTGCCGCTGGAGCAGCAGTTTGGTTCTCCCAAACGCTGCTCTGTTGTCTACAAAGCCGGGCTATGGTCATCAGGGTGTATCAAAGGCCAAATCCCGGGAAGGTAACTCGCAACATTGGTTAGACAGTCTATCGGTCTATCCTTCTGCACCCCATTTGATGACCAAAGACTGCTTTAAAATAATCAATAGATTTACATCGGCAAATGGCTGGCCTCGCCAGTCTTGCGCACAAACGTGACTCATGACATTGATAACAAAATTCAAACTACATTTTTTGGACTGGGGCAAGGGCATGAAACCTAGGGTAGCTTGACTTATTACTATATCAATGCCACCCCTCTGCTCCAAACGACATCTATAGCCTCTACAAACTGCACAAGAAGCTATATCATGACCTTCCATGAACTTCCTAGCAAGCTTACTACCCACGGTGCACACAAGGAGATCCCATCCGTTGGGATCTGCCTCTGCATCCACCGCTGCTGTGCTTTTGCCCGCATGGTTTCGACAACCTCCGATATTGGAACGGAGGCGCGCCGCATCTTTGGGGCGCAGGCGGGGTGATACCCCTGGAAACCTCCGGCGTACTAAGTGTCCTGGAGCCACAAAGCACATTAGCACAACACATGCACCGTCAGGAAACCAGCAGGGCAGCAGGGAACTTTGAACCCCTTCAGAGAAGACGCTCTACAAATCCAAATTGAAACCCAGAACGGGCAGGTGCGTCTGTAGACAACTTCTCCGGAAATGCAAACCAGCCTGCATCTTCGTGCCTACTCCCGTTTTTGTTGTCTCTCTCTCGCTCTCTCTCTCTCTCTCTCTCGCTGTTGAGTTGTGTATAAGCACATGAAATCCACACCGCCGGCTCAAACACCTATGCTAGTTTCGAATCCATTTTGCAGGCTCAGGAACTTTCAGCAACATCTGCACAACGACCATCAGCCCAACCACCAACCCCATTACCACCGCATCCACCACCCCCGTTGCTGCTGTGGCTCCAGGGGCCTGTGATGTCACAGGCTGCAAGAGCTGAAGTTTCGGTAGCCGATTGGCCCCTGGACCGTCTTAGTCCAGGGACGTGGGCCCTAGTCCATCTGGCTGGTGGTTTCAAGCCGTCTGGCAAATCTGAATAAATCATGTTTTATCATGACCATCTTGTTGGAAGCGCTGCAGCCCTCACGTGTCAGCCATGCACGCAGCTTGGCGGACGCACAAAAAAAGAAGCGAATCAACCAACCATCTCTAAACCACCAGCCCAGGCATTCCATCCAGTCTTCAAAACTAGCCATCACTTTGATTGTGGTGACAGAAGGTGGCTGGTGAAGTCGATTGGCTGTCTCACTGTAATGATGGTTCTGATTTCTGGCCCCCCGATTGCCCCCATTGTCAGGAAACTCCAAGGAAGTATTGCTCCTGTCGCCCAAACATTCCTGGCTTTGACTCAATGGTTCCCAATTTTCCCAACGGATAAAATGGAAGCACGGGGAAGCACAGAGTATCTTTCAGAGTGACTCCCCGGAGACGAAAAATATCAGTAGAAAACCCGCCATCATTGTAGATGATGCACCCAGGACATCCAAGATCCAAATTCAGAAACTGCCCCCGAAAGGAATGCACCATAATTAGCCGCCGGTTGGTCAACTCAAAAACGGGTAGTTTCTTAGTATGGACTTTCTGTCAAACATTGTGGAGGTCAGCTTTTTTGGGTTGCCTCAAGGCACCTCAGACACCAAAGCCCAAATGTCCAATATGTGCCCACGGTCAACACGAGTAGTTGTTTCCGATATTACTGACCTGAGTGACGTGAGCATCAAATCTGAACCGGTGATGTTGAAAGTCATGGGGTCCAGTTCCTGCATAAGCCAATCGAAACTTCTGGGAATCATCATCCGTCATTCTGATCTTCATCCTCACCATCATCACCGGCAGCATTATCCTCATCATGTAAATCATCCATGCCAGTAGCATAAATCACTACCAAGTAAGTAATTGTCCCAACCATCTACCAGAATCATCCAGAATCCATGTAAACATCAATCACTGGTGATTCGCGATCAATCAACCAGCCAATCAACCAGTGAACTGATCCAGGTCCGTTGCAATCAAACAACCAATCGAATCCATTAATCGCACATGTCACAAGTCGCTAGAATTAATTGAGTCAACTCAGGGGCATCCAATCTATGAACGCATCAATCATTGAATCCATCAGTCAATCAACGCATCAATCAGTCAGCCGATCAACATTAAATCAATCCACCAGTCAATTAACTCGGCATCGCCCGGCAATTAACATCACCCCAGCACCATTTTAGTTACCACCTTCAAAAAATCATGGATCAACCAGTGAATAAACTGCTGAAGCAATCAACCTATCATGCTACACTCACTAAATTCATCAAGCAACTTAATGAAAGCAATCCAATAATCAATGAGCTGATCGATCAATGAAATAAATCAAACCAATCAATAATTTAAGTATATAATTCTGCCAATCACTTTAGACACTGGTTGTGATCCACAATCATTTTCATGAGCTTCACCATGGTCTTCTTTCATCCTCCTTCACCATCTGAATCCTTCCTCATGAGCCACTCTCAGGGAAATGCACCAAACGATCACTTGCCCAGAAAGCGCTGCTGTCGCGAGTTCTTGCCACTCTTGAGCTTCAAAAGTGGGTGAGCTTCAGTGGTCAACACGTAGTCATCCAAGTTCAAAACCTAGGCACAGCTGGGAGGTCCATTAGGTCGACCAGACTTTACTAGAAAATCATGGCTGGCTGATCAGTTGATAGGATGGGAGTGAGGTTCTGTGGCTGTCCTCCCTAGAGCATGCCTGATGATTCCTGTCAATCAGAGGCCTTTCTTCTTTTATCAACTTGCTTCCTGCCAATTATTTCAAAAACTCCGGTTTTGATTCTGAATCTGAAACGGTATCCAATGTGGTGATGAAAATTACCAGGACTAATGACTCTTGCAGTTTCAGTAATGAGGACTGAAACCAACAAAAACCAAGAAAACAGCTTGACAAACCACCCACAGCTGAAGGCCAATCAAAAGCTATTCAGGGTTAAAATGGCAATTAAAAATGGCAATTAACTGCTAGGCTACTTCAGATATCAGATGGCCTTCTAAATGTCATATTCAGGGTCCGGTGTCCTTGTGTAGAGTTTCACAACCGCAAAATTGGGCACACATGTTCTGCCCGGGATTCCAATGGCTTGCCAACACATTCATGGGCCATCAAAAACCGCACGTTCCAATCATTGTTGGAGCAAATTCACTAGCTACACCACATTTTTTGGACATTTGATGAGCTGCCTGTGGGATATTGCCCGCTAGCTACTAGCTACACAGCTGGAAAATGGTCATCACACATGATCACTGGAAGTTCAACCTGCCTACATTCGCCTTTGGGATCGAGGCACGGCGCGAGGGTTCGGCAGAAAGGTGAGGTACAGGTACTTCAGAGTTTCCTCGGTCACTCTTCAGGTAGAAATGCGTAGATCAGCTGATTGATGGGAAATCTAGAATGGTAGATTTTGCAAATGGTGAGGTTTTGTTTGAATCTAGATTCAATCAAATGGTAGATTCAAACAAGATGGATCTAGAAAACAAATGGCAAATTCACACAAAACCCACTCAACCAAACATGAGAAAACGGAGCGACGACATCAAAGCGTTGGAGGGATACACTTCTATAGTGGCTAATGCGATGCAAGGAGATGCCATGAAGGATCATGAAGGAACATCAAGACCGATTCCAACCACCTTGGCACTCTGAGAAGAGCTCGTCAAAAGTTTCTCTCAAAGTCAATCAGATATTCACTTTTCCAACCGCTTCAAAACTGTGCTTCTCTGATCCCGTGACGATATGCAGTCGTACGGTGGCAAGGTCTCCTGCAAAACTCAAAAAAAAAAGGCCACCACTGGTCACCACTATGAAACCAATCTCTACATTGCTTGTCTTCTTAGCTGATGTTAGCTGCTGAAGTAACAGCTCATTGGTAAAACCAAACCATACAGTTAGAGTTACCCTTTCCCATCTTTCATTCCCCCATCCTCCGCC
>VSDK01016544.1:87044-110389 GCA_009767595.1 Symbiodinium kawagutii | reverse complement strand
TCTACCAAATAGATTTGAAACTACCAAATGCCATGACACTGGCTTTGATTGGTTTTACATCCTGTGGACGTCTTAATCTAGTTGGTGGTTTGAAACATGACTTATTTTTGCTAGTGACTATTAACAAATGGTTGGTTGACAAGTATTGTTCATAGGGGTTGAAGCCCCCAACCAGTAATTAGTAGTTTTATTCACAGAACTGATGATTGGCTATACGTGTCGGTGTTTCCTGGCCAACTGATACAACCTTGGAAAACCAGTCATTGCCCAAACCTCCAGACCTGTGTGTGGTCCAGAACAGTTTGCAACGGTTGGCGCTAGTCAATCATGGTCACTGATAGTGAATTATCATAATCAAGCATCATTAAGCCTTCTCAACAATACGTAAGCACCTAATAGACCACTACGAACTAGCATTACAGTACTTCTAATGTTCTCACCAATATGTTTTCAAATATTGTCCGTCATTATTAAAATTCAAGTTTGCGAACAACGATCCTCTTGGATGCACAAACAGGTGGGTGTTTCTCAAAATAGGGGTACCCCCAAATCATCCTTTGTATCAACCATTCATAGTCATAAACCAACCATTTGTGAGGGTTCCCTATCTTAAGAAACCCTCAACTAGTTACCTTCCTGGTGGTTGTGGAGCCTCTTATGGCGGTCCTGGGCCCTGAGGTGACTTCATTTTGGGTGAAAAGGGCACACCGTGCCTTGGTGGTAGGGCAGGCAACGCCATGGCCATGGCGGTGTATCCATGATGGGGGCTAGAGCAGGGTATCATGAGAAAAACGGCACGTTTAAGCCCGTATAGCTTCACTGTTGTACGAAAGATAGTTGTGGATCAAGAAGCGATGGAGCAGGTATCAATGGTGTGGCAATGATCCAGCTGGTATCAGTTGGTATGCTGAAATGTACCATTGATGCAGCCAGTATGGCGCTTATGGAATGCTGCTCAAGACAAGTCCAAAATACAGTGGGGGGCAGAACCCCAGCACAGGGTTTGGGTCAGAGAACGCTGGTTGTTGCCGCCGCCGCTGCTGATATTACCCTTATTAGAAAAGGCACGGAGGGTTCGAAGGAGCCTGGTGAACAAGTCGGAATCAGAGGCATATCACTGTTTGAGGCTTGCGATAGTGATCTGTCGGTGGTCCAGCTTGTTCCTGAGGCATAATTTCATGGACTCCTTCAATGACAAGGGGCGCGTGTCGACAATGTTGAAGCTCGGCTTATGTCACCATGTGCAACTCTGATGCCACAAGAACACTGATAATTCGCAAACCCATCAAGATGCAGATGAGTCAACAAGAATTGTTGATCCCAAACATTCTCAAACCACAGATCTGTAGAGTTCAAAGATGTTCCGAGTGCTCTTCGTCACAAGGGATACCTGCAGCCTGCAGCTGTTCTTGACGCCAGGAAGAGAGTGCCTGCCGGGAGCTGAATGTGAGCTGGGATTTCTTCATTCAGAATGTCAAAAGTCAACAGAACCTAGTTGTCTTTGGTTGGCCATGCTGTGCTGGTTCCAGCTGATGGCCGTTTCGAATGTTTTTTGATGTGGGTCCATGAATGGACCCTCAAAATTGCTGGTGTACGACCATGAAAAATGTCCTTATTTGGAGATGGTTTAGAGCCTTGTTCATGAATATACCCATGTCATTTCCTTCCTTTCAATGTGCAGCGGTCTCTGAGGTGTACCTGGTTCGGGGCGAGGATATGGGAGAGCGCGGCGTCAAGCTGAAGGTGGGTTCCACCGATGATCAATCTATACATTTTGGGCGGAGGTTTGTGGCACAGCACACTAGACACGCGAATCACTGATGATTGTTTTCGGGGCTTGTAACCTGGCAACGGCCTTTCAATGATCGGCTTTTGGCAGAGAAGCGATGCATTTGGAGTGTGTTCGGTAGTGGTTTTTGACATGAAAACCACAGCCACTTGGAGTTTCCAACAGGGTTGTATTGGTAAGCCCTACTTGAATGATGGGCACCAAATGGCAAAAAGTTACCAACATCATTGGGGGTGTGCTGCAGCACCTTTTGGTCACCTGCCCCAACAAGGATGCATTAGAAACTGATTCACGTCCAATCATCGAAGGTGACTAATCAGCCCATGATGTTTCGTGGGTCGCCATCCACCACGAAGGGTATTTGTAGCTTCGGGGTGGTTCCTGTTGATCAGCCAGCATGATGAGCTCTGGGCCTCGCGCTGGCTATTGGATGAAAGCTTCATGGCTATGTTCGATTAAGCATGATTAAGCAGTATTGGCTCGTAATAACGGGCAACCACTACGATCAAGCAGCTGTTACTGTAGCAGGTCCTATCGGTGTGAGATTGACTATTATTGACCGCCATCCATTGTCAAGTAACCATTGATGGGTTCCAGTATCAATGGCCTATGATCCTACAAGAGGTGCGATAGCATTGATTTTATATGGTTATTCAGTAACATCTAGTAATTATTCGACCGTTCTTTTACCATGACTCACTGGGTTGCTTGACGGAAATGCAAGTTGCGCAAGGTTTTGTTCATTCAAAGTCATGAACTAGAACTATGACTTAACCTAGAACTATGACTTAACCTAGAACCTTACCAGCTTCATCAACAATTAACAGCTTTAACCATCCATTGCCCAGCAAACTTCACCATCCGCCTTCGCTCCCCGGATGACCTCCAGCCACGGCCTGCGCGCAACGCAACGGCCACGCGCAGGCCATGCGGATGTTCGCCGAAGCCTTGCAGAGACGGATGGCTTCCAAGGGCCGACAGCAGTACTGTTAGACCGTTGCGCAGTGACCGTTGCGTCAGTGAAGTTTTTCCATGGTGAAGCAGCGGCCAAATGGTTGAACCAACCAACCTGGCTGGTTAACTAGCTAGTGAAGTTTTTCCATGGTAACCATGCTGGGGAAATATTTTTAACCGACCAAATAATCAACCAAATAATCAACCAACTAATAGGGGATAACAACCAACAAGACTAGGGGATACACCAACTGGTGAAGCAGTTCAATGGTTTAACTAGCTAGTGAATGGCTGACCATGAAATGGTGAACTAGCTCAATGTTTAACCAACCAACCAATGTTTTTTTTTTTTGATACCAGGTTAACTAACTAGTGAATGGTTTAACCAACCAACCAATGGTTTGATCACCTCAATGGTTTAACGAACCAACCAATGGTTAAGTAGC
The DNA here is from genome assembly GCA_009767595.1 of Symbiodinium kawagutii. Classification (NCBI taxonomy): domain Eukaryota; class Dinophyceae; order Suessiales; family Symbiodiniaceae; genus Symbiodinium; species Symbiodinium kawagutii. The sequence goes on along the minus strand of VSDK01016544.1, from coordinate 107,200 downwards.
TAGTGAATGGTCAATGATAGGGGATGATAAGGAACAATTGTAGGGGATATATATATATATACACACCAACTGTATGGCGAGCGACCGGGTCAAGCAGTTCACCAACCAATGCTAGGGGATAAGTTCACCAAGAACTTAATGGGGAATATGCTGGTTAATGACGGGAACCAAGTGGTTTTGACCTACAGCCCAATGACGACGAATGGTGAACTTGTGGTGACCACAATGGCGGAGTACCATGGTGGTTGCCGTGTTAAAGTAAAGGTCACCATAATGGTTAAGTGCCAAAGGTTGACTGGCCATGGTAAACTAGCATGGTTCATTAGCATGGGGTTAAGTACCATGGTTAACCGGATTTAATTACCATGGTGTTGGATAAATGATGATTGACTTAGCTGACGGTTAGCAAATGAAACAGATTTGCATCGAAGCAACGTGGAGATGAACCACCAACCGTTGACGAGTAGTGAATCCATCCCAGCAGATGCGCTAGTGGTGAAAAACTTAAGAATTGGTGGCGCTTGAAGCAATGGTGAGCTGCGTCTCCTTCATATTGCGGTTCCTTTGAAGAGGCTTATGGGCCTTGACATGCCTGGACCCCGTTCTTGACAAAGGCCTAGAACAGCCCCGCTGATAATTTTTGAGCAGCGGAAGGTGGTTTCTCACAGTGGCCTTGGGTGTGATGACTAGTTGCGTGTTTCTCAAACTAGGGGTACCCCCAAATCATCCAATATGAACCATTTGAAGTAGTAAGCCAAGCATTTTTGGGGTCCCCTGTGCTGAGAAACGCCCATTCGAAGATGGTCCCTTCCGCTTGTGCCGTTTGCTTCGGTTAAAGCATTCGGAGAGTTCCTGTTTGAAACTGTTTGAGCAGTGAAATTCATTGATTTTTTGGCCTCACTTCCTCTGAGAGGAAAGGCTGCCTCACAAAGCAGGAGGATAGTGGCATGATGCAGTGCCAAATCCCGGTAGATTCCCGGAGCAGCGTTCATGGCTGAGAAAGGTTTGCACTGTCACTGTGCCCAACACGGATTGCAAAATGCCAATGGCATGGCATGATCTATTTCACAAAGTGCGGATGGTTTGATATGTTGAGTACAAACACTTGTTGATTGTTGTACCTTTGTCATTTGCCATTGTCAAATTCTCAAAGTTACCATTTTCTATGTGGTATTTTAGAATGATTAGTTCACCTATTGGTTGCTTCGTTTCTTTGACATGGGTTCCATATGGGTTCCATTTGAGTTCCATGTGGGTTCCATTTGCGTTACATTCGGGTTCCATGGGTTCTCTTTGATACCTGGCATTGGTATCCCCCGCTGGCCATTTCTGGATCAGCTTGGTCCAACGAAGCTGGTGAGCGATTCAAGGAACAGAGTAGCAGAAGCTATGATTCACAACCATCATTGGTTGGTGGTCACAACCATTAATTAATAGAGATTCATAACAGGGATAGCAAGCAACCATGTAATGATTAAACAACTAATCTGGAAGGTGGATTGATTGACATGTTCATTTTCAATAGTAATCAGTAACAAATAGTTGCTTGAATTGCTTGACTAATATTTTTCAAAGGGGTTGAAACCACCAACCAGTCATGCAAACCCTCAGTCCAATAAAGACAAATCAAGCTTAATGATGAGGTTGCAGCTCCATCAAGACTGCAACCACTTACCATCTACCAAGTGTCTAGTGGGAAACACTACAAGTATCATGGAGCGCAGCAGCCCAGAACAATGAACACCCACCTGGATACGCAAGAAGGCCTAGACATGTTCAAAGAACAGCCGCTTCAACCAGGGAAATCCAGGGAAGAGTAACAGCCGCTCGGAGGATGCATCATGTTAAGCCTTGGAAGATTTGGGCCTCGCGTACGAGGCCGGGCGGTGCAGGCAGACTCTGGTTGAAAATAGGGTACCCAAGACACCCCAAGACCACAGAAAGAAATGGTAGTTGTTGGTTGATCCATCGTTTGTGCATCGATAACAGGTATTTTTCCTGTTACTATAGTGTTGATCATTAAATGCCCTCAACGGAGCAGTATAATCATGAATCAACAACCATTCAACAACCATTCAACAACCATTCACCAACCATTCACCAACCATTCACCAACCCTTCACCCCACCGGGTGATAATCAGTGGCTTGTGTCATCCCAGGATCAAATTGATCAGAATCACTCGTTGTGGCGATCATGGCAGTGGAGAATCCCAGCTCCGTGGTCGATCTCTTTGTTCATCTTCTATTTAAAACTGTTGAAGCTCGTCGTTTGACCAACTCATAAAGTCGCTTAGACCAACCATATCCAACCATTAGAGTCGATTAAACCAACCATGTCAAACTCAGGGGCCGGGCCGGGCCACCAGGTTTGCCAGTAGCGCTCGCGTCCTGGCCACCCATCGCTGGCTGGAGAGGATGGTCATTGGCTGCCTGGCAGCGTGGGAGAGCTATGAATGGATGAGAGTAGGGAGGCTTTGATGCTGATTATGATTGATCAATGGAGAACTGTAAAGTATAATGACGAACAGGACTAGGGTATTTAATGGTTTGTGATTGATGATGATGATGATGATGATGATGATGATGATGATGATGATGATGATGATGAGGATGAGGATGAGGATGAGGATGAGGATGATGAGGATGATGATGAGGATGATGAGGATGATGAGGATGATCAGGATGATCAGGATGATCAGGATGATCAGGATGATCAGGATGATCAGGATGATCAGGATGATCAGGATGATGAGGATGATCAGGATGATCAGGATGATGAGGATGATGATGAGGATGATGAGGATGATGAGGATGATGACGATGATGATGATGATGATGATGATGATGAGGATGATGAGGATGATGATGAGGATGATGATGAGGATGATGATGATGATGATGATGATGATGATGATGAGGATGATGAGGATGAAGATGAGGATGAGGATGATGATGAGGATGAGGATGAGGATGAGGATGAGGATGAGGATGATCAGGATGATCAGGATGATCAGGATGATCAGGATGATGAGGATGATCAGGATGATCAGGATGATCAGGATGATGATGATGATGATGATGATGATGAGGATGATGAGGATGATGAGGATGATGATGATGATGATGATGATGATGATGGTGATGATGATGAGGATGATCAGGATGATCAGGATGATCAGGATGATGATGATGATGATGATGATGATGATGATGATGATGATGATGATGATGAGATCCAGGTCTTCAGAATCCCTTCCCAACAGTTTGATGGTGAGTCACCTTTTGTCTGATAGATTGCTGCGTTGAGAGCTGGATCCCCCATGATGATTTGTTGGAATGACATGAAATGAGCAAGAATCTAACGTAGCATAACGGGTTAATTTCTATAACCACCCTTTGGTTGTTTTTCCATGGCCACAAAATATCATCAACATTCAATCTTCGCCAAATGTTTATGGGTGATATTCCACCCGAATTTGATGGATATTAGATAATTAACTGTGGAATCAGTGAATTGTTTGATTTCCCATGATTATCATCAATCATGAAATTGATACAGCTGATGGTTGCACAAATTGATTGATTGGCAAAAACAACTAACTGATACATGAGTAACTACCCCAGCCACATTACGTGTTCTATCCAACTGTTAGTCATGTCCAGTACCCAAAGCACCGATTTGTGTGGACCCTTCATGGACACATATACCTTCGAGAAGACCGAGAGAATATGCTTACCAGATCGTTTCCTCAACATGGTGACATTAGGGATAGATCTATTGAAAATTTATTGAAGTCTATTGACATTGAAATCTATTGAAAATTGAAGTCTATTGACATTGAAATCCATTGAAAATCTATTGTCGCCTTTGTTTTGCAAGTCTGGGAAAATTAAGGCAAACGGCGATGAGTTTCAAGCGATGTGACTGGGCATCACGTGTGGTGCCCAGTCGGTCGTGGTGCCCAGGTGAAAAGCTATGCCCTTTTGCGGCGTCAGTGAAGGAGGACCATGTCATCAGATGCCACCCACTGATCCCCAACAGTTGATACCACAGTGGGTGCTGCCACAACTGGTGCCTTTCCCGTTGCGTAGCATGCTGCATGATGTACCAGCTGACGCTGTGTAGATAGGATTTTTGTAGATCTTTTGTGAGGTCAAAGTTTTTGATCATGTGAATCAATCTTTTGGTGTGGTCGCGTCATAATGTTTTTTGACTGTAACCTGCTAACACAGATTTTTTTGATGGTTATGTTATCACGTTTTGTTATGGTTGTGTTATCATGCTATGCTTATGATCACACTTTTGTTCTGGATCGTAGCTCTTCATGGGAGATGGGTGGGAAAGTTCAGCGGGTCGGGGGTCGACGTTTGGGTCGATGCGCGGAACAACTCAACCGGTGAACCACATCATGGTGCTGCAGCTGGCTATTGTCAATCAGCCATTGCGGATGATTCCGAAGCAATAATCATCAGGCTAGGGGTCAAGCAGTTAACCAACAATAGTAGCTTCTTAATGGTTGATAATGGGGGATGATAACTAACAATTTTAGGGGGTATATACCAACTATAAGGCTATGGGTCATTTTCTACCAACCAATTTCATGGGGGGTGAGTTCACCAACAATAATAGGAAAAACAATGGCGAATGATGGGGGAACCAGGGGCACAGGGTGAAATGACCCAAAGCCATAAAAACAGCATTGTCAGTCATCGTCAACAATGACTGATCAACTACGATGAACCTTGAATTGTTCATTATGTTCATTGGTCATTGTGAGCCAGATTTAGCCATTCATTTAGGAGATATTAACCATGACTGGCAGTCATATGACAACCATGGTTTTGTTCGTAATACCATGCCGATTTCCTACAACCAAGAAATTTCTCAGTATCAAACTGATGTTTCTACCAAATACGAGGGCATTCCCATGGCTCATTGCAATCATTTGCCATCTATGATGATTCCCTTTCTCCTCCTCCTTTCCCATGCTAAAAGACACCACGGGATGATTCCCTACAAACTACCATGGCCATCCATGGCCATGGGTGTGTCGAGGAGCAGAAGCTTCGCGTGCTCGCCAGCGAGGCCAAAGATGTCCAGGTGGGGGCATACCTTTGGTAATCAAAGGTAGGTGTGAACCAACGGCTATAACGAAAGGTGATGACCGAAGGTTATTTGGTTGGTGGTTTGGTTGACATGTTTTATTTTCCCTAGTAACGATGCACAAATGGTTGGTTGACCAATATTTTTCATAGGGGTTGAAACCACCAACCAGAAGGTGATGACCGAAGGTTGGAATCGAAGGTGGGTGATGACCAACGCTTGCAATCGGAGGTGGTGTGTTTCACCAGATTTTATGATGAAAGGAAGTTGATAGCCACATGTTTGCGATGGAAGGTGGGTTATTACCAGCGGTCATGTGGATGTTGTCAGTTCACACAGAAATAGATCCTGAAAATGTGGCCACATCGTCGATGTGGTCAGTCGCTTTTCTGCTAAGCACTGCGAACTCAGCTACCGCCAGCCATGGCATGGGTCAAGCCTTCAACCACGCGGGGTGGTGTTCACATCCAAACAGCTGGGCTACGATCAGCACAGAGCTTTGAACCACGATCATATCGAAAATTCGTAGCCGATTCTTGGCTACAGCTCAGTTTCACTCCACTTATGATGGTTGCTATATCAACATCGAGTTAATCAAATTTATGAACCACCAACCAGGTAGTGCTTGGGCCATACACCAGTGGTAACACTTCCCCAGCACAGCGAGGCGCTGGCCAAAGAGGTCGCCGCAGAAGCCACGCTGCTGGTGGATGGCTTGAATGGCCTGCCAGGTGCTCCGGGGATGCTGCGAGGTGGTGCGATTCGCAGCTACAGAGTGGTAGCCCCTTTTGAGCTCAGTTGGTGAACATGTCTGGGGCTAACTCGGGTAGCTACTAGGCAATGGATGCAAATGGTAGATATAGCATGATATAGCCATAGATTAGCCATATTTCGGTGGCGAATCTGAACCAACTCATATTTGGGAGGGTGCCACTTTGTACCATCAGCTTCCTGGTGGCTGACAAGCCGGAATCCCACTGCCATGAGGGTTCCATGCTATCCATCACGTTTTCCATGTCGCAGCAAGTCAACGCTTCGCAGCAACAGCAATGGGATCAACGATCGCGACCAGCTGTTGTCAGAAATGGTTTGTCCAGGTGCTCGACGGTGTGAAGTCTCCCACCTCGACGTTTGGGGTGCATGGCAGATCCGTGAGAACCCCGCAATTGAGCAGCTCAATAGCTGGTGATTTATCAAAAAATGAGGTGGATTAACTGATGGATCTGACAGTTGCCATCATTATCAGCCATAATACTCTCATCCTTACCATGTCACCTGCGCTCCACCCAGACTTGTTTGACTTACATTTTCGTGTTTAACCATTATGAACCAGTTCTATGAGATGTATTACATTCCCATTGATTTATTCCTTATAGAACCATTATGAACTTCTAACATGACCACAAACTTCATCTCTTGAGAACCATTATCATATGAACATCCTTGATCGTTTATGGATCTACCATCCCTTCAGTTCACAGCTGAGCCATGGCGTTATCAAGCTCCATGGAACTGAATTCGAGTCCTAAATGTGTGCGATGTTTCGTAGCGTGCAGAATAGCCATGCTTGTAATTATAGGGGAAGATGTTCAGCAATACTAGGGAAAATATGGGAATATGACCAACTATAGGGGAAGATGACTCAGTGTAAGGAAAGATTTCTGGTTGGTAGTTTGATTGGCGTTTTATTTTACCCAGTATCAAGAACTGGTTGGTTGGTTGACTGGTGATAAGATGCGTCGGACTACCAAAATGTTTTGTGATTGCAGGTGGTTGCTGATATGTTTCATGCGCGTGTCGATGGCGTTGCAAGTGGAGTGCTCAACACCGCTCGTTTGGCGGCTAGGTACGTAAAAGTTGCTAAGAGGGCAGATCTTTTTGAGTCTTGGATCACAAATTCGCTAAATTCCGTGGTGGTAACCGGGTGGTATGCTACTCCAAGCAGCTTAGTGTTGATCCTGGCTCATGCCAGTTGCTCCACGGACTTTGGTGGCGATTACATGTGTTTCTTCCACATTTGCAAGCCTGTAGTGCTGATTTGTCACCAAGATGGAATTGAGATTGAATACAGTATGCTTTTGTCGTCATTGTTTGTCCACACTCTGAAGAAAGACCCCACGTGTTAGATACTCCGTGCGTGTGATGCATTGTGAGGGGTGTGGTTGCTACTCTGAAGCAGTCTAACCATAATCAACATAATCAACCATCATTCACCAACCATCAACCAACCACTAAGCATCCATTAACCATGCACTAAGCAACCATCAATCAACCATTCATGCACTCAACTTTTCGGCATCATCCTTGACTAACTCCAGGTGCTCCAGAAACAACTCTTCTGGTTCTAGATCCTGCGCACAGCTTTTGTGCCACCTGGCAAGATTTCGTGCGATCGCAGCAGCCTCAGGTCCAGCTTCGTTTGGGAAAGGATGTGGGAGTGATCCGTGGCGAAGGTATGTGGAAGCTGGAGCATGTTTCATCCATAAAAAACTCTCCCATTTCGTGACATATTTTATATAATTATCATAGATCCTAAAATGCCACGGATCAAAGCATCATCGCGATGGCTTGTGTCAACGATTCAGCTACCTTTGTTGGAATGGAATTTCCCACTGGTATTTTTAATGGACATGACTTGATTCATACCACTGCTATCGCTTTTGAAGGCCACAGGTATTGGAAAAATGGACACAACTTGATGCCGCCACGCAGTCATTAGGTCCTGGACTTTGCAACAACAAGCCATCCATGATCGAGGTGCTCGAGTTGCTGTGACGTTTTGACGTAGTCATTCTCACGTTTTCGGGTCAATACCGAGCAACAAATGGCTATGGATCAATATTCAGCAACCAACTAATTGGGGATAATGACCAACAATAATAGGGGAAACAATGGTTAATGATAGGGGAACCAGGGTATGGGGTTTTGACCCACAGTCAAATGGTGCTTTCTCAAAATGGGGAACCTCCAAAGTTATAGTCGGTTTAATATTCTGAATGGCTAGCAATTTAACGAACTTGATGATTTCAGAGTACCCCCATTCTGAGAAACACCCAAATGGGTCGGTGATCCTCACAGTTGGATGTTGGACCAGTTAGGTCATAGATGAGATGCCCCCAAGGAAAAGGGTCATTTCTGGGACCAGCCAGGGGTACTGTCAGTAGCCACTGCCATGTTTTTGATTCAACGGGTGATCAGCTGATTGGTCCATCGGGGCTCTTCGAAGCTTTCAGCGTCGCGCCAAGTCATACGCGCGTGCCACGTTGTGGACCACCAAACCAAACCTGCAGGTTTTTCGGAGCTGTTGCAGATTGCCAGGGTAGCCCAGATGGGCTCTTATGATCAGTTGTGGGAGTTGGGGGGTTTGGATTTTCCAAAGTCGTTGGTAAGTGTGTAATGATGCCTGGAAAGTTGCAGATTGGGCAGGAATCATCATTGACTACAGTTGCCCACCATCCATCAACCATCATTCACCATCGCAAACATCATTGGAATTGAGCAGCAGACCCAACCAGGAGATGTCAATCATTGGCGCATCCTCCTACAATTTCAGGGCCCGGCGAAAAAACATACAAAAACGACACCCCCCAAATGGAGATGTCCCACTCTGGGGTCCTGTTCCACATGGCGGGGCAAGAGGGTGAGCCACTGGAAGATATTCTTTTGGCAGCTCCCCAAAATTCTCCACCAAAGGTGAGCACGGTACATGGCTCATGCCCCACTCAATGGCAATGGTAAATCATGTAGGATTTGATCACCCCGAGTGTACTTGGTCTGTATATGCTTTACGAGATTTGATGAGTGAGTTCATTATGCCGAATGGGCAATCACTGGTTAAACTAGTCGTTTATCAACCCAGAACTGATATGTAAACGGTGCATTGGTAGTTTATTCATCCCAAATATGGAAATGGATCATTTGTAATTTATTTACCCACAATATTCCCCAACTGCTTTTGACTTCAGGGGTGCCGGCTGCTGGTCCATCCTTGGGGAGCCCGAGAAGGACTCGCCGTTCTGAGGTCCTGTTCCATCCCACTGCCGTGCACAGCGTCTACTCGGAGGGTCCCACAGTGGACCCTGCTGACTTCACCATCCGCGCGCCCTTTCCCACGGTGCATTTGCTGAGTTGCCTGGCGCCACCAAGGGCTGGTGGCTCATGATTGTTCTTAGTGTGACTGTACAGTAATCCAAAAGTAGATAGAATATTATAGAATATTGATTAGTTATTTTCAATCCTGTTCTATCTACTCCAGGATCACTAGCACATGTGTGAATCTTGTGGTTTCTCTTACTGATTTGTTTCTTCTTGATGTTGATATTTGTTCTTATTGTCACTTTTCTTGTTGTTTTCCTTGATTGTGTTTTTGTCGATGTGATTATTCTTGTTGGCGGTGTATGATGTCGCTCTTTAGCTGTTCTTGGTGTTCTTAGGGTTGTGGTTGTTTCTTGTTATCTCCTATCGTTAACCATTGGTTGGTTAATTTTGACCATATGTAGCTGGCATATTCCGCATTATAAAAAAAAACATACCCTATTATCAACCAGCTATTGTTGGAGTTGTTGCCACTGTGGAGTGGAGGTAGGTGCTGTTGATGGTGCTGGCGGTGGTTTCGCCGTTCGAAATAAGGGGTTGCAACCAAGCAAGCGGGCGATTCAGTTGGTAGGTTCCCTGGGTGGTGGTTAACAGTTTTTGATACTGGTTGACTATGGTTATTATGGTTCAGAGTGGGTAACTGGGTAACTACAGGGGAAGATGACCAACAATAAAAGATGGTTGATTCTACTGGGTCAAGCTAGTCTGGTTGCTGGTTTGCAGACGACGAAGTTCTCACCGAACACATGAAGAGAATTCAGAGTGACTCAATTTCGAGCGGTTCACAAGACTACTTGAAGATATTTGAAGATACTTGAAGATCACTGACGGATCTGGCATAAGAAACAGTTCCCTCATGGTCGCCTGTTTCGTTACAGTACTTCTGTTGATTCAGTGGGGTCGCAGTTCTGTTGCTCCATGGGTGTCCACAAATTTACACGCGAAACCTCTGTCTTCCCTATGAATTGCATCATTCTGGGACGGTTGGCACCACCAATACACCCCCGAGTCACTGTGGCGTCACTGTTTGGCTTCCAGCGAAGCTGAGGAGAGGCAGACGTGATGAAAGCCGTTTGGGTCTCAGTGGTCAAGTTGCAGGCTGCGAGAGTGGCATGCAAGTTCTTTCGTTTTCAACATGTGTTTGATTTAAAGTAGTTTGTGTTGGATCTGTTGGTGTTGACTGTTCATGTAGCTACAGGCTGCTCTGATTGGTTGTGCTTCGTGTCGTGGTTATGTTTTTGATTGTAGTCATTGTCGTTGCCATGATCGCCGTCCTTCTCCTCGTTACCCGCGTTGTTGTCAATGTGGTCATTGATCTCAACCATGAGATGGATCATCTCCTGGTCACCGTTGACGTTGGCGCTCCCAGGTGACGAGTTATCCGGACACTGCACAGATCCCTGCGCGGAACAAGGCGAAGCTACGGAGCAAAGGCTTGAACTTTTGCCAAGCGCAGCTGGATGCGTGCCATCAAAAGTGGGGTGCCACTTGGGTGCGATCCCAGGCCAGTTTAAGGGCTGGCATTTGAGATGAAGCAATTCTTGCAGATGTTTGATGGTTTCGTGGATTTGAGGCTGGTTGGGTTTTTGTAGTAGCACAATAGCATAGAATAGCTATGATATTAGGAGATAATATATGTATGTATGCATATACAGCTACAGTAGAAGCAGGGCTAATGCCCTGACTTGCAGGAAATCACTCTGGAACTCCATAGTCTTCCAAATTTCCAGATGTGACCCATGTATGATATAAGTTTAAATAGGTATATAAATAAATAAATGAATATATAAACAAATATGTATGTATGTAAATGTATATATTCGTTTTTCATTCGAGTTTGATCCATGTTGTCAGCTGCACGCCACGAATTCGAGGGCAGAACGAGAGGCTCAAGGGATGATGTCATGGCACAACTCATCCTGTCGTGAGTTGCAAGACAATGCAAGACATGTCTCAGTTGTGGTTCGGCCTTGGTCTGACACTTCCGAAACAGTCAAACCCATCATAAAAATATGCGTGATTCATAAACAGCTATGATTAAAAGGAAACACTCAATCAATCAACCAACCAACCGACCGACCGACCGATCGATCGATCATTACGGTCATAGCTTTATACATTGAAAAAAGGAAGAAACTATGTTTTGTTGACATCGATGGTCCCTTGATTGATAATCAGGTTGAAAATTAGGTCTAAAAATGAATTACTAGTAAATAGAATCAGGTCTGATCAATGGACCCATGATTGATAATCAGGTTTGATAATGGTTCCCTTTTTAAATATTGATAGGATAATCAGCTTTAAAAATCGGCACCAGCCGAGCCGAACGGCTGCAGCATGACGTGGAGCTACGGTGGCGCTGCCCTGGGATATCTGCTGCTGGTCATTGGCTTCGGTACGGTGCTGCATCCAGAGCTCAAGGCCTTCTACAGACATGGTCACGGTGGTGACTCGGTGGGAGAGGAGGTGGATGACACTCAGCAAGGGAACCAAGGAACCAAGGGAACCAAGGGAACCCAGGGAACCAAGGGAACCAAGGGATCCAAGGGAACCAAGGGAACCAAGGAACCAAGGAACCAAGGGATCCAAATTCTTGATAGTCCTGCCGTTTAAATGGCTTTTACTGTAACAAGCATGTGGAACTAATGGGTCTTATCTACCAAGAAAGATCAAGCAATGTTTTAATAGTGGTGGATCCCAAACCACCTCCACTGTACTCACAACCGTTGGTGATTTACCATCAACTATAGCCGGTTTATTAATTTGGATTTACCATTAGATACCATCAGCATCATGGGATTAGTTGTCTGAATCAATTCGATGGAAATTTTCGGTCAGCAAGTGAGGGCCCCGCGACTCTGCAGTTGAAGCAGTGGGCAAGGCCCGAGATCGGATCTCAATGCCCAAGCGTGTTCCGTACTTGTGAAGGGTTTTTGCAAGATCTCGGGTGTTGAAAGATCTCTGGCCCTCATAGTGGTTGTGCAGATCGTTTTTGTTGCAGGGCTAGATATTTTTACATGCTGCTTTGATCGCATTTGTTGCATGAATTTCTTGATGTAATCGTGGTGGATATGTTGGAGTCATTTGTCTGGCAGCTACACGCAATCAGTTTCAGCAGGACACTTACATCATGACCTGTCGCCCACTGGATGAGGCGTTGGATTTCTGATGCGATCCAGCATTGGTCACCCAAGACTTTGGAGGTTCGAATCCTCTCAGGTCCGTTTCTTTTCCACTCGTTCCTTGAATCTTCCAGGTAGCGGTTGGCGACCCTTCTTTCCTCTCCATTGGTTGTCATTGTTACGGACTACATCCTTTTTGATGCTGATCAACTTGATCCCGGCACTGCGAATCACCATGGGGCCGATGGCTCCAGGAACCCCCGATGGATCAATAGATATTCAGTCCAGGACTACACGCAAGGGCGCTACAACAACCAGCCAACATAGACATCTCTCGAATTCCCGTAAATGGCCATGCCATCGGAGTTTCACCAACCAAGGCTTTGGATCAGGGCCGCTTCCTTGAAGCACCTGCGAGATGATTCCTCAAGTTTATTGATCAACCATCATGAACCATGGCGATAAGGCACAGTGTCCGTGCTCTGAGGCATGAAAAACACTGTGTCGGCCATTGACACGATCTGCGCTTGGTTCTTTTTGAGCCTGCTGCGTTTGGCCACCGGCATCTCTGATCGTCCCCTGTGGGAGAAGTTGCGATGGTCTGCTCCCCCAGGAGTCTTCGTGTCACTGGGACACTGTTGGCATTTGATGTGGTTGTGGAATATTGTGGTGTTGGTTGCTTGGATACTTGGGTGGTTACTTAAGTGGTGGCTTGGTTCCTTAGTTCCTGGGTTCCCTGGTTCCTTGATTCCTTGCTTGCTTGGTTGCTTGGTGGGTGGTGCTGTTCTGCTGCAACCATCAACAGGCTCACCTCAGTGGGAACATGTCTAGCAGCTGATCTGTGTAGCCAGCTTATCAACCAGTAGGCATGTTCATAGACTATGATTAACATTGATTAACCATGATTATCACGTGTTCAATCTTGTAAAAAGTGTTCATGATTGCAAAGTATTGTTTTTTGTTTTTTGTTTATCCCATTGTTTATGATTGTATCGCCGGTTAGTTGCTGATTTATCTGGTTGAAGATCCAGCCGCCTCAGACTCTTTTTTGCTGAGCAAAGCTATCACTAGAACGGTTTTCTAGATGTTCACAACAGAGTAATTAGCGGTCTCACCCCAAAATTCGATCGTTGCAGGGCCACAAGCCCTCTGACCACACTCATGATATAGACATGGAATGCCACTATTGATGCAAATTCTGTGATACAGCAGCTTACCTCCGTAATCATCCTTGCTGGAAACAGCCACTGTATCAACCGAACCTGCACAGGTAGAAGCCTCCAGCTGAGTGTTGGTTCCCGTGGGTGGTGGGATAAAGCCAAGGAATAGCATTGTTTCAGATGGTGCGTTGTAAGGATGATTTACCAACTTCCGTGTGTCCAACTCGGAGCCAAAAGACAGTGACCACTCATCCAAGGAGATCTCTCCTGCTGATAGGACCACAAAATCATACCAAAATCATCCAATGAAATTTCTCCATTCAATCATTGATGAAGGAGTTTGACCAATGAAAGGATCACAACTTTGACCAGTTCTAAGAACGCTTGGTATCAACAAGTTGAGGCCAGGTCCCATGGGGCTGTTCCAACCGGTCCCTATCTTGGAGCTGGTGCTGGCAACATCATTGATGAGCCACCTTTGTGAGCCACCTGTGGATCAAGGACAATGAATTATTAATACAGCTTGATTCATGTCTTATTGATGATCAAGAGTCATGATACCTGTTGATGTGTGATCGACCCCATTCAAAATTCACCAACCATCAACTATCATCAACTATGATCAACAACGAACATCATCATCATCCATCAACCATCAACCATCGACCATCAACCATCAACCATCAACCATCAAGAACCATCAACCCTCATCAACCATCACCCATCAACCCTCACCCATGCCCCCCTTCCCATCAGCTCCCCGAGGTTCCTGGTGATCTCGCTGTCCACCTGGGCCAACTTCCTGAGCTACGACACCTTCGCGCTGTCGGCGCCCACGGAGCTGGTCTTCGTGTGGATCTTCGCGCGGATTCTGCAGCCCTCGGAGCGGCGGAGCGTTTCGACGTGGTGGCGAGATCTGCCGGCAGTGCCTAGGGCACCGGACCTGGTGAGGGTTCGGGGCATCGCTAGGAAGGACTGGAGTGGTACCTAGCCTGTGGTACCCTACGTACCCTATGTGTTACCCTACAGTAGGTGAACAAAAAGATCAAACCCCAACGCAAGGAAGGAAACACAAAACTTAGACCCCGAATCTCAATGTTCAAAACCTGCCACTGAGTTGCAGTCGCCGTTTGATCTTGCGTCCACTCGCCCCAACCCTCTCCAAGCGCTTCAACATTAAAGTCAGGGGGAGTGGGGGTGACGTTTAAGGGGTCAGGGTGTGATTTCATCGTCCACCTACGGTATGCGGTATGCATCATAATGATCACCAGCTACATCAGTTTGATGCCCATGGATCATCCGCACAGGTGATTGGGTAAATCAAGAGCCCAACAATGTTTGAAAATTGTCAGGAACTGGATGCCCCACCACCTCAAGTTATGGTCACTTTAGAGCAATCAATCACCACTGCAGGTACCAGCATGTTTGGACAAAGACATTAGTGTTCAAAGTCCCGCATTAGTAGCAGTGTTTTCCAGGAACCTTGACAATCTCCAGTTGTACCACATGTCTTGTTAAGGTCTTGTTCCGAACCAACCTACCAGATCTAAAATGATACCCAGATATACTCCCATGATGAAGCATGAACTAACCACTACCGAAGGACCATAATCTCCAGTTCTTTGCTGGCTTGTTTGACCTCTAGCTATAGATCAGCAGCCATCAATGACCCATCAATGAACCATTAGCCATCAATTCACCATGAGTCAGCCACTGATTCACCAGTCAGCCACGAATTCCCGTCGATCAATTCGCCCTGAAGCAACCACTAAGTCCACAAAAATGAAGCATCGCTTAGCCATCAACTCACCATGCCATCAATTGACCCTTCATCAACCGATGAAGCAGTCCGCCATCACCACTTTGATATGAATTCACCAACAAATAAAAAACAAATCACCAGTAACCTCATCCAATGAATTACTTATCCAATAAATTACTCATCCAATGAATTTCTCATCCAATAAATTACTCACCAGTAACTTCATCATTACTCACCCTCAACAAATTCGCCATGACACCAGGGCCACGCCACAGGTGCTGGTGACCACCGTGGGCACCGTGCTGTTGAGCCTCGGCGGCGTGCCCGGTGGACGGCAGCAGGGCGCGTTCAAAGCGCTGGCGGCGGCGCTGCTGTGCCGCGCATGCCAGGCGTTGATGATGGTGTCGCTGAGGCGGAAGGGGTTGGAGTGGTGGATGATGCGTAGGTGGATGGTGGATGATGGTGGATGATGATGCTTGGAGTTTGACATGATTGATGGTGGAAATAATCAATCATGGTTAATGGTTAGTGTCTAATACTTTCGCTGCGGCTCGCCGCAGCCGGGGTCTGGCTGGCCGCCAAGTGGGAAGGTTAGTGTCTAATAGTGGTTAAGAGTGGTTAAAGATGGCCAACGGAGGTTCTTAGAATAGGGGACCCCGAAAAAATGGATGGGTTTTCTGGCTATATATATAGATTGTGGATGCTTGGACTTTGATATGTTTGATGGTGGTTATATTATAGTGATACATGATGGTGGTCGATGATGGTTTGGTGGTGGTGATGAGAAGCTCAATATGGCTATGGGTCAAGCAGTTAACCATGGATGAATTCACCAACAAGACTAGTGGATATACCAGCGATTTTTGGCTATGGGTCAAGTAGCAAACCGACCAACTTTCATGGGGGAGAAGTTCACCAAGAATTTCATTGGGAAAACAATGACTAATGATGGGGGAAGCAGGGGTAGAGGGTGAACTGACCCATATGTGCCTGTATGTTTTTGGGATTTTTCTGACATCACTTCAAATGCACATATTTACTGTATCCGAAGCAAAAAGCAGCAAGAATGAACTTCATCATCTAGGCGCGCCTTCCCAATCTTAGTACAAAACAAGCAGTAATGCTTTAAGTTTATGCTAGTGTGTTGGTATTTATATTGTTCTTCGATGTCTGTATGCACAAGAAGCTCCTCAAAGACTGAGATCAAGGGTTTTGAATGGCGTTTCCCTGGAGATGGAAACCCAAAGTGGCGCTTCCCGTCAAATCGTGAAAGCAAGACCCGGTCATCGAGCTGCGATTTCTCAAATTGCTTAACGAAGGAGGCTCTTGCTGATTTTGACCTTGCAAGGGTAATTCGCAGAGTGAACCCCATAAGCCTTGATCAAACAATAGAATCAAATGAATCAATGTTGATTCTTGTTGTTCCGCTAGATCGCTGACAATTTGATTTCTTGGAGACTGAAACTTGGGCGCTTAGCTGTTGTGATGTGAGCCCACTCTTTCAGATTGACAGATTGTCTCCGGAAATGCATTTACTCATTCCAGGGCAGTGATATGCTTGTTTTTTGGGTCACAAGGCTTGGCTTTATGGGCGGCAAGACATGCAGGTAGATGTTTGACATCTCCGTCATCATCATGTGTTTAGTATTTAGAGCCCGAGCGCGCGCTGAGGTATGTACTACAATCTGGACCAGCATTGTGCTTCACGGACAAACCAGTCAGACACTCAGGGGTAGTGCGCTGTCAGACTTGCATGTCACGCTGCTTTTTTTGGATGTTCCTTGCAGCCACACACGCATGCCACAGCATCGCCACATTTCGCAGCCATTCTCGCGCTCAACCCCGTTTGCCTGTATCTCGGCACGCCGCTTCTTTTGTCCTAAGGACCAACAGCGACAGGTGATGATTTCTTGAACAAACGATACTGGGGGAATACCCCTTGGAATATCCCCTATAGAATGCAACATGTCATATAGTCTGTAAAATCTTCGTTCGCTATAGCAGTTAAGTGGGTACGTTACGCAACTCCATTACATAGACAATATTTTGTGACCTTTGGTGATGGCGTGCGCAGGCCATGTGCTTCCATCTCATATTGCATTTCTTTTTCCAATGTTGCAACATCACACTTTTCACACTGCATTCCGTTGAGAATTTCTCTGCGAAATCTATATGATGAGCACCCTCTAGGACATGGATCTGACACAACGCTCTCACTCTAAAATGGTACAGCCTAACGTTTGCGTTTGCCATTCACGGTCTTGATGTAATGGTCGTACATGGGCTTCAGGATGCTTCAGATGTCAATTTGATAGGGCAGGGTAGGAAATCCATGTCTTGGAGGTCCCAGATCCCATTTCTTAGAGCCAAAATTAGTCATGTCGGTGAATGTAGTTCCATTGCGTAATGGCCATTCTTGCAAATGAGGCTACGTACTCGGTTTTGCGACGTAAAGAATGGAAGCGCATGATGTACAGGCTTCATACAGAGGGGGTTTTGCCTTTGATAGGACAAGATGACCTCCTTTGAAAACGTCCTCGCCAGCAACTTTTTGCGTGTGGAGGCTGGTTTGAGAACTGTTTTTTTCCACACCGCAACATGAGCAAATGGAAAAACTTAATCTTTGAACTTGAATGCCATTTTGCTAGGCAGCGGCCGCTCTGTTTGACGCAGCCCGCACGCTGGAGTCACCGTGCCACACCTCAGACTTTTCAGACACGTGTTCCACGTGAACAGCAAGTGCATTTAACCCTTCGTAGGTATAGACTTGGGTATGTTTTTGTCGAACCTGAAGCCCAAACTTGCCACTGAAGGTTTCACGTCGATGGTTGTCGCCTTACAGCGCCCGGAGTCCGTGAAGCGGTGCGGGCGCTGAATGAAGCTGGTGGTTTTGCAGGCGAGGCCAAAGATTTTCGAACATGTCAAAATTCACGCAATATGCAAGAGGATACCGGAAACTTATCAATCACTTGTCAGTAGATTACAGCGTCTGTGATTTCATTTAAATCTTGTTTCATGGTCAGGCGCAGACGCCGTTTTGAGTGACTCCTGCATGCTGGCCTGCATGCACAATGGTAGTTTCCGCGCTTCAGTTTTCACATGAAAACGCGCGATGTGAGCTTTCCCTTGTCAGTGCTTTTTTTTCTAGCTGCATTACTTGAGGACGACGACGAGGGAGCTACAGCGGCTGCTGAGATGCAGGCATGCGGGGTTAGCGCCCAATACTTGTGGCCGTGCGGTGGGGCCCAGTTTGTTTGGAGAGACTGGAAGGGGAGGGGAAACATTTCAGATCAATTCTAGCCGATCGTTACAATCGTCAAGGCGCACGGTACTCCAATATCGTCTTGCTTTGCGCATCTTTGCGCAGGTAACGATATTAGAAGGGACGTGTGGCCGGATGATTTTTTTTAAAGGAAGTGACATGGCTGGTTGATTTGTGTGCGACCTACAAAGTAGGGCTGCGCTTGTTCGACTTGGTCGGTGGTTCCTACATCGGCTAAAATTCTGGCGCTGTTTCAAGTATATCCACTAATGCTGACAATGGCTAGTGTTCAATAATGGTTGGGTATGGGTAAGCTGGCTGGTGGCTTCCACCCCGTTGAACCATGGGATGATGGCTTCGAATTGACCATATTTTCGGGATGGATCACAACTACCAAGCAGCAATGTTCAAATGGTAAAGGGTTGAAAAATGTTGAAATGGTCAAGAAAATGGAGAAAAATCGAGCATGGTCTGATATGTGGTTGTCCGTCGGTTGTCCGTCGTGTCCGTCGGGTGTCCGTCGCGTGTCCGTCGCGTGTCCGTCGTGTCCGTCGGGTGTCCGTCGGGTGTCCGTCGGGTCCGTTGGGCCCGTCGTGTCCGTCAGGGGTCGGCGTGTCCGTCGACGTGTCCGTCGGGTGTCCGTCGGGTCCGTTGGGCCCGTCGTGTCCGTCAGGGGTCGGCGTGTCCGTCGACGTGTCCGTCGGGTGTCCGTCGGGTCCGTTGGGCCCGTCGTGTCCGTCAAGATGCTCAAAGATACATATGTGTATCCATAGCAATCAAACTTGGGCAAACTCGTTGCAGGGCATTGGTCTTGTAGATGCCAAACGTTAGGACAGCACAGACATGGGATAAATATATATCATGCAAAATAATATTGGAATAATTTTGTTGTGCAGTCGACACCACGGCTGCGCAAGGCTGATTGTGAAATGTGTGGAGCGTGGTAAGTAGGTGACATTTTCTCCGCCTCTTCGGGGCATCCGATGCTGTCATGTCGATTGTGGCTGTTGCTGGGGGATTTATTTCGAGCTTGAACGCATAATATTTGAACAAACTGTTGGAAGTTGATCTGAGGCCTTTCTCAGCCATGCATTTTCTGTTACCTATCATTAACAGAAATATTGACAGATACATCAATGTAAATACAGATACGTCTATATGTATATGTATGTATATATCAAAATAAATACGTGTATACAGATACAGAAATCTACTTATAGATGATTTATACAAATATAAACATTGAAACATATATATATATATACTTTTTAAGCTATAGATAGATTTACGCACATGTTTTTAGACATAAATACTTCAAGAAATACACATATATGTTCATTTATGTATGATGACGCAAGGATGATGATGATGATGGTGATGATGATGATGATGATTACGACGACGACGACGACGACGACGACGACGACGACGACGACGACGACGACGACGACGACGACGACGACGACGACGACGACGACGACGACGACGACGACGACGACGACGACGACGACGACGACGACGACGACGACGACGACGACGACGACGACGATGATGATGATGATGATGATGATGACCATGATAGGGGTGCGTGTGTGGTCCCCACGTCCCTGAGGGATGGTATCCCCGGGGGTGCGTGTGGGTCCACCACGG
>VSDK01016544.1:29104-84106 GCA_009767595.1 Symbiodinium kawagutii | reverse complement strand
TGCTCTTTGCTTCAAAGCACTTTGCAGCCCCTGACAGCTGCTTGGCAGGCGAATGGAATGACACATCAGAATCAGCCGAGAAGATGACCGGCTGCGGGTTTGACGGACTTGTTGAACTCCATGTTTGAGGTATGATTCGCCACTAATTGATGATCATCAACCACGAACATCACCATGAACTACCATTGATTCAATCGATTCGGCTCGGAGTTTAGGCTTGCGTGCTGGTGCTGCTGTTGGCAGATTCCCCCTGGAAGCAGACCTTGGGGCTCAGAGAGCGCAAGAGCACCACGGAAACTTGGCGCAGCGGTGGGTGTGAAACTCATGGGATGTTTGAGATGATAATCTTAACCCCTAATTACTCAATAACCCCCCCATGAAATCATGGGATATCTGCCAACTAGTCTAGGAAGTGTTCCATCAACAGGCTCTGAAAACTGAACGCGGGGCCCAGGCAACAAGAAAACCATATCCAAAACATGCCCCGAGATTCCCGATTCGGGACACCAGGTGTTTGGGATCAATATTGAAGGCCGCACAAATCCTAGGCCTATCAAGATGTTTCAAGAGATGATAGATTTGAGTCCCTCAGAAACCTTTTTTGACTTACCAGTTTCTGTTGTGACCCACGCCGCATGCGATACCACCCCAGCCATGGTGGTGTCGCAAACCGAATCACAATGTTGGGACGCGTGGAGGATCTATTTGATGCGTCATTGGTGACCTATGGCTTAATCCGTACTGTAGCAATGAAGGCATTTATGGATCACTTGTCCCCCTGTCCTGGACCCTTTCGTTGTTGCTGGGTGTCGAAAATTGCTGCATTGCCTGTTCCCTTCACAGTTATCATCCTCACAGCTACATCATCCAAGTGGCCACTGGCTGCTCCTTTGTTTACCCCCTCTATGCTCCAAAACCGTTGCCACCCTCAGTGACCGAGGATATCGTGGGCCTTTGCTGCTTGCTCCTGGGTTTGCTTCTTAGCGCCATCACCTCCGCCTGTCCCTGCGATCGCCGACGACCACGCCGCGTTTTCTTCAACGACGACGCCGTGGAGTTTCTGGATCGAAGCACTGGCTGAAAAATGGGGACCAGTGCAGCTGGTGCGCTGGGGAGATCTGGCGGTTCAGAAACCGCCAGTGTCACCTATCATCAAATATGGTTAGGGGACGTTAGGGGGCTATTCATGTGAATCTTCATGAATCTTCCATTCCTGATGTTCGGACATCATGGCGCTGCCAAACAATATGCGATTTCGTACCATGATCAGCCATGTCAGCCGTCGACATTGCTTTCTCGACAAATCGAGTGATGTCAACAACCAGACCCTGACTTCACCTCATTGATGACCAGCTGTGTAGAACTTGGTGGGACACTGGCCCCTCCGGAGATCGTCATTCGTACGTAGTGATCAGTCGCAATGTCAGGAGTTGCAGGGCAGTAGGACAACCGATGGAAACTCCTGTGTTCGCTTGATGCTGGACTGCTGGCTCGTTGGATTTGCATCACTGCAGCTTTGGAAATTCGCTTGAAATCGATTCAAGAAGCTCCACTACTTTAAGATAGTCCAACTGAAGTCACAGAGAGTCCTACTCGTAGCGATGTGCTCTGAAGTGGACGCTCACCGCCTTGCTGTAGCAAATTAGATAGAGCCTGAGTAGATGTGGGCCATAGCATTTGATCAATTCACAGATGCAGATATGTTCAAATTGTATGTGAACACTAAAAGTTCTGCTACAGTACGTGCCATATATTCAACCCACACATGTGAAATGCATACATGACCCTCGCTACCCTTAGACTCCAAGTACCAAAAATGGCGCGATGTTATGGACCGCTAGGTCGTTCTGCACATGTCTATGAAGCCATCAAGTTGACAATGTTGAAGGGTCGCCTTGAGCAACAAGCCACCCACTCAAGATCTGATTGTTCTGGATAAGTATAATGATGGATATGGGGATCTGATTGATGACGTGTCCACTTGAGCCAATGATTGCCTTTACCCTCACCTCTTTGGGCAAGTTATAGCCACAACTCGGACCCTCAGCTGCCACAATGGCGGACGATGACCTTGCTGCGGCCCTGGCCATGTCCATGGAGGTGGAGGCCTCGGGGTGGGATGATGAGGTTTCTTGACACCGAGAAATTTATGATGTAGGTTGGAGATCAACAGTTGATGATGTTTGGGAAATTGTCGCAAACGGTTCTAAGCTTGATGATGATGATGATGATGATGATGATGATGATGATGATGATCATGATGATGATCATGATGATGATCATGATGATGATCATGATCATGGTCATGATCATGGTCATGCTGATGATGCTGATGAATGATGAATGATGAATGATGAATGATGAACATGATGATGATGATGATGATGATGATGATGATGATGATGATGATGACGAAGAAGATGCTGATGATGATGGTGATGATGATGATGATGATGATGATGATGATGATGATGATGATGATGATGATGATGATGATGATGATGCTGGTGGTGGTGGTGGTGATGGTGATGGTGATGATGATGTCTTGACGATGGACCATGGACGATGGACGACGGAGAATGAGGATGGTGAAAAACGTTGTGATTGATTGATGCTTACTGGACGTGTTATTGTTATTGATTGTTATTGCTCTGGGGCGCTCAAATCACTGAAAAAATGCCTTGGCTATCCTCGCAAAATCCGTGTGGAAAGTCATACTTCGAAGGCCTCAAAAGTACCATGGACCTGCCACCCTTCGTTTGTGGGCAACACTGCCAATGCATGCCAATCCCAATGGTGACACCACAAGAGTGAGCCACCCTTGACCAAAGTTCAGCTGCTGTTTGATCAAGTTCTTCACTATTCAAAGTATGTCAC
Organism: Symbiodinium kawagutii; assembly: GCA_009767595.1. Lineage (NCBI taxonomy): Eukaryota > Dinophyceae > Suessiales > Symbiodiniaceae > Symbiodinium > Symbiodinium kawagutii. The sequence goes on along the minus strand of VSDK01016544.1, from coordinate 81,229 downwards.
TACTAGGAATTCTCTAAACTGCACCCTGAACTTTCATCCTCCATAGTGATCTCCCCCATAGTGATTCTCATAGTGATCTATACCAAAAATGACCGTGTACCCAGTGCAGCACCTGCCAGGACCCCGCATCCAAAGCAGTGCGACAGCTGCGGGAAGGAAATACGGAGCAGAAGCTGGCAGAGGCCAATTCGATCCAAGTGCTCTCCACCCTGCTGGGTAATTTGGCGCCTCGGCTCTGTCGGAAGTTGTGGTTGGGGAGAGATTCACGGGATGCACAAAGGTTCAGGGGAGATCTTGGGGCGTGTCAAAGATGCAAAATGAGAGGATCTTCCAGGATTTCTTGGGATAAGACTAGTGGTTTCGAGGGTAAGCGCCATGCGTGACAATGGCTGGAAGCTGATTTCACGTCCAAAAGTTCGTTGAAGCTTTGCAAGAATGACCAAGTTTCACTGCCACGTCAAATTTTCGCAGGCAACATTCAAGCTGTCTTTGAACCGGTTGTCCATCACTTGCCAAGGTGAAAAGCCCTGCAGAGGAGCCAGCAGCTTTGAAGGTTAACCTTGTGGACCCACGGCTGGAAATTGGACAGGGACCGGTTGGCTTTGATCGAGTGATCCAAAATCTTATTGATGATCAAACCACTTCAAGCTGATGCCCTGAACTTCTCAAGTTGGATATCCTCCTGGTCCTGCCGTCTTCAGCTTCTTGAAACCATGTGTCGCCTGAGAGTTTGAACTGGTGTTGGTTGCGGGTGTCATTTCGCCACCAGGAGAAGTATCGAAAAGTAAAGCTGGCGAACAAGAAAATCAGCCGCTGAGCTGAATTCGGGCACCAACCAGTGGGGGACCCCCCTTGTGTCTTGTGGAACTCGTGGTTTTTCAGCAACTCTTAGGTGATGTGATTCCTCTGCCATCAATTTGTTGAGACACAATTGGTCACAAGGATTGACAAGGAAAACCATGAAAACCAATCCATGCACTCTGCCAATCATCACCATAGCGACGATTGGTTGCGAACGGCTCGTGGTCATCGTAGCACTCCTTCGCGTCAGGCACTGCCTTGAGCTGTGCGGGTGCCGCAGAGCTGCTGATGGCCGCCGGCTTCGTCCAAAGCGAGGACCAGTTGGAGGCACTGGAGATCTCAGGCTGTCAATGGAGGCTGAACTTTCACTGTGATGTTTCGATGTTTTTCGTATTTTTTCGTGAGGACACCATGTATATGTTGATGGAATGTTGGTTGTGTTGCTGATCGTTGTTCTTGTTCTTGCTGTTCACGGTTGATGATTGGCATTTGAATGGCGTTTCTGTAGTCAAACCGGGTCCCATGCAAGTCCGAGGATGTTTGTTGTGAATCCATAATAGATATCAATAGATGCTGTTTTGCTTGTCCGTGTCCGGGCCCTTGTTGACGCACGGATACTGTACAACATGTCCAAGTAAGTAAGCAAGGATCCCTGCCCCCAATATTAAACATTCAACATCATTCAACCCCAGGGCATCTCAGAGTTTCTGTGGGCTAAAAGGCAAGGAATTCTCAACCAAGTATATTTTGTTGGTTCTTAGCCTTTATCATTTATCACAATTTACCATTGCTAATCAATGTTCAATCACAGACTATCCTTTGCGATCAGCCATTGTGGTTGATGATTACAACCACTACTCGTGACTCATCCCCTGCCACCGCTTAGCACTAGCCTGCTCTAGGTTCCTTCGGAGTCAACCCCGGAGAAGGTGAAGGTGCTGGGGAAGCCGATGATAGTGTTCCACTCATGGTCAGTGGTTGGATGTGGAAGATCTTTGTTCTAAATTCGTGCAAACAAGTTTCATGGAGGACCCAAACCTCAAACAGCAGGGGCACTTGAAGAACAAGACATGCTGCAATCACTGGGTTTCGAACATCTTATTTTTTAGCCTTTTAAAAACGGTCAAACAAGAGGTGGTTCAGAAGTCTTGTTTTTCAACAGCCCCCACACGAAGAAGCTCCTGTTTGGGTTTCGGACATGTGCCGGAAAGGAAAACTACCCCAAAACCAGTTTCCACCACACTTGCCAGACACACCACGGCCATGAAGAAACACTAGCTGTGGAAGATGGTAGTTCAAAGCCATCATGGTCTATGGCCATTACTGTCATCCCACTTATGAAGGATACTTATGGTTAATGGCCAGCACCATTTGTCCAAGCATGTGCAACTGCTTCAAATTATGATGTGTCAGTTTGTTGTACAGTTGTATACCATTATCATCCGCTATAAACCACTCCACACCGATATCTGCCAGTATACTCAGTAGACTAAAAGCATTCTGACTGGTAGATTCGATATTTGATCCATGATTTACCAGGCTTTACCGTGCTTTATGCTATAGTTGCCCGATGATCTCCCATGGTTTGCCCTGTACTTACCCTGCAGTTACCCTTATTTGTAGTTGTTCATGATGAACCATTGAATAACCATTGATAACCATGTCATTGTTGCTCATGATAGGGATACCATTGATTAACCATTGATTAAGCATTCATTAACCATTGATCAACCCTTGGTTAACCATACCATTGTTGCTCCATTGTTAACCATCATGAGCAACTACCATTAGTTGATTAATCCTTGTTGACCACCATTTGTTTAACTACCATTGATCAACCATCATGATGGCTCATTGATTAACCATTGATTAGCCATTGATTAGCCATTGATTGACGATTGACTAAGCATTGATTAACCATACCATATTCGATTTACCATACCATTGCTGCTGCTTCTTACCATTCAGCATTGTGGTACCAGGATTTTACCATTGGCCAGGCCGATGCCGAAGCAGCTCTTGAGGCGAGCGGCTGGATATGGTGATGTGGATCTCGCCGGGGCTGGTGCCGCCAGGGCTCACCCTGGATACACTGGAATGAAATGCAACGGCAGGGTGAAAAATGGTTGGAAAATCGCGAAAATTGGTGGATAATGCTTGGAAAACGGTGAAAGATGGTTAGTAAATAGTGATTCTAGTTTGAAATCAGTGGTTGATGACATTATGTAGTGATGGTTGGTCAATAGAGATTCACCATGTGGCTGCAAATAGTGATGATGATGGTCCACAATGGTCAAGAATGACAGCAGTTACATGCGGTTACTATATTAAAATGGTGGTTGAGGATATGATTTAATGATGGTTGGTAACGGTTGGTCATGAGTGATTGGCAATGATCGTGCCAGGAACCCTGGTTGAAAATGAGGAATCGGTAGGTTAAAAAATGTTGCCAGAGAGGGTTCATATGCAGTGATGTTGAGGGAAGGCACAGGTGTGTTTTTGATGGGATCTACTCCGTTCATTGGGGAAGAAACAACAAAACGGTGGAGTCATGCGATGTCATATGTTTTTTGGTTTGTCGACCTTCGGTCATACAAAAGCCGTTGAGCTGGCAAAGATTTCATCACGGAATTGTCCAAATCGTTAGATGATAAGGTGAATTCAAATGCTGATGCTAAACCCAGTTTAAGGATTCCCTTGACACGAGAACTTTCGTGGATTTGCTCCCCTGGATAGGCGCTGAGCTTTGTGAAGGGTCAGCTGGTCTTATCAGCGCAGCTTCGTGCTGAAGGCTCGGGCCCCCTGGGGATGGCGGCGGGGCGTGGTCAGAAGTGGCTGTGCGATTTGTCAGTTCTGAAGATCCAGGACCACCTACATTCCTCCCATTTCCTCCCAACATATTTGATTGAAAATTTGGCAAGTGATGGAGGGAAAATTGTTGGGAGGAAATTTACTTTGATTGGAAATTTGGCAAGTAATTGAGTTCAGCAAATTAAATTTACGAAGCATTTCGGTCCATCCATCACTCACGACGAAAGTAACAGAGTTGTTTGGTCACTGCCATGAGCGGCAACACCGACAGGTTCACCGGATCAAACAGAAAATGTCTAAGTAAAAGCAATTTAGATAGTTTTGGGATGGCAATTGTTACCATACTTCATCCAGGATTCTGATTATGTTTTTCATTTACTGTTCCATAACGTAGAAAACGACCAAATGTGTGTAACTCTTTACGGGTGGTGCGCATGAAGTTTGTAGGTTTTCCAAACCAATGGTTTCCCTGCAGCATCCCTGTGGCAGATTTGTGGTAGATAAAACCACCACATTGGGAGTACCGGGCTTGTGGACACCTTCATGTTTTTGTTGGTAGGGTTGGGAATCTTGAAGATCGTGCTCTAGAACCTTGGGAGAAAGCTGCCAAGCAGCACAACAGTGGAGGACACCAAGCCTAGCATCCCACCCTTTGAAACAAACGTAGCATCTCACCCCCCTGCGACAGGAGAAGTTCGGTGTGTAACCACCCTGAGCTCTGGCGGTCTTGCCTTTGGTAGCATGGAGACTTGTCACGGACTCCCAAGGCACCGCACCCCCAGGGGCCCCAGTTGCCACTTGTGCGGTGCCTTCTGCCAGCTTTGGGCTGATGCAGGTTGCTGAGTTGGCATTGTTGGTCAGGTTGGTGTGATTCCGGCCTTGTTGACAGTGATTATTGTCATTATTGTTGGTGTGGGATCCTGATTGCAGCGATGATAGATTTGGAGATTTCGGGGATGTTTGGGTCAATGACCATCATTTTGACCCCTGTTGGCATATCATCTTCATATATCACCCATGTGGCCAAAGATGCTCAAACCGATCCATCCATGTTGATCTAGTTGGTGCGCTTTGCCTGATCAATTGGACCGTGACAATCTTATGAGGGCACCCTGCCTCATGCTGGAGATTGCCATGTTTGGGCACAACATGTTGGCTCGGAGAAGTTTGCGCTCTCTGGATTGGTAGAATATCTGGACTTCCTTGGATCATTCGGTGCTGTGTATTCCAAATAGTCATGTGTTTCTTTGGTGAGAGAGCAACGGATGGAATTCTCACACCAAAATGGCGCATGCGCGCTTTGAATGTCTCTCTTCTTTTGCGTTGGCAATCTATAAACATATCTGCTGAGACCGTCTTGCCATTTCCTTTGTTATCTTTGTTGGATGCTAAAAAATCAAAGAAAAAAGTGTTAGATGCTTTAAAGAATCAATTTCCTGTGTAAGATGCTGAAAAAATCCATTTCCTTTGGTAGATACTTAAAAAAATCAAAGAACTTTTTCTTCAAAGTGCCCTGTCCTGAGGACAACCTCATCCGCGTTTACGATTGTCCGGACTCGTCGGGCAGCTTCTCCCAGCCACGGATTTTGTCGGGCCACCAGCGCCGCGCGGGCGTGGATGGTGTGTTGGCCTTGGTGGAAGACAGCAATGCACAGCTGGTGTCTGCTGGGCGCGATGGTCGCATCATCGTGTGGAAGGATGGGGTGCAGGCGGGCGGCGGAAGGAATGAGTGAAGGGAAAAACATTGCAAGAGATGTTCACTCACAATCTTTGCCCCCAGAATCATCCCAAAAAATGATGCAATCTTCAAGATTACGACATTTTTTCAAATGTTCATCCACAATGCTCTCAGTTTCTGTGAGCGTCCAGCATGTGACATGGGCCCCCACCAACTGCTGCCAGCACTGCATCGGTGCCAACGGTTGCTTCCGTGAGGCGTCTGAACTGCAGGGCCATGGTGAGGGGATCCAAGGGACCAACGTTCACGTGGTGAGCTCGTTGGCAGCCATGGATGGCGGCCACTTGCTGTCTGGTGGCTGGGATAAGACGGTGCCTGGGATGCGATAGGGTGGGGGGTCTCCCTCACCAAACCCCACCTGGAAGTGGAAGATCTGGCGTTTGTCACTGGTTTTGGCACTGTTGAGACTGGTCGTTTTCGACTTTGGGGTTGGTTTCCTGGATAGCATCAGGTTTCGTGATAAGGGATCAGAAACAAGAATAGAAAAGGATATCCGAACAACATGATGGTGAATATGAATGCTTTGAACCACCAATCAGAGATGATCATAAGGCGGGTTCATAGTTATGATTGTTGACCGTGTCTGATCTTGCAAGACCACGAAGCACCCAGACTGACGTGGCTTTTGTGGCGAAAAGCTGGTTCTCTTGATTGCTGCATGATCAAAGATATTTGGGTGCTTCATGATGTTTCATGGATGTATAAAACATATTTATATACCTAGCAAATCCATTACCTTCTTTTTTTTGGGTAGCTGGAAATTAGACTACTATTTTTAAAAAAACATATGTTTTTAATTTTGGGGTTGTAATCCCTTCTTAAGAGTACACAAAAAAGAAGGTAATGAATCACAAGGAAACATGCAGAACAACACCACAAACAAATCATCAACCATGATAAGATTGCTACCTGCAAGAACAAGCACCAAAATCTAAAGCCCAGACCACGTTGCCCAGCACCTTTTCTTGCTCATCCCAACAAACCTGCCTTTCTGTGCGCTGCAAAAGCAGCGATGAGATAACGCTGTAAACATCTCAGGCTTACCAACCGTATATTAACTCGTCGGCTGAGCCTCGAGCTTCTGCCCACACAATCCTCATCGATTTGGCACCCCCAAACGAGGGGGTTTAGGCATGTTTGTACAGCTGCTGTGGTGGCCTGGACGTGAAGAACCAAATGGTGAAACACGTGAAGTTTGGGGTATAAAGGAAAAAGCCACTGTCGAGACTGGCGAAACATTGCCTCCGCTGCCGATGCATATGTGCATAAGAATGCAAGGCCTTGCTCTGCCACGAAGACTCCTTCAGCCTTTGTCAAGAAAGCTCCTGCTCTGTAAAGGACTGAAAACATCGAATTCAATCTGTACGTCGCAGTACGAAGCTCCATGACTAAAGGGTCCCCATTGACCTTCCCCAAAAGTGGCACTAGCCACTGTAGAAAGTTCGCAGTCAAGCAACCCTTATGCCAGTTACCCATGGCACCGCTGCTGTCAGCATATGACATCAAGTACGGGGTGATTTTCGAAATGTGCCCCTGCTTCTTGTTGGCCCTACACCAGGTCTGGTAATCTTCAGTGAGGTTTGCCCAACGCTCATCCAAATTGGCACCTGGAAAATTTGGAAGGATAACTTGAACGACACTGGCCACCCAGGAACGACCAAAGCCCAAGTGCACCACATGCCATATGTCACTTTGAAAGAAAGCAGCTGCATCCCCAGGATTGTGTGGCAAGTGCTGGATAAATGCCGGAGTCCTCAACCACGGAAGTTTGCAGGCAACTGTTGTCAACCACTTTGGATTGGATGTATTGATTTCTTCAGCAGGAAAATCTGATGTCCCCCCCAAGCAATAGGGACATACCCCTTTTGGGGGCCCTCTCTCTTGGCCACGTTTCGCCGTAGTGTTATACGTGCGGTAAAAGTGTGCACATTTTGCCAAGTAAGGTGCATCACCTTTCACTCCCAAAACCACGAAGCGAAACGTAGTACCAGTGATCTCATCCTTGAAACCTTCATGAAAGCACCGTTTCAAAGATTGCGCCACATGTTCCATGGCGCTATGAAAAATTTCTGCATCATTTTCATAGCTTGTTTTTGGAACAGTTGATATCACATAGCGTGTTGTGAAAGTATGACCAGAAAAATTCACCCTCAGTCTAGAAGTGTTTGCCTTTTCTCCAGCGACCCTGCCCTCATCGAAGCCTTGCCCCAAAGAACTTTGGAGACTTGTCACCATGATGGCACCCCGTTTCAGTGTCCTCCCCTCATCTCCATGCACGATCACAGCGGCCGTTGTCGCCGGGTCAAAGTCAGGTTCGTCAAACACTGAAAAACCAGGGTCAACCAGTCGGTACAAGCGCCAAAATTCAATCCAGTTAGCACTGGCTCCAGCATAGTCAAACCTATCACACCCAGCCAAAGTTGGCCAGAGGCCATGCTGAACTATCCACTTAAGCCATGTCTCGGGTGCAATCCAAGGAAGGTCTACTCCATCACATGAAATGTCGTTGATTTCTACATTCAATGAAGTCCCTTGTCTTTTGATGGTTCGCTGAACGTCTCTTTCCGAATTCTCCAGGTGGCAGGATGCCCAAGAACTGACCCCTGTCCGTGCCGCTGTCCCCTCTCCCATGTCAGCAGCGACAGCTTGCGCTGTCAATATCTGGCTCACGCAGCTCGCCTCAGCAAAACCATGCACATCAGAAAATGCTGGAGTTGGTTCTTCCCAAAAAGTAAGTGGGGTGCAGTGGCAAATCGATATGCAAAAACACCCAACAGTACCCAACAAGAAACTAATCATTTCAATCATGTGACGCCTGCACACTTCAAGGCTATAGGTGCACTGGCAGATTTTTTTCCAGCAGCAGTAAGAGTATGAACATTTGTTCAATGAATTGGACACTTGTTTGGAAACAAACATGAAGCCTTTGGCTTTCGATGGTCCGCCGCAAGAATTTAATTTCACAGGAAGCTAGACAAATCCAAGCTCATTTCACTAAGCATGGATCCTGCCCAAGCTTTTTACCTGCATGCTAGGCCTTTTGTACGATTTAAAAACTATGTATGTCAAGTACGGTCCAGAATCAACGTCTCTCAGAGAATCCCCTCCGCTTCGTACATTTTTGCAGCCCCTCAAACCTGAACTCAAAACACGGTTGCTTGCAGGTATGCAGCACTTGAAAAAACTAATCATACCACATGAGATATGTCATGTAATCAAAAAAATCTAGAAAACATTAAAGACACAAAACCAGAACCAATAGCGTGCAACCAGGAAACTGCCAAATTTGTCGATTAATGTAGCTTCCAGGAAGGCAGGTGAATACGGGTTGGCAGCAGCAAAGATGACCAACATGTGTTCGAAATTGTCACCAATTAAGTGCTTGTAGCCAAAGGTATCGTTGTGCCATCTGATGCTTGCATCATGGGTGATTCCAAATTTAAAAGTCATCGGCTTGTGTTTTGCCATCAACTGGTTGAATACTTGGACGGAATGTCGCAAAACAACACCAGCCGTAGCTCCTGACTTCGGAAGGTTCATGGACAAGCAAGGGTCCAGCTCAATCTTTCTAAAGACATCCTGTGCACGTGGCAGCACAGCAAGATCAGCATGTTGCAGGTAGCAATCTTTGAACACCACTGGTTCAGACAAAGCAGGTACCCCAAGTTCATTACCATGATGGTTGTTACCTTCAAGAGGTAGGCTCTGCGGGTTTGAACTGGCCAAGCTCCGGTAGGTGAACTTCATTCGTTTCACTCGTTTGTGCTCCCATGCATATGGGCCCAAGGAAGCCTCGGATAGCATCATGAATCAAAAAGTAACATTTTTTTTCTTTACACTAGGAGGTTTGGTCCGTAGTTGTGACAAGAAGCAGGGCGGTGGCAGCTCAAGATTTCGATCAGCTCGCTGTCGCTGTCAGAATCTGGACTCTGCTCCATGGCATCAACAGCTGAAATTTATTAATTGAATATATAGTCATGCGCACTGGTTGCTAGATCTCAAGATTGGTTACCCAGCCCTATAAGATATTTTGAGAAAATCTGTTGGCAATGACATGTCCTGAGCCAACACTTAGCGCTTTGAAGAGTAAGTTCAAGTGCATGTGAAGCTGCAGAGGCGATCAAACACCGTTAGGCAATCCAAAACTGCAGAGGATCCGTGATCTCACTCTCACTTTCCCTTAGCCCATGACGCCATCGCCGACATTGGCAGCAAAGCGCTTTGCTGAATGGCCAGTGGGACCTGGCTCGCACCAAAGTGCCAAGATATAGGAAGGGGGTATGGTATCATACCCCCAAGGGTTGGTGGGTGAATGGATTAAGCACATGAGGATGGCCACTTCAGTGATCAGACTGTGGATTCATTTCAACAATCTTTCCGAGACGGCTTGGAGCTGGGTTGAGAAAGAAGCTGCAATGTTTTCACCGCTGATCAGGCACATCTCAGATCATCTAGGCACGATAGCTTGCCAACAGCCCATCAAAATGCCATGAATGGTGCGGAACGTACTTGCCACTAAACAATAAGCAACAAAATGATCCAGTGTTCTTGGTTCCAATTTTCTAGATGATGTGAATAAACATTACCCATAGAGATCGAGATATGGATCTACTGGCTACAAGTAGGCAACGCAGCACCAAATCCTAGGCAAATTGTCCCACTAATTTTGATTGTGTTAAATGACACAATCCCGTTGTCACATATTGATAAACCATTGTTTTTCATCAAACAATGGGAAAACAAAAGCACAGCTTTCACCGTGAAGAAGAAGACATCATGTCTTCAGTTTCAGGACTCATCCTGCTTGTCGGACTTCTCCGGCTCCTTCTTCTTGAAGTGCTTCTTGGCTGACCTAGCGGCAAGAGCTGCACAGGCTTGGAACCAAGCACATTTGGATTGGAGGTGGCTATCGTTGATTCATATTCCTGATTTGGTTTCATATTAGATACCCTGCCTGATTTTGGCTTCAGTCTGGGCAATCTTTGTGCACCTGGGATGGGCGCCACAACCAACAATTGCGCATGGGCATGCATATATGCTCAAGTAGCAAGTAATGACAATAGCATATATGTCAATTTGATATTGATCTCAATGCATGGTCCAGGCACACAAAAGTCGAAGATCTCATGAGGGCTTCAGAGGTTCTGGTCCACCTAAGATGTATGATGCATGATGCACGTGTTGAACTCCTTGACATGCCATCCAAAGCATCAACAGCTGGGTCGGTCTTGAATTCAAGAAATGTATCACCAAAAGCAGCGACACTTAGATGTATGAGTGCTGGTTAGCCACTCCGCATTATGGTCATCCCTTTCCCCCTGCGCCAAACAGTCTGCCAGCTTGGTGTGCTCCGCATCCAAGGTCAGAAGATCAGCATTCAACGTGGAGATGGCCCTAAGGATGGAGGACAGTCATGGGCAGGCGTATTATGGCAATAATTTTCAATAAGCAAGTACTATAGGAAGCACAAAGGAATTTGAATTGCAATGATGTTCACCCATGTTATTAAGTTGAGGGACCGCTTAGCCGTGTCGTCATCGGGATAGTTTTTCTTCAGGTCACCAATGAGAGATCGCATCTTTGCGCATTTCTGGAGAACTGAATCGATGTATTTGGCAAAGATGTCCTTTGACCTTTGAGCCTCCCAACATCCAATTATGAAAGTGATGCAGGGTTGCGGAAACAGATCGAAAGGAAATCTTGAACATCAACCAGTGAAGCAGTGTGGAAGCTTAACTAGAGACGTTTAATGAAGTCTAGAAGTCTATAGACATGTTGGAAACATCAATCTGGCCTCGCTGGTTGCAGCCACTGCTGCACCCTCGGAAGCCTTGGCCTTAAGCCTGAGAGCATCAATTTTGCCAAGGGAAACATCACCAATTGGTTTGCCATCCTTCTCCTGGCAGGAGCATTGGCTACAGTTGGTTGGGGCAGACCCATTATTTTGCCACTTGTCAAAACATTTCAAAAAAAAGATGTTGCAATTGGTCTCCTCAAAGTACTCATGTCGCTCATCCGTGTGCTCTTGTTCTTGTTGATGATTGCCACTTTCACGAACTTGAATGTAATATTCATCATCGCCACCATATTTGCAGCGCCTGGCAAGCAGTTTCCAAAGGATTAGATTGGTATGATCTACAAGGATTTTTGGAAAGTAAAATCGCTTTTTAGTGATGGTGATCCAATAATCAATGGTTTTGGTTATGTGTATATCCTTTTCTCCCTTTGTTCTGGCCTTACGAGGTTGGCCTGATCTGCCTCGCAGCATTTGATAGCACCAGCAATCTTCTTCCTTAGTGATCATTTGAATGTTCAACCCAGAGCCTACATGTTAGAAAAAACATGTTTCACATCAACAGCCATTACCTGGTGATATTGTTTAGACTGAGCATCGGAGCCCATTTGAGCAACTTAGCCATATCATCTTTGGAATACCATCCAACCGCCACATCGGACAGAGTCTTGTCTTTGTTCTTGATGGTTTTCTTTCGATGCTGCACGAAGCGTTCCTGCAAGGAAGTGGCAAATGCTGACTGGGTATGGTTGCACTGCGGATGCAAACATTCTTGGAAAAAAAGATTCTCGTTGGCAAGTAAGGGGCCTTGTCAAAACCACATGCCTCATACTGGCGGGCCAGTTCGAGATGACTGGTTTTGCCCGACTTCCACTCTTCATGGAGCCATTCTGGCACGTTTAGGCGACCACCTTTTTTGGGTTCACATAGCCGCCGGAGACGAGCCTTTAAGGCTGCTTCATCCTGATTCGGTTTGACTGGTTCGATTCAATGGATTTAAGAGGATATGTTGGAATACCAGCACAAGTCAACACATAGAAATCAGTTCAACAATGTTGCCAGTAGTTGGGTATGACACTGTTTTTAGTGCTATCTTGAGTCAAGTGTCAAGCTTGTTCTTTTTCGCTTGGTTCAACATCTGATCCAACTCGTTCAAGTCAGCATCACCAAATTCATCAGCAGGAGAACTTTCATCGGTAGCTTCCAAAGGTCGTTTCTTGGGGTTTGACCCTTCCACTTCAGCAGGCTCATTCCCTGACTGCCCTTGACCTAGGAGTGTCATTGCCGCAGTGGCATCGAGCTCACCTCTCTGAACCATGGCCAGTACACGGGCCGTCAAAGCCGGGTCCGTTACCTGGGTTGTGGGATGGGCAGCACCAGTCAAATAGTGAGGGGGCTCCCACGAGTAAACCATTTACAATCAAATGTTTAGGGGCTCCATCTTTAATCTTGATCAGTCAATGAACCATTTGTTGATTTGGACCACGTATTTACTACCAGAGCTTACAGCCATCAAATAAATCAGTTGGATTCCAAACATCTATCATAATATATCATAACAATTCAGCAAGGTTATAATTTTTTTTTAGAAAACATCAACCACATATAATTTTCGGGATCTCACAGAAAAGTATGAAAACCATTTCTGTTAAGTCATGCAAGAAACGGAAGGGGTAGCTTTGGAGGCAGCTGATCCACTTGCTGATGGTGCAGGGGATGTCGGGCTGGTAGTTGGAGCAAACCCCGTAGTGTTCTTATCACTGGGTGGGTTGGAAGTCACATCTGACGGACTCCCAGCCATAGAAGCAGCAACCTGTGACTCCGTTGCGGGCAGCGTGTCCTCCAGTGGTGTGGCGCCATGCATGCTGTGCATAGGAGAAGCCTCAGGGTTCAGTCGGCTGGATAATGTATGATGGTGAACAAAGACGGTATGATAATTCATGCTAGTGATGCTGCAGTGTTCATTGCTTGATATGCTAGGATTATCGCAGGTGAACCAGCAATATATACCAATACAAAGTCATTGATCAATGGTATACATACCATGTCAATCCATGTCAAGAATCTTCAGGTATTAAGTCTAGGAACCAGCGTCTGCATGGCTTCCAGCTTGGCCAAGGAAAGGGCCTTGGCGACGGAGTCAAGCATTGAGAGAAGTTTCTTGGCCCAATGGCATGGGGTGGCAATAACTGGCGAGATCAGGAAGTACATGCATAGATAATGCTTCGCTAACATATATAGGAATCCATAAATCATATCATTTGATATTTGGCTCACCATCACCTCACAATATCGTTCCACATGACCAATGGGGACCCCAGCACTGGATTCTTCAGCCTGAAGATCAGCAAGCTGTTTCTCCAAGTCCTGCATTGGGAAAGGTGGGAGGCTATGTACATGGTACAGAAGGGTTTCTATATCAGAATGATCCAGGAATGGTTGCTCCGAAAAGATACAGATAGTTATTGAACATCGTTTATGGATTGATGCAATGTTTGCTTTCTTCATCAAGCTCCTCCAGTTGTTCCAAAGAATCCGGTAAATTGTGTTCCACGTCGTGAAGCAAATGTGATAGGCCACGGGAAAGGTCTCCACTAGAATGGGTTCTGCTCGCCATTGTCTTGAGCGATTCCCTTTTCACAAATGCCATATACGCTAGGATACAGCGCACGGAATCTCACAAGTAGAGCCAGAATGTCTCACACAACACAAAAACATTTTCAGTGTTGGGTGAATACTGTACTGAAAATTATTCACATATGTTTGTGCACAAATGTTTCGCACATTGCACTCAGCATCATGAGGCGACACCCGTTTCTCCTCGGGTCTCGGCATCTTGCAAGAAACCGGAGTCTCAAGTTCGGTTTCGGATTGCAGAAATTAAACGAATTACTGTTGCCAAAAAGTGCTATACCCTAAGGATCCATAATCATAGTTTGGATAAAAGCCGATTGATTTGATAAAAATATGTTAAAAATCAACATCAATTCCGGATGAAAAATAGATATCTATTTGGGAAATTTACCCATAAAAAATTATGGGTAAATTACGGCAAATTATGGGTAAATTACGGATAAATTACGGGTACCCAAATTACGGGTTAAAAACATATGTTTTTTTGCCTGGTGGATTACGGGTTGATTCTGATTGATTATGGATGGTTATGCATTACGCACCCAAAAAACATATGTTTTTTTGTACATTATGGTCAAAAACATATGTTTTTTTCATCAATTATTTGTTTGAATTACGGGTCATTACGGATAGTTACGGATTACGGGTGAATTATGGGTAAAAAAGTGCTAAATCTGGTAAAAAGCCAATTGGGACCGATATAGCACCAGCAACAGCTTCATACTGACCAAGTATTTATTATACTGGAATCAGCCAATAAAAGCCCAGCTGCATTCTCACCCCGAAACCTTTTCAAAGTTTCGTGGGAAGCAGGTACCTAAAGCTGTCAGGGACTTTAAGATGCTTGCTGGACCGAAGGTACCGGAGGACAGAAATCATATCGGCCTCTGACCATACATCATCCCATTCCATGGAGCCAAAGGTTTCTTCAGCAGGGGGCACAACATCTGGAAGCTGAGGTCGTCCCAGCTTGTCAGAAATCATCGCATGGAATAGTTGGACCACCTTAAGTCCAAACGAAGGCGGATAAGACCTAAGCTTCCACAAAAGAAAAGATAATGAGCAAACAAATGTAATGCAAATATCAAGGGATTGGTAATCCATACTGATGTTTTTTATTTCCATGGTTGGAAACTTTTAGAGTTGCTGCTACTTATATATAACATGGCTGTGCCAAGTCAACCTGAACCTCTAACTACTTGACACTGCCACTCTTTGGAAAGACTGGTTGGAAACCATTGAAAATTAAGACCCCCACTCACTACCACGTAGAGCAGCAGTCCCCTTCCACCGCTGCTTGCCGTTGGAATCTTCATATTTTATTACCAGCGATTTCGATTTCCCAGACTTCTTCAAGACATTCTTTTTCTCACTCCATCCCAAAAGCTGACCCATGTTCAGCTCACCAACGTGCCTAGAGTTGCAAAAGGCGTACAATCTTTTTGGCGTCGGTGCACCATAATGGTGCAAGTAGAACGAAGTTTTGTGTACCTGGGCCACGGGCAGACTGAATGATATACTGTACTCTATGAACCAGCTGGGTAGCCTGATTAATCTGAGGACATTTGGAATTACTATATTACTAGTCCCATATGAAGATAATGGTTTGTTCCATCAAACCTGCACTGCAGGATAGGAAAAAAAGTCATCATCTTTAAAGCCGATACAGTCAAGTATTCCCCAAATCCTGGTTGTGATATAAGAAAGAATAGATGAATTCTTGGAAACACCTTCGTGGGTAGATTGTGTGTTTTGCTTGGGAAACACAACTCCACTCCTGGCTGATGACACCCTAGGTAAACCGATGTGGACTAGGAGGAAAATCACTGTCATTGTTGGCGTGGCTATGCTTTCAACAGCACCTTGGACAAAATGTTTGGTTGGGCCAGGTCCGGTTTCAATCAAGGAACAGCTCCAGCACCTCCTATTTCCACAAGTTTTTGCACCAGGTCCCTGAAACGAGGATAAAACTCGAAGAATGATGAGTGGGGCTGTTCCAGAAGGATCGCAGCATTGAGGCAAATGCAGACCATCATGAGCAGGATGGTCCTTGGATTGTGAACCAGAACATTTGTTTTGAGTATTGGGTATATGTAAGCATATAAGACAACAGTCAACATAAAACAAATCTATTTATCACAAAAAATGTTTTCCAATGAAATCTCTTTTTGTTGAGTCTATGCACCAAAGTAATGCTATCAAAGATCCTACTTCCAAGACAGTTACCTTCACGAACCGATCTGAACTCGGTGTTGCCAATGCTGCAACAAGGGGAGCGAGAGCTGGTTCCGGAGTTTACTTGTGTCCAGGAAGAACATTTCAGCCCGAAGTGAGCTAGCCATCCTTCCTCATGGTTTCCACGGAGCATCACCGCCAGTGCTGTCCTGGGTAGCTAACATTATCTATAAGCAAAAGCTGGATGGAGACCATGACCAAAGCAAACCTACCCCCAAATAAAGTCCAACAAATACAGAAATGGAAACATATATCATAGATCTTATTTGAATTGCACCCAGGTTCGCCATACCAGAATCTGTGAGCAAATCCATCGGGTTCTGGTGACCATCTTCCGATGTCATATATGCCAAATCTAATCTGGCTGCGGGTAGATTTGCATAGCGGAACATACGGGTCATTTCCGCCTGACCCGCGAACATCTCCACGAAGCTGAATTGAAGGTTGCTGTCCTGCAAATGACCATTGAGTGAGTTGTGAAGTTGGTGACGGGCATGAGACCAATGACCACCAATTACACTTACAACAAACAAGTGCATACTTTATACATTTGATAATGGGCATGCATCAGGTCCTCCCAGCTTTTGGATGGGATGTCCGTCCATAGTAGCAGGAGTACAGCAAATAGGAGCACCTGCAATTGCACAACAGTAATTGATATTAACTGATCAACATGGCCATAACTTGATCCAATGGACATGCATAAATATATATGTTTTCAGATGCATATATAATGAAAACATGTTAGTAAGCTGGGCAGTGCACCTTCGGGGCACCAAATGCTTTCAGCCTCCAGCACAACTCGTCCACGAACTGCTTAGACCGCGCCATGTCCAAGGATGGAAGGCTTTCCCAGAAGTCAAGTTGTTGTAGAAAGGAGGCGTTCTGAGAATGCTCGATTACTACATGTTGAACTTCCCTAATTTCTTTTAGGTTATGGCTCATATAGATGGAGTTTACAGCTGCATCATGATTAAGATCTGGTGACGTTTATGTCCATAGAGTTTAACCATCCTGCTCCGTTTCAAGTAGCACCTGATCCAGAGTAGCTTCCAATCAGACCGGGCTGTGTCCAGCTGGCACTTTGAAGGCAGCATGTTTTCCTGAAAGTTTGGGCAATCAACTAGTCTCAGTCAGGGTTAGTTTTCCGTATGTGGGAGTCAGCTTGTTCCAAGACTTTCTTGGGATATAATATTGGATGATTGGTTTCAACCTGCAACAATTTAGGCTCTTAACGATGCTAGGCGACCATCCCAACCAAACCCAGCAGAGCAAACAAGTAGAGATGACCTGCTTCATCATCTTCAAGTCCCAGCTTCACAGCCCAGCGCTTGCCTCGCAATGAGGGCATGTCCAACCTCGGGCAGCATGGGGCGATCCGCTTTTGTGGACTCTTGGATTGGAAAGGGTTAGCAAGGGACGGCAATCACTGAAATTAGGCTTTGCTGTTGCCAATGGCCAATGGGTAAAACCTTGATAATCCTGCGTGGGTGATTGTTCATGAGTACCTTCCATAACCCAATGTGTCCTTTTTTTTGCGCTCAGCTTCGGAAAGGTTATGAGGTTTTCCCCAAAACCAGGTTGCCATCTTGGAATTGGTTCCCACCCTAGGTTGGTGGTGGGTAATCCACATCCGTACAGGCAGGCTATTTGGCCATGATTTCAGCTTAAACAATCATAGTGATTACAAAAGACACATAAAGACAACATCATCCAAAGGAAAATAAATAACATATATGGTATCAGAAGATGAATTGTGTTCTAAAGCATTTGTTTCTCATCTTGGCCACTGCTGGCCCATCTGTACACTTCCCCCATCCCAAGCTAAAGCAACACTGGCCACATCTCAATATGAGCTTGGCACAAAACTCCGGATTGAAGCTCGTAGGCACCATGTCGCAAATGTGGATAGAAAATAACACTGAACCAAGAGGGTGTATGACTTGGTTGTAAGATGGCTTTACTGGTATGGAAAAATTCAACTATGTTCACAACAATGCAACATACACCTGCGTAGGCTTCCAGATTTGAAATCGCAACCAAACATTTTCTTCAGTTGCTACGAGGGCTAGCCTCCTTAGGGACAAATTTGGATCCAGCAACATTCATAATATACCTCAGCTGGAAAAGGTGGGTCTGAACCTTGCCAGTCGGATTTTGATGGTCCTTCAAGTCGGCCTCAGAGAGTTCGGAAAGCCACGTAGCCTGGGATGGGTGATGTGGAAACTATGACCTACGGAAATTCAACATGAGGAGAAAGGACATATTTGGATGATGACTGTTGTGAGTGTGCACTCAGACATGTAGCACTCGAGAGTCACTATTGTTCCTAAAGGATCAAATGGTTCAATTTCGATGACTTAAAAAAGAATCAGCTTTGTGGTGGGTCATGACTATAAACCATATTCTTGGGGAGGCAACCCAAATAGCAGGCATGAAGTAAGTCAGGACATGGAACCGTCAGAGATGCTGCAGCATACACGAGCGTAATGTGGAACTTCCAGCTCCCTTTCAAAGTGCCAACCCTGCCAAAATAGGCAACCTCTGGTACCACCGAAGTGTCCTCTGCCAACGGCGCTGCCTTGACGCCCACAGCAGGTCTCTTCCAGTACTCATTCAACCTGAATGTCTTGTTCAATTCCTTGTCCTTCAGGTGCTCAATGAGGTACTTCTTCACATCAGCCTCCTCAGCAATCTTCTCCACATTGCGCATGTGCTGCATGAAGACACCTTGGATGGCAAGGTCTTCACGGGCTGGCTCCTTCATGGTGGAATCCTCCTTTTTCTTTCGGCGAGCAGCCTCCTTCTTGGCAAAAGGTGAGAGGTTGACCTTTTTCACACCATTCTTCTGCCTTTTGCTCTTCGGGGCATCCTCTTCATCACCAGCCTCAACAGCAGCCTTGGTCCTTTGGCGCTTAGAGGCCAGGTGGCTTTCAACCTTGTCCTTCTCAAAGATCTCCACCAACGGTTCAACCTTGCCTGACTTCGAGTTAAAGCGCTCATGTCCACCATCCTGCATTGGGGTCGGCTCTTCATCAGCATCATCATCAGACTGAAACAAAGTCTTTTTCGGTGTTTCCATGCTCTCTTCCTCATCATCAGCGGCTTTGCCAGAACATGTCTCATCCTTCTTCGCTTTTCTCTTGGCTCCAGCCTTCTTTGGAGATGCCTTCACTTTGCTTTTTGCCTTGGCTTTGGCTTTGCTCTTCGCTGACCCTTTGGCCTTCGCTTTGGCCTTCGCTTTGGGTTTTCCCTCAGTGGCTGCTGCCTTCAGCTCAGAATCTTCAGGTGCGCTTTCAGCAGGTGGAACCTCGTTGACTCCTGACTCTTCCAGCTTCTTCAGCCTTCGACGAGGCTTCTTGTCCTCCACTTCTGCGTTGTCAGCAGCCTTCTCACCTGAATCATCCTTTGCAGCAGAAGCCTCCTGCTTTTGGCCCCTGCCCCTGCCCTTTCCCTGGCCCTTGCGAGATGCCTTTTCAGCTTTCTCCCTTTGCTTTTCAGCTTTTGCTTGTTCCTTCTCAGCTTTTGCCTTTTCCTTCTCAGCTTTCTTCTCCTCTTGCTCCTGCTTTTTCTTTTGTTGCTTCTCCTCTTTTAACTGAAGCTGCGCTTTGCGGGTGAGCACCTGCAGAAAGCGGTTTTGACAGCACGAGCAAGATACAGCTTGACAAAGGGACATAAAAACATAGAAATGAGCTAATCAAGAACCATCATTAGAAGTCAAATAAAATATATTTCTAGATGTTCTCAAACAATTTTAGCAGAAAGTTCAGGCTAGAAAGGCCATAAAGGGATACTAAGGGCACCAGTAATGTTGAATTGATTATACACATCAAACCAATGAACACGGTTTAGGTTTGCTGCCTGCTTCTCTTGTGGTTCCTCAAGCTTTTCATCACCACGTGGCTGCGTGGAAGGAATCAGTTCATCATCATCCGCGGGTATAGCCAAAGTAAAAGGAGCAGAAGATGGAGCAGGAGGCTCTTCAGCTAACAACGGCAGAGTTTCATCATTGTCCTTGGCGAGTTTCTGCTCAGAGCCTGCAGGGCAACTAGGTTATCATCCAAACAGTTTTAACCATGATTAATTTCAATCACCACACCATATAGCCATGCAGGTTCATAAATCAATATTGTATCATACAGCCATCGAGGGTGAAAACATATAAGCTGATATGGTCTATATGCAAGTTAAGTATACTGAACTGTTCATTCTCCGGATGGAGATTTGGGATGGTACAGCAATGACATATATCTCTACAATATCGTAAATTGCAATTTGTTATGTGTCCATGTGGATCCCAACTTGATTGCAGCTTTTCACAACTTCCCAACCTTCTGGATTGAAGATCGGCTGGTTCTTTTCTTCAGGGCTGGTTTTCCTGAGTAGTGAGTGGCAGCCATGGATTCTCAAATATATTTATTTATAATTTCAG
This sequence comes from Symbiodinium kawagutii, assembly GCA_009767595.1. Lineage (NCBI taxonomy): Eukaryota > Dinophyceae > Suessiales > Symbiodiniaceae > Symbiodinium > Symbiodinium kawagutii. The sequence goes on along the minus strand of VSDK01016544.1, from coordinate 60,784 downwards.
GGGTTTTCACACCTTTCAATCAATGCATTGGGGTTGAAACTTGAACCCCCCAATGGCTATCCCCATAGCTACATTATCCCCAGTCATGGTACCCCAGAAGCTACAGCCAACTGACTTAAGGAGAGAATCGAGCTCTTCAGCTGTTGCAAGCGCTCCAAGATCTTCGCACGAGCGGCTTGGATGCGCTCTTGCACAGACACAGAGCCTTGGCAAAGGAGAGGAACGGAATGCTAGGGGTTGCAGAAGGGAATGCGGATGGAGAAAGGCCCAAGGGAATCTAGATTCAAAGATTATAGATTACATATCAAACAAATACATTTCAAAGAATCCAATACCAAAACAAAACATCATGTTGATTCAGATTAGGTTCATTTGCAATCATGTGCGCCACAGGTGTTGCACACAGCTGGCTGTGGGCTGGTAGTAGGCTCTTCCTCAGAACGTGCTGGAGGGGCCTTAGAATCCAACCACTTCTTGAACTCAAGGAACTCATCCCCTGTCTCATCCTCGGCAGGTTCATCATCATCATCCCCACCCAAAGATGATGAAGATCCTTTGGATCGGCGACAAGAAGCCAAGTACTTGTCGATCACCTCCTGAAAAGCTGGCACCGTGGGATTCATGAACAAAACGTGTTGGGTAATAGAAAATATTTTGTCAGGCTATCTGACTAGCCCCATCAGCTCACAAGAGTGGGCTGGGGAAACCATGGTACCGCAAAGAAAGAAACCATTCAACACTATAGGCATGTTCAGGTTGAAGCTTTCAATGTTCCACCATGTCAGTCCTGCATGCCTGGATCGAGGGCTAGGAGCAGCTCATGGAATTCTGGGTCCTAGCAGGGAAACATAATCACTGTCATGGCCAAATGGTTTTGGCCACCCATCAAGAAAAAATATTCTAAATTATGCACCATTAATTGTAATGTAGATTGTTGCCGGTGATTGGGGGATAGTGGCATTTGATGAACCCCCTGAAACATTTGAATCACAACCCTTGCCTTAGTGACTTCTCGACGCGCGGCACGCCGCTTCACAAACCCAGCCAACTGTTTGATCTCCACCGTGGTCTTGTATGGAGCTTTCTCACCAGTTGATAAGCCACACTTGTTGAACAATGCAGTGACTTCTGGAATCAAGTCATCCAAATGGGGCAGGCGCTGGCCAGAAGTGGCCCCAATACGTTTGAGCACAGGGATCAGCACATGTTTGTTGGTCACAGCATTGATCCTGGTAGCTTTGCAGTAGCGTTCCGTTTCAGGATACATCACAAGTTTTTTGTGTTCCCTCATACGGGTCCGGAGCTCTTGCGAGCTCTCCCACACTAAAGATAGCCCAAGACAGTCCATTGCTGTGAGCACACACGGACGTGGAAAACCCTCTTGATCACAAAATGCTATGGTCAAAAAGAGGTGATGCCAAAAGAAGAGGAACCACCCACATAATCATCATAAGCAAGTTGGGAAATTGATCCAAGCCAACCTATCATCACCTAAGCTGGATCCTGCACCTCATCGGCCCAGGAAAATGCCATCGAAAGCCCATCAGATCCACCAGCTGAAAAAAATTGGGGCCCCGGCCGCTTCTGAGTTCATCTTCGGGTGGATCATCACATGGGCCGAACGAAGGGTTCCATGGGATATTGGCATCACGGTTGCCGGTGAAATATGAAGGAAACTTGATGGTTTTAATCTTGATTAATCCCCTTCGTTGGAACCCATAGGCATAGAATCTTAATCAATCATCTTGGTTGATGCCTAAAGTATAAGCATTTGATTGATGTCCTGGTGGGAAAACGTGTTTGGATCCCACTTGGCACCAATGTCTGTGGATGATTATTCAACTTGGGCCCCCTTGGGGCATCTTTGGGCACCTCGTGGCCACCATTTGATGGCTCCAATTCAATACCCGGGTTGCTGGAATGTGTATCCTACTGAACCATTTACCCACAGAATCATTACATAATCTACATAAATTCTCTCAAATATGGGAATCCCTAAAATAGATATGTTTTTTTAAAAATAGTATGGTTATTTTGCATGATCATAAAAATAGATAGGTTTTTGGTTCTTACCCCAGAAAAAAGTGGGTAAAAGGTTCAGTAGGTATTTATATATATTTATATATATATATATATATATAGTTGAAATGAGTTTGGTCCACTTCCTTGTTGGGTGTCTTCACCGTTACTTCAGCTACTGCAGCTTGTATGTGCCTGGTGCATCCTGGTGCTGCAGGTGCAAAGTTCAATAGAAAAGCTCTTCTGTTCTGGTCCCCCGAACTCAACCGGATCATTTTCCGCTGAGCAGGGTCTAAAAACGTGGGTAGTGACTGTGGCTCATACCACCTGATCAATTACCTGCTCAACTGATTTTAAGCAGTTTCATGTTTTTTTGTGGTTGGTGGTTTTTTAAACATGTCTTATTTGTTTCTCTATTATTGACAAATGGTTGGTTGGTTGCGGTTGCCTAACATTTCTTACAACGGTGGTTCAACCACCAACTAGTTTTCCTAGTGATTGTCAACACCAAGAGGCCTCAGCTATTAGTTTGGACGCTCAATCCATCAGGTCCGCTTGTGGGAGAATGGTGCCCAGAAATCAGTCATGGCCGGCCATGACATCGCAGTGAATGCAGTGGCAGGTGGGACAACGTTGGAAGCCTCAAATTGGACACAGCTTTGCTTGGTTGCTTTGGGCCGATTCTTGGTTAGACTATCAGCAACGCTGGGGATGCTGTCTTTTCGTTTGAAGGTATGGTTTGAGAACCTCCTCATCGAATTCCCCTACCAATAAGGTTGGAAAGTTTGAGATTATCCCAAATCTCAACACCTACCCGGGACTTCCAGCAGATCCACAAGCCATAGATCTTGGTGCCCAAGCTGCACAGCACCAGGCCTTTCCAACGGAGACATTGCGTCGGGCAGCGGCGATCAAAGCATCGGCGTGTGGCGCGATGGACAGAAGCGCCTGAGCCTACAGGCCAAGCAGGCGCTCCTCGCAGGGTGCTGCACCCTGGTGCTCCTTCCAAGGAGAGCCGGTACAGATGTGGCAAGCTGGGTCAAGGCTTTAACCAACCAATAATGGGGCATCATCACCAACAATTTCATAGGGAAAACAACGGTTAGTGATGGGGGAACCAGGGGAACAGGGTGAACTGATCCATGGCCGTGTAGAAACCACAGGGGTTGGTGTTTGACGGTGGTTGTACTGCCTTCTTCTAGTTATGTCGATCAGTTTTGATCCATTTTGATCCCAAATCTCAGATGTTACTTTTGTGTCATTTACATAGTAAGTTATGCACAGTTGTTATGAGTTCGTGTATGTGCACCCAGGGAATCCGATATTCAGCAAAAAAACGAGCAATATTGAAAGTAAGTGATTTCAATCTCCTGCTTTTTATTGAAAAAATATGGTCAAGAAGTTAAACACAAATGAGAGCAAAAAACAAACATTTTTTTAAAGATATTGTAAAATGGTTTTGAAGTCTATTGACTTTTTGCATTTGATGTTTTCTACTTTCTTGTTGCGCAGCGGAAAGCTACTAGTCCTGATCAACCAAGTTTGGCCATTTTTCCGGAGAGTCTTTGAGGGTTGGGGGGGGGGTCCTTTGCCATTCAGGCAATAGAACTCGCAACTGGCCGCACTTTAATTTTGGCTGGTACGACAGTCCAACCACCCCTGGTGGATGCCCCTGGAAAAGTCGCGATGGACAAGTGGAAAGCAACTATAGTCTGTAGAACCGTCTTTCATCATGAATGAGTGGCTCCTAATGATACCAATACTTCTTCATCCTTTTTACCCCAAATATGAATCAGCGTCTCGCTTCATTGAACACTCTTAATATGCATTTCTTCATCAATATTAGTTGATTGAACCATCTTAATCTGAATCTTGATTGTTTTCAATCTTCCTTGGGCAACAGCCCCTGGACTAACATCCTCAAGTTGGCCATCTCGCCCCAGGTGGTGCGTGCTTTGTGCGCCTTGGACGGCGGTCTGCTGGCGGCCGGCGGCAACGATGGGTGCGTGCGCCTGTGGGACACGGCGGACGGGAAGCTGCTGGCGGAGAAGCAGGTGGCTCAGCGCCCTGGTCCACAGCTGGGGTTGGGAGGTTGTGGGTTTGGGGTTGATGGTTGTGACATCAGTGGTTAAGCATCAATGGTGAGCCATCAGTGGTGAGCCATCAATGGTGAGCCATCAATGGTGAGCGGTCAGTGGTTAGCCATCAATGGTTTGTTGATGTTGATAGTTGCATGGGTATTACTGTAAGGATACTGATGGTTCCTAACGGGCATTGATTGATTGATGGTGCTGATGGTCAGGGTTGGTAGCAGTTGGTGCCATTAGCCATCCAAACTGACAATGGTGACTCGTCCCCTGATGGTTAGCCATGGTTGTAGTAACAACCAGCACTGCAAGAGTCATGTACCAACATGAGTTTGACCCGTATTTACTGGTGGTTGTTCTTGACCGCCAGAAGCTGATGGTAACTGCTGGTAAGCAATCAGCAGCGGTTGCCAGGAACCATCAACGGGTAATGTTCACTAATGACCGCTATTGGTGGTGATTGGGAACTAGCTGGTCAGTCGAGCATTGAAACCTATTCGTTGGTACTCTGACATCAACTTGCGGTTCTTGTTGATAAGATTTGTCCTTTGCTGGTGGTCATTGCTAGGGACACTATGAATTGTCATGCACCACCGCTAACCAATGGTTTTTGACCAGCAGTTGTTGTCAATCAAGAAATCAAAAAGAACTTGGTGTCATTCAGCATCAAGAAGTTATTGTCAGCCAAGAAACAGTTGGTGTCATTCCAATGGTATAAGTAACCACGAAGAACTACAGATGGTGATGGATGTCATGCAGAATGAAAAGTAGCAATAACATGCAGTATGACGGGTAGGGACCACGCAAAAATGAGAGGTGCAACTTGCACAAGCTGCGAAAACTGTTGCAGTTCTGATCCTGTTGCGGTGCTCCTGCCCGTAACCCTGCCGAGTGGTCGGCTGAAACATCCTTGAGGTCCTATGTATTTTCCCTGTGCCGCAAGGGTGCCGACTTAGCTGCTGGATGTTCGGGGGGGCAGGTAGTCATTCTTTCAGAAGGCGCCAACCGGGGACCGTCAGCTTGGTAGTGCAAAGCAGTACTGGGCATGAGCAACTGACGATCTTAATGATTGATTCACTGATGAATTAACCAATAGATTGAGATATTTAACTGTGCATTAGTTGATGATTGATTAACCAATGGTGAGGTAATGATTTGCTGATTGTTAAACAAATGATTAACTAACTGTTACTCTTAGTAGCGTCAACAATGATGATGTAACCAGTGACAACATTAGTCAATAAGCATTCGTCAACCATTACCAGAACCATTACTCAACCGCCACACGAAATTTGCGAAACTTGCCGAAGTACATAGACTCACAGATTTGTCCATTGTGAATGCGAAAGGTATCATGTCGATGTGGACAACCAGCGCAGATTTAGGCAGATAAACCCCTGGTGGGTTCCAAGCGTCGATGAAACCACCAGTGTCAGGCTGAAGTACACCACCATGGCCCAGCCCAATTTCTTGTGTGCAAGGTCGCCATAGCGCGAGGGTTCACCCACCAACAAGCTGCCCCTTCAGATGCTTCACGTTGCTGAGCTGGTTGAGTTGTCCCCCACGTGTTTCGCTGCTGAGTCCAAGCTGCTGATGGTGCTTGATCTATTCGAATACCCTGCCTATTGTTGGGTTATGGTGCTCGATCTATTAGAATACCCTGCTTATCGTTGAGTTATTCTTGTGATCGACAAGAATTTCCGGTTATAGACGTGTTATTTGCCGTTTTCGCGGTTCAGAAGCATGGAATCATTTTGGGTCTATGCCATTTCCCGTGTACATACAAATAGATATGAATATATATATATATATGCATATCATGTTGATACATATAGTTTTAGACATATGTATCTGTGCATTCGTTGCTACCGCTTGGCTGAAATCACTTCTCGTGCCCGTGTGGCACTTGCAACTTCGAGACGTGTGGCTCAATCGGGCCTTGGGGTATTGTGCGTCTGAAAAAGGCGCGTTGTGATGTCTGCCCGCTCACAGTGGTAGCGGAGCGAAACGCTCCAGGTTTGTGCCATGCCGTCGACTGCGGCGGCCCCCGTGCCATCGACTGATGGCAGCCTTGACGAAGACGCTGCTCCCAGTGGAACAGCACCTGCAGCGGGAGTCCCCGCTACCGTTGGTAGTCCTGGCCTGACCAGGGCGGAGGAGGAGGCGGACGCGTTTGATAGTGACGAGTTCAGAGCCTGGCTTCGCGAGCGCGACCGAAGAAGCCGACGAGGAAGAGGAGAACCTGATCGTCGACCCCGTGGACGCGCTGAAGATGATAGCGGCGAAGATGATCGCGGAGCAGGCCGAGCTGTTGGTGGTGCCGGACAACCACCGGAGTGGGATGGAAACACACCATCCTTGCAGGATTGGCTGATAAAGGCCAAACTATGGCTGGCAACTACGCGGGTGAAACCGCGTGCCCAAGGCCCGATGATCCTCCAGAGGTTGTCAGGCCAGCCGTTCCAGTCGTTCAAGCACTGGGCCAAGGATGCCAATTGGCTCAACCATGAACAAGGTGGACACCAGCTCGATGGATACCCCAGAGTTCTTCGGCGAGGACACCGAGGAGGAGCTTTTGGGGTCGCTTGCAAAGCTGACCTACCATTTGAAGCGCAACAAGGGTGAGAACGTTCGCAATTTCTTCAACCGCTGGGATGATGCGGTTCGCAAGATTGGCGAACACAATGTGGTCTTGCCCGAGAAGTACTTGGGCTTTTTGTTGATCAACTCCCTTGGCCTCGCTGATCCCGACATCAAAGCCCTTCTCGCCTTCAGCAGGGGCTCTATCCTGGTGAAAGACATCAAGGAATGGTGTCGGAAGCACGAGATGAAGTTGCAGGCCAAGGAGGTTGGAACAGAGTCCAAGGCAAGCAAAGCGCACCCTGCGCTTTTGACCCAGACGGAAGATGATGACTGGGAGACTGAAGAGGTGCACGCGATGGACGAGATCTACCGCGAGCTGGCCGAGGACGGCCTCACGGAGACGGAGGAGTTCGACTTTGCGGACCTCGACGAGCCGCTGGAAGAGCACGAGGTGAAGGAGATCCTGTCGACCCTGGTGCAACAGCAGAAGAAGAAGACCTTCATGCAAAGCCTTCGCACCAAGAAGGAGAAGGCCCTGTCCCGCGGCTACAGCAATTGGAAGGACAAGGACAAGGACAAACGTCCACCCTCTGGTCGTCCTGGCAATCCTCTTCAAGCCAGTGGCTACGTGAAGGGCGGCTACTACAAGATGACCTTGAATGAAGCAAAGGCCAAAAGCCGCTGTTCGAAGTGCAAAGCAGTGGGTCACTGGCATCGTGATCCCGAATGCCCTCTCAACCAAGGAAAACCGAAGGAGGTGAACTACATGACCACCAAGAATGTGGACCTCGAAACCGAAGAGGCAGTGTTCTGTGGCTATCTCGACCTCGAGACGGCTACTTCACCCGGTCCGGATGGAGGAGAACGAGCCGCACTGAGTGACAATTCTCCGGCAGAGTTTTTGACCATGACTGCTGTACAGACGTCCATCGATGTGGGACTCAATGTACAGCTGAACTCCAATTCTCGTGGAGCATATAAGGACCGTGACAATCATGGTTGTGATGTCAATGGTTGTAAGGGGGTCGGTTTGTGCTGTTCTGGTTTGTCCCCACGAAGTGAGGAAATCCCGGTTTATTGGGGGGAACACATGGATCCGAGTAATCATCCTAGTACCAGTAAACCATCGCCCAACGAAGACCTGTGTGCCACCATCGACACGGGATGTCAACGTATGGCCATTGGTTTGGAGACCCTCAAGAAGCTGGATCACGCTCTGCCGACTGGATTGGCTACTCAACTGATTCCACAGCAGCACAAGTTCAGATCCGTTCATGGTACCTCGACCACCAAATACTTGGCGGTGATTCCCACTGGGCTTGGGGCTCGCGGCAGTTTGTTACGACCTGCTATCTTTGACAGTGCAGAATCTCGACATGCTCCATTTCTTATTTCCTTGCCGTTCCTCATGCACTGTAAGGCGGTGTTGCACTTAGATCCTAGTGAAGGCCTTAGAATTGATTTCCGTAGGTTTGGATTTACCACTCCATGTCACATAGGTCCCACTGGAGCCCTGCGAATCCCTCTTGATAAATTCTCACGAGGTAGCATGGAGAAGGTTCGACAGGCTCAGGCAGAATTTCAACAGCAAGCCACAGAGTTTGAAATCTTTCGAACCTCGACAGTGTTTTCTGGCTCAGAGTTTCCGGAATCCACAGCCCCTCCGGTGAGTGAACCCGATGCCTCTGGAACCCATGGAGTCTCGCGGTGTCAACAAGCGACCTCGAGGGCCGGTGACAACCACCAGCGAACGGGCCGAGCAGAACTGGCAGCGCCTGATGCTCCGCCTGCTGTTTGTGGTGTGCCGCCTGACCGAGATGATGATCTCAGTGGCCGGCCTGCTCCGTCCACGTCAGGTTCCATTCAGCATTTGGCCACTTCACCCAGTTCCTCGAGACACCCTGTCCGAGATCCCGGAGGAGGAGGACTTCGAATTGCTGGAACCGGCATCGCCGACTCCAACGTCCCGGAGGTCGAGTTCCCAGGCATCGCCCAATTCATCGATGAAGAGCACGACTCCTGCCCTGGCCGGCGAGTTCGACCTGGACGAGATGACCAAGCTGGGCATCCCACCACTGTGCGATCATCGCCAGCCATGCACCCTGTTCGTGACCCGCAAGCAGGGACCGAACTGGGGCCGGACATTCTGGAGGTGCGCCGAGAATCGCCAAGCACAATGCAAGTACTTCGCCTGGACTCAATATCAACCAACTTGGGTCGGTCCGGAGAGCCAGTCCGAGAGTGCCAGTGTGACCGGCTATTCCCCCACGGACAGCATGCCATCGACGACACCGAGCAAGTTCCAGCTGCCTGCTCCGACACGAGAACAAGCCCGCTGCAAACATGCTCGAACCACCAGGGCGGGCACCAACGGCGTGCGAGAACGGGTGACATGTCTGGACTGCCATCTTCTTCTGAAGAACGAGCGCAAGCCTCAGCCTGCCAGCTCAACGTCCACGGCGGCATCATCGACCCAGTTGACTCCCGAGAAGTTGGCAGAGTTCCAGGAATTCCAGGAGTTCAAGCAATGGAAGAGCCAGATGAGCCAGATGGGACGCAAGTGAGTCCTATGAAACTGGACGAAGATCTAGCTCAGCTGCTGCAATCCAATTCGAAGCGAAGCAACAATCGTTTGAAGCGGTTGGATCGCCAGGCCCGGAAGGCCTTGCATACCGCTGAGGAATGTTGGACCGAAGTTATGAAGTTGCTATGTACAGAACCGAGCGAGGTGCACTCGGTTGGATTGGACAGTTTTCAGTCTGCTGTGCTGGATCCAAAGGATCCTAGCCGAATCCGCGATCGGAAGGCCATGCATAAATATCGGGTGTTACTCAATGAGACTGAAGGGGAACTGAAGAAACTCTGTACGGTTGCGGAGGTTTATAACCCTAACCGGTTTGGTCAACATGCTCACAAACATGGATTGATTCCTGGGGAAGCTTTTGATCTTGAGCTAGGGCATGATCTTCTGAAATCTGGAATGAGGAAAGAGGTTTTACAGTACATTCGACATGTCCGACCTGGTTTGGTAATCATTTCCCCACCTTGTACACTTTTCTCACTCCTTCAAAACCTGAGGAAACGAAATCCCACTGCCGCTCAGATGTCAGCATACTTGAAACAGTTACGGGAAGCTAAGGTACTACTTAGGTTTGGAATCGAAATTGCTCTCACCGTGCTTGACTACCAAGGAGTGTTCGTGTTTGAGCATCCCCTGACATCTAAGGCATGGCAAGAACCGGCCATGACTCCATTGATCAACCACGAGGAGGTACTTATGGTCCCCGCCGATCTTTGTCAACATGGTCTTCGCTCGATTTCTGGACTGGCATATCGTAAGGCGACTGGTTTTCTCACGAACTGCCAATCCATTGCAGCTGCGATTCATCGTCGATGTCCTGGAGACCACGAACACCAACCGGTACTTGGTCGAGATAGCGGAGGACCTCGGGCTAGACAGACACAGGTCTATCCTTCGCCTCTGATTCAGAGGATTCTTCAAGGATACCGACAACATCTTGGACGACTACAGCCAGTCCACCTGATGACTATTGACCGACTGCACCAGGACTGTGACCAAACCCTCCAGCGACTGGAGAATTTTCACCTCGAGGCACAGCATGTCCACGCGGTGGAGACCACGGAGCTCTATGCGATGGACGAGCCCTTTGAGGATGCGGACGAAGCGGCCCCGGACGATGCGAACGCCCCGGACGATGACGACTTGCCTGACCTCGAGGACGCTCCGGTGGATGCGGCCGCGAACAACGCCCGGCGACTTCCACGAGAGCGACCTTTCTCTCTAGCTCAGTTAGTTCGACGAGCCCATGAAGGACTTGGACACCCTGGCAACGAGAGATTGGCCCGGATTCTGAAAGATGCCAAAGCGTCGGATGAGGCGATCCAGCTGGCCAAGAACCTCAAGTGCGACGTCTGTGCTCGACACGCGGCAGTGAAGCCTGCGCGTCGAGGAGCGCCACCTAAGGAACTCCATGTGAACGAGACGGTCGGCATCGATACGGTCTACCTCCCTGACTACAAAGGCGCAATGCGGATGGCCTTGAACATCGTGGACTGGTGCTCTCGATTCCAGATGGTGATCCTGTTGGATGGACATACACCTGCAGCAGCCCGGAAGGCCTACCTGAATTGGGTTCGATTTTTCGGGCCTCCTACCAAGATTTGTACAGATCTTGGACGGGAATTCCTGGGTATCTTCGAGACCGGTGCCGAGGAGGATTCTACCTTTGTTGACCCAGGTTCGCTCGAGTTCCCGACACAACGAGGTATCACAGAACGAGCCGGAGGTACCTTCAAATCAGTGCTGAGTAAAGCTGCCATGCAAACTGCCTGCAATACGGAAGAAGAGTGGACTCAATTGGTGGACATCGTCAACATGACCTGCAACCGACTGATGAACAAATCGGGATTCAGTCCGATCCAACGAGTCTTGGGATATAGTCCACGCATCCCCGGAGGTTGGATGTCTGGCGGCGCAGGAGATCTGGCTACCGCAAGCCGACGAGGAGGAGACCTCCCCATGCAACGAGCTGAAGCACTTCGAGTTGCTGCCGCCAAGGCTTTCCATGAAGCAGACAGTGAACAGGCTGTAAGGAATGCCCTTAGAGCTGGACCTCGACCCGAAAGACATTTCGAAGTGGGTCAGACCGTATACTTCTGGCGAAAGGGTATGGATGGTCCGAAGAAGAACCAACCGCACTACTGGCGTGGTCCTGCGAAGGTGATCCTGACCTCACCTCCGAGTTCTGTGTGGCTATCCTTCAAGGGCTATGTGGTGAAGGCTGCGCCCGAACAGGTCCGCCTAGCGACAGAGGAGGAACAGTTCACCCTCAGCCGATGGATTGACGACATTGCCCAAACACGACAGGACTTCGAGAAGAACCCGCGGCATGGCTACATCGACTTGTCCAAGGAGGAGTTCCCTACTGAAGATGATCCTGGCCCAGGTGACCCTCGACCTCTAGTCCCTCGAGGTCGACTATCTGGCAAGACTCCAGCTGATCGAGTCCAGTTTCGGGACGATCCTCGTCCGGATGAGTGGGAATATGACCCGGCGGAGAATGTACTACATCGACTACATCGACAACCTCGAGATCGCTTCTTCCATCCTCAGGAAGACTTGGCGCGGTGCCCTGTGGAGTGGGACCGAATCCGCAGCCGTCGTCATACCCACGGACAGTACGTGCACAACAGTGAAACCTTCGAGAAGGACGATGACTGGATTCTATCGCCAACAGGAGAAGAACTATGTCTACCATGGACCGGGAGAACAACCTTTGCTCTGCACCCTCCAGCAGACGACGGCCCGTCTCCGGCTCCGGCTACCATGATGTCTCCCGGGGAAGCTCCGCCACCAAGTCCTATGCCCGAACCGGAGTCTCAACCTATGGAGGCCGAGGTGGACGACCCAGAGAATGCCGTCATCTTTCCGGATGCCGAACAAGAAGCTGCTCCCGAAGAAGATCGAGGAGTCATCCGTCCTAGAGATGATGACCAGGACGATGGAAATGATTCCGGAGAACGAGAGAGTAAACGTCTCCGGACCCAGTTCCTCGACACTTACCTCACCAGCATCGAGAAGGTGCTGGCTGCCAAGACCAAGAAGGAAGTCAACTTTCGTCAACTTCACGGAGACCGCTTGGAGAAGTTTCGGAAGGCGGTCATGAAGGAAGTCCAGAACAACCTGGATACCCAGGCCTATGAGATTTTATCGCCTGAGGAATCAGAGCGAGTTCGACGGGAAGAACCGGACAAGATCATGAAGTCCCGGTTTGTGATGACCGAGAAGAATATCGACGAGGAAGACATTGAGAAGGCAAAGAAGGATGGAATCCTTTTGGAAGAGGATGGCAATCGGAGTACGAAGGCCAAGGCTCGACATGTGATGAAGGGCTTCAGTGAGAACAATGCGGAGGACCTTGAAACGACTACACCTCAATGTGGTCGAGACACAGTACTATGCGTCCTTCAACTCATCTGCAGCTACGGTTGGATTCCAGGCTACTTGGACTTCACCCAGGCCTTTCACAGCGGAGATGCTCTGGAGCGTCTCATCTATGCCATGCAGCCTAGTGAATGTCCCTTGCCCGGGTACCAACCTCGGCAACTGCTTCGCCTTAAGAAGACTTGTTATGGTCTTTTGGATGGACCCTATGCGTGGTACCGCCATCTGTTCAGAGTGCTTACTGAGCAGTTAGGCTACCAGGTCAGTGTTGCTGATCCCTGCCTGTTCTACCTGTACACTGCTCAGGGAGGCTTGGAAGGTATCATTGCCGTGGCCACGGACGATCTCCTTCATGGTGGCTCCGCTACCCATTGGTCCAAAATGGAATGGCTCAACCAAAACTACAAGCTGGGTAAGTTCGCTAAGGGCGATGGTCGCTTTGTGGGGAAGGAGATCACCTGCAGACCAGATGGTTCCATCCTGGTCAACCAGTCTCTGTATGGCCCTAAGATTCAACCCGTTCCCTTGTCTCGAGAACGGAAGCGATGCCGCTTTGACTACTGCACCGAAGAGGAGATCAGTGCACTTCGTGGTTTGTTGGGTGGCCTTGCTTGGCTATCGAAAGAGACACGTCCGGATTTGGCAGGCCGGACGGCCATTTTGCAGCAATCAATGCCGCGACCCTATGTCCAGGACATCGTCGAAGCGAACGCTCTGGCCCGCGAAGCTCTACAACATGGTGACTTGGGTGTCACGATTTGGCCGATTCCTTTGGAACATCTACGGATCGGGACTGTGTCCGATGCAGCATGGGGAAACGTCCGTATCGAGAATCCGGAGAACCTAACCGACTTCTGGGAGGAGAAGGATGACCGCTGGATTCGACACCACGTACTTCCACGTCGAGTACTCTACCACCCTGCGTCGGATCCTGATGGACCCAACCCACATCTGCTCTCGGAGACCAGGATTACCATCGCGGATGGGGAGGAAGTTTCCGACAACTGGAATACCAAGGGCGGCATTCGAATCCATGGAACGGAACCGTGGTGTGGTCAAACTGTCTTCTTCAAGCGGCAAACGGGCTACATCGAGAAGCTCAAGGAGACGTTCTTACAGCAGGAACGCCTGGCTAGTCAGGGCGGCTACATCATCTTCTTCTACGACGCTCGCATGGAGACTGAGGAGAAGGCCTTTCCTATCTCGGTTGTTAGCTGGAAAAGCTTTCGCATCAAGAGATGCACGGTCAACACCCTGTCGGCAGAATGTCAAGCTATGATCCAAGGTGTGGGCGGCCTACATTGGTTCCGACTACTACTACAGGAAGCATTTGGTCGCCGTCTCAACTTGGAGAACTGGGAGACCGAGATCGGGCGCACTCCTTGCATCGCTGTCACTGACAGCAAGAGCCTCTATGACACCATCCAGAAGTGTTGCAACCCGTCAGCACATATTGCTGACAAACGAACAGCGATCGATGTCACTATACTCAAACGAGACTTTTTGAAAACCAGGGGACAGGTGAGGTGGTTAGAAGGTAGTAGGATGATCTCGGATAGTTTGACCAAGAAAATGGGGAGTTCCTATCTTCGTGGGGTTTTACGAAATGGGTCATGGTCCTTATCCGAGCGCGGTTTCGAGACTGCCTTCCTGTTTCCGATTTCAGCCAACAGAGAGTAGAACCGGTGTGCATTCGTTGCTACCGCTTGGCTGAAATCACTTCTCGTGCCCGTGTGGCACTTGCAACTTCGAGACGTGTGGCTCAATCGGGCCTTGGGGTATTGTGCGTCTGAAAAAGGCGCGTTGTGATGTCTGCCCGCTCACAGTATCATATATACATATATCCTTTATACATATATCATATATACATATATCCTATCTATATATGCATATGTGTTTTTATTTGTGTATTTGTTGCATGGTTGCGTGCGCACGTTTTGTGGAAGGCCTGGAGATCAAAGAGGAACTCCAAGTGCTCGGAGAGGCGAGACGATGGCAGTATTGGAGACACTTCGATAGGGAGGAGCCCTGAAAAATTGACGAAATGGTTGGTGGTTTGTAAGGGATTATGGTGGTTTATAAGGAGATTATAGCTGGTTTATGAAGGATTATGATGGTTTATAAGGCTGCACTGCCAATGCGGCCGTGCACGGGAAGCGGTGAGAATGGGTCCGAGCTATGACGGTTTATGAGGAAATTATAGTGCCGCATTAGGGGTTGTAGTGATTAAGGGGATTGTTTGGTTGATTGGGTATATATTATTCCTCATAGGGGTTGAAACCGCCAGCCAAGTATCCATTGATGGTAGGATACTTAGTGATTGATGATATTAGGGGATAATCGTTCCAAACCATGATGGGGAATGTCATGCCCACTGAAGGTTTCTGACCAATCTTATGGAAAACAATGCGGTGCTAGGGATGATGATCATCCCTGCTAGGCATTAGTAGATGTTCATTGGACCAAACATGGGATGCATAGATCCATGATAATCAATTCAAATCCTTGCTTAATTATGTTGACATTTGACACTAGTTGGACTGGCAGAGCTCGAAAGCAAAACGCGTGTTTTGGATGGGGTCAGGATGTCATTGCTTTATACAACCTTTCCTGCATGTCCACACCTCAATGCAGGCATGCATACATCCACACACATATACATGCATAGCGTGTTTGGGCATGTTCTGTAGTCACACAATTCCATGTAAGTACAGCACAATTGCTGCCTTTAAACATTCCTTCATTTGGTTGCTCCTTAGCACAACACGCTGCCAATGTTTGATTGAAGAAGTTTGTTCAGCCTTGCAACCAGTGTTCTTTGTTCAGGTTGGGGACTTGTACAAACATTGTTGTTCCACCTTGATAAGAAAATAGCAACAGGTGACAACTGTAAGCAACACCTTCAATAACAGCTTGGTTGTCAGACAGATCTGTCTCCATTTTCATGGCACGCATTCGCTCTAGAATTCCAAGACCTGTCATTCTGTTAATTTTGTGGGATGTATTTACGTATCGCAGGTACATTGCCAGATTGCCAAGTCTAAGTACTCGGAGTTAGATATTCGCATATTGCATGTCTATACAATTCTATATATAAGTGTATAAATTCACAGATAGATGACTACATGTACATACATATATATATATATATATATATATCTTGAAATATTTGTTTCGATGCATACATCTCAGCCGAAAAAAAAAACAGTTCTGTATCTCAGCTACCTTTTAACATTTGCAGATGCCTTGGCGGCGCCGTGTAGGTCTACGGCCTCAGCTTCTTCCCCAACGGCGATGGCGTGGGCGGGCGGCGACGGCAGCTGCAGCGTTTGGACGCGCAGTGCACAACGGGCAGCGGGCAAGGTGCAGAGGGTCCGGTGCAATGGGGCTGACTCGGGGTACAGGTGCACACTGGTGGATCTCGGGTGGATTTTTCTAACATAAAAGTCATGGAAAATCCATGGAAAATCCATGAAAAACCACGATTGTTCATGGGATAGCTTGGGAACCCAGCTGTTTCTATGATTTTGCGGCTATACTTTGGTGATTTCTTGGGTTAATCGATCTAATACCCAAATAACAGTTGTCCCCAAACTTAGAGGTTTGGTGTTTTGACGATGGATTGTGACCATACATCATCCAGAAATTATAGTTTTAGCGAGGGATCCACAAGCCACCTTGCAACATTTAAAGATGGTTCGTATTTTACATACCTGGTTGTGGGTGAGAACCATATAATGATGCTTAAGTGTGGCTGACAACCAGTCCAGGGCTCATGATGGTAACTGTTGCTTTCTTATTGTTGCAGCTATTGTTAATGCCTGTGGTAACTGATCAACTGTCATAGAGGCTTAGAACCAACAACCAAGAAGGGTAACAACTGTGATGATAGGATGGTTAATGACCATGATTAAGCGTAAAATGTGGTGGTTGATGATGGTCAACCCTGGTGAGTTATGCTTAGTCGATGATTAATTGATTGACGGCTGATGGTAGTTGACGGTTGATGGTCTGTTTCAACCCTTGATTTTAGCCATAACGATTCAATTATCATCGTTTCATCACAATGGTTCAAGCAAAATGATTCAACCATAATGATCGAATCATGAATGGTGCATGGCTTTCAACTTTCAGCCCTTGGTTCACAACCATAATTGAACTATGAACCAATGGCTTCAAATGATTTCATGAATCAAGGCTTGAACCAGTAACTATTTCAACTAACCATAATCATAATGGTTGAACGATGGTTCCAGCACAATGGTTCATAACCATAATAGATAATCATAAATGGTTCATAACCATTGATTACTGGTTGAACCATAGTGGTTGATCAATAGTTCACCGCCCTTGGTTCATACCCAAAATAGTTCACCCAAATGGTTGAACCATTGGCTTCACCGGCTTCAACAAATGGCTGCTAACCATAATCATAACCATGCGATAGATAACCATAACCACAACCATGATGATTCTCATAACCACAAAATAGTGAACCAAAATGGTTGAACCATACTGGTTATGGTTGAAATGCTTACTGGTGAAATCCTTGGTTCATTGGACCATTGGCTTACTGGCTGAACCATTGGCTTCATCTCATGCTGCGACTGCTTCAACCATCGGCTTCACCGGTGCTGCAGGCGCTTCGCGACGACTCCCTCGCAGCCCGCCGCGGTGAAAGCCGCGGCCGCCACGGAGGCTCCCGGCGGCACTGCGCAGCCTGGAGGCCAGGAGGGCAGGAGGCAACCAACCACGACCGAGCATAGCCAAACATAACCGGAGGCAACCCCAAGCAACCCCAAGCAAGGCAATTTTTTATAGATATCTTAGATATCATACCTATTTAGATTATTTAGGGAAGCTATGAATTTGGATGGTGGTTTATTTTGACTGCTTGTTTTGTTGTTAATCAAATTTGATGTCAGATTAGTTTTATTGTTTGTATGTGGGGATGGGTTTTAAGCATCCAAACCATCGGTAGGTGAACATCCTAACAAAGACTCGTTTGGTCATTTGTTTAACAGGGATACAGGGTTTTGACCCACTGCCATATTTTTGTTGTATGGTACTTTATGCGACCCCAAGATGATTTGATGAGCCGAAAAGGACAGATGCGGCGAACAAACATGGGTTGATGCAGGTCATCCCTCGTTGGGGGTGATTGTGTGTCAGCTCTTCATGGCTTTCCATGGTTGCTTGGGTTCGTTGGTTGATAGGTCGATGGGTTGGTGTTGGCTCGTGTTTGTGCCAGGAGCTTTTGAGTTCAACAGCACCGTGGAGTTTGGCACACGGAAGTTGACGCTCAGCTGGAACCGTGGTGAGGATCCCAAGGCTGTGGCAGATCGATTTTTGAGGCGATGGCGCTGCTGGGAAGGTCGGGATGATGGCCAGCTAGGTGGATGTCATGTGGATGTCATGTGGATGTCACTTGTCTTGGCAAAGGTGGTTTTGTTGTCCAGCATCACAGGTATCACAGGTATCACACGAAGGTCTCAAACAAGAGTCGTAACTAAGAAACCTGTCTCTCAAAGCTGAGTGACTCAGTGCAAAGTGATGGCATGGTATTGGTCCCTTCCAGAGGTGAACCTGCTTGGGATTGCGGTTGTCTCACCATATCAGTGCTTCAGGCTTGTACAGTGTGCAGCCAGCTGCTGTGAGTCTCATGGTTGTCAAGGCCACCGCGAACATTGGGTGGTTACAAACATCCCTACCCCCTATCCACATGTCACTTGATCGGCAGGGAAAATGGCTTGGATGCAAGACATGCTGGATCCTTGGATGCTGTTAGATGTTGCTGTCATGGCTGGTCGGTACTATCCAGCGCGTGGAATTTGTGGAGATCAAAAGGCCAAGATGGCGGGTGGAATCCTGGAATTTGACAGGCCTAGATTGCCAAGGTGCCATCCGACTTGTTGGTTGGGCTCATGGATGATCGAAAGTTCATGACTGAAAGCCTGAGCCCAGGAGACGTCATCGCATTTGTGAACCAGTCCATGCAGCAGCAGACCATTGCTGGGACCGCCCCGGCGGGTGGCAAAGACTTCAACTACCCCGTGGAAGTGGCAGACGGGCGACGTTTGACCATCTCGTGGAACCGTGGGGAGAACCCGCAGGAGCCGATCGGAAGCCAGGCCATGATGAAGCCACAGATTTGAGATTTGAGATTGATGATAGAGTATTGATGAAGCATCATGTCATTGATGAAGCATCATGATGAAGCATCATGATGAAGCATGATGATGAAGCATGATGATGAAGCATGATGATTAAGCATTATGATGAACCATGATTACTAGCTAGTTATAGGGTTGATCCCTCCGCATTGATGATATGTTAGAGGAATTTACCATCAGTCTCACTGTTTGGGGGAGCCTGCGGAAGGGGAGGAGCTGTGGATACGTCAGTATGCATAGCTGTTAGCCATCAACAGAAGCTTGTCATCCAACTAAATGACCGCAAGGCATTGTTGCTCGACCTCCCAAGTTGGGCTTCGCAGAAAGCTTTGACAGAAACTGGCTTGGGACCTGCACATCACCAACAGAGTCCCAAGTGATTTGTTCGAAGCTCCCAGTAGGAGACTTGGCAGTTTCTGAATCGCCGCAGTTGAGCAGTCAGGTCCTCACTTTGACAGGTGCAGGTCCTGCCTTGGTTGCCAGGAGGTCGCTTTGAACTTTGCTCGGCAACACGGTGGCATCGCGGCCAATGAGCTGCCAGACATCGTGAATTTCATCTCGCAGGCGTGCCGATGACCAGGGGGGTCGAGGGGTTGCCTTGCTGGATTGGTTGGAGTCACGGTAGCAATGGACATCGATAGACTATGACTATCTATGATTCCTAGAGATTCCTAGCACAGGCTTAAGATCATTAGCGCAAAGGCGTGATATGTTAGATGGGACTAGATTCCTAGTATGTTTCTAATTTTCTTGCTTCTTTAGCTGAGACTTTTGTCCGCTGCAACGCCGTGAGTACAATCTTGCGCTTCCGGATTATTCATCTACCGGGTTTTGCTCATGCGGTCACCAGGCTTATCCATACATGGCGGTGCCGCAACCATCTCAAAACATTGGGACCTTCTCTAACGAAGACCACCCAGTTGATCTAACTTCCGCCTACATCATCTGTGGGTACACCTTTTTCTATGGTTTGTTTCGTTACTCTGCAGATGATTACTTCGAAATTTCCTCCATGCTGTGGTATGGGCATGAGTCCAGGTGCTACAAGATCCACCATTTTCTTGCCGTGGGCATTGGAGAAACATGGTGGGAAGTGCAGATTAATAATGGGATGTGCAACTACAAACGACCATTCGTCGGATGCTTCGAATGGTTGAAGCCTAGGGACTCATTTGCCAGATGCAAAAGTTGATCATCCCTTCCCCTCATCAACATTTCACAACAATCCCCCTGAAAGAACCCATTATTAGCCATTATTAACTATAAACCACTATCAAGAAGCGTTAACGGGCAATTATTAAGCATTGTTAACCACGATTATAATGAATAATGGTTTCACCATGGTTGACAATTGTGAACCACGATTATTAATCATTGTTCACCATTGTGAACTGGCCATTGTTCATCATTGTTCACCATTGTTCATCATTGTTCGCCATTGTTCACCATTGTTAACAACGGTTAATGGCCATTATCATTAACCGTTATTGTTAACCATTACAAACCATTATCAACCATTATCAACCATTATCAACCATTACAAACCATTATCAACCATTATTAACCATTATTAACCATTATTAACCATTGTTAACCGTTGAACTCTCAAAAAAACTGAACCCCCAGGAGACTCTCGGCGTCGTTCCGCGTCCAGGTGTCCGGAAGCGCTCCGGCCATGGCTGTCCAGCTTCCTGACGTTGGTGGCAGGGTTGGTCCAGTGGATAGGCATATCGGCCACCAGGTTGGTGGCAGGTTGGTAAATTCCAAGCGATGTGCATCCAATGGCTCAAGCAAGACTCAAAACAACGAGATAAGCGTGCACAACCATCAAACACGACAACGTGATGGCACGCTTGGCAAACAATGTTGCAAAACCAGCCTCTGAGGCAATGGTTTCTGTGCCCAAGGCAGCAGCTGCGAAAAACACAGGCCAACTTCTCGCTGCAGCGAAGACGGCCGCGAAAGCCCATCCCATGTTCAAATCGGCGCCCATGCTTCGTTCCAAAAGACGCAACCCCCGCAGCTATGATTAACAAAAAACCAGGGATTGCATTGCAATCTCTGGCAGACCCCGTCTGCGGCCGACGGCTGGGTGGCAACCAGTCAGGGGGGGATACCGTTCAATCACAGGATGGTCATCCCAGCGTCTGCGGTTCCTGGGGTTGTCATGGTAGGCAACGAAGGGATGGAGTTCAAAATCGTTGACACAACGGTCGCGGCAGAGAGAACCAACCCTGCCGGTCATGCTCATTTGGTCTGGAGCAAGATCTGCAACAACTCTGTCTACGCAGTGCTGAATTCCTCCGAACACCTCCTAGGCACTATGTTCGGGCACGACCAGCTGGATGTCAGCTGGTACCCCCTCTACACTGACACAGCAACGGCTGGATACGTTTATTCGAGCTCTCCCGAAGACGCCCGAACCTTGGGGGTCGCGGTTTCAGCGCCAAGCGGCACAGACGCAGCGGCGGGAGATCGGGCTCAAGGCTTGGAGGGGGATGCAACTCAAACATCGCCGTTCATCAGGAGTCTGCTGGATGACATGGCTGCGACGAAAAGCGGGAACGAAGGCGACCGCAGCCAACCGTTCGACGCACCGTTGATGTTTCCAAGCGGGCCACACGTCCCGCGGTGTGGCATGCATGGCATTTGGCGTCCGCTTGCTCAGCGCAGCCGAATCAGATGCTGCTGACGACCAGTATGACGCCAATGATGCTTGCGTGGCGCAGATTGGGAATGTGCCGGCAGAAGCTGGAAAAAACCGAACGCTTCCAGTTTACGTCAGCGCAGGGTCCACTCTGCGAAACAGTGCAGACCATTGTGTCGCAGGTTTCCCCATACAATGGGCATGTTTGCGGTGCTTTCCCGTCCTTCGGCCACGTCTTCGGACCGACATGGCAGGCTCGCATGTGTGGCTACATCTACGCTCTCCCGAATCACCCCGAGATCCGTGTGTTGAACCTCACGGAAGCGAAGCATGATCAGCTGATTGCTTACTTCTACGGGAATGGAGCCTTCACGCTGCCAGCGGCGGTCGAAGCGGCGATGGACGCCGGCGGTATCAGGGTGATTCCGGGCCAGCAAGCTCTCTTCGATGATGTCTACGAGGGGACGCTTCGAGCATTTGTGACAGGCCTGTGTTGGCTTGCGCAGCAGACAAGGTTGCCTGCGGGCACGCCGTTTCGCCCACGAAAACGTCGCACGGGCGCAACTGCTCGGCGTTTCTGTTTCACCACACGAAGATGCAACTCGAGGGCGACCTGGATCTGTCATCACCGGCCTACGAAGCAGCCTTGACTGCCGAAATGGCTTCAGCCCCCCCGGACAATATGGGTGCATTGGCAGGAGTGGCTGCACCGAAGGCATCTGGTTCAACCGAGGCTGCGTCCAAGCAATCATTGGCCAAGGCACTCCAATCGACTTGGTCCACGAGGGCGTCGGAGCTCAACACGAAGAACGTCTCCAAGGCAACCGGGATCACAAAAGCCGGGATGATGTGACCAGCTGCAAATGGTGTCAAGGCATGCCTTGCTCGGGGCAGATTACATGTCTGCGGCGGTGATTTCGTATCCTTCCACGCCTTCTCTCAAGGGCATGGTCAACCCGATGGCTATGGCCAGCAGTCGCCGGGGGTTACACGGACATCCCGGTGCTGCTTTGTTTCGTGCAGCGCATGCGCTCCAAGCTTCGTGTCCACCCACGTGGCACGCGCTGCTCGAGTCCGATGAGCAGGCGGCCATCGCTGGACCCGCACACGGCCTTGAGAAGTATGGTCTCTCGCTTGGGGACAGCGGTCATTTCTTCACGAATGCACAAGCACACCACCGAATGAATCCACAGCTGTCCTTTGTAAAGCTGTTTGATGCCTAACAGCGTTATGCTTCCGCGTGTTGGTTCAGCTTCCGTCTATCTTTCCGTCCCGAAGGGCATGAGCCCATTGAAGCGCAGTGCAGTGCATGACGCAACAACACCGCAACCCACTAGTTGCAAAAGCAGCGCAAAATGTGCTTTGTGCAACATTCCTAATACATTGCCCACTCTTTCAAGAATGCTTTTGCCGAGCCACCGCAAAAACCCATTGAAACAACGTTGTGAACCACATTGTTTGCCGAACCACGGCAGAAACCCACCCAAACAGCGTTGTGAACCACACCCTACCAACGTTCAGACATATTTTTCTGACATTCTACCTAGGATTAGGGGTGTTGATGGCTTATTGTCTAGGATTTGCCATAACTACATGGTTCTTACCGGGTTTTGTGTTGCTGTTTTTACTTCGACCATGCCACTCAGGAGCTGCTGCGACTCAGGCCAATTTTTCGGACTTTCTCATGTCTCGCGCGGGCCATTTGGCCAAGGTGCACAGCGATGCAAAACTTTTTCCAAAAATCATTACTCAAAGTTTATTGCTTGAGAATTGCTTTTTCTTCCAAGCACAATCTTTTCGAGATAAACGTTTTCGTTTTTGGAATCTGTCCTTTGCGCGCCTTTTCGGACCAAAAAGTTTCAATGTTGAATGTTTAACTATAGAGTTAAACATGTTTTTATGGCAACAAAATGTATGATTCTTTTATGTGCTGTTTCACGAACAAGTAACGAAAGCGTTTTGAACTAACGACAACGTTTTGAGAGAAATGATTCCGTATGTTGTCGATGGTGTCCTTTGCGTAGCTGTAGATTTTCTCGGCAAGAAGCCCAACGCCTGCTGCGAGAGGGCGTCAAGTCGGCTTCACTCGGCCGCGGGCTCCAGAAGCTCGTCGACCTCTTTGAAGCTTTCTCGCCGTCGGCTTCGATTCTGGGGAGTTTGTCGCCCCGTGCTCTCACCGACCAGTCCCCAGCGGACCAGAAGATTGTGGAGGCCGCCAAAAAGCAGGCAGCGGCCTCGGCAGAGCGGACAGCGGTCGCTGCCTCCGTGAGGGCGGCGCTCTACCCCACCACAGTTTCTGCGGTAGAACCCTTGATCGACTTCGCCATCGCGACTGCGACGACCGATGGGAAGGTCGACCTTGGCCCCGCTCAAGCCGTGGCACAGGCGATCGCGAGCGTTGTCGCATCGACGATTGCTGGCGTGACTGTGTCGGACGCGAAGCGCGAACCAATGGAGAAGTTCGCCACGGGCAGCATGGAGGTAGCTGCAAGCACAGTCATTTGCGGCCTTCAACAGGGCCAGGCCGCGGTGGCTGCAGCTGATGGGGGTCGTGCCGCTGCTGTTTATGAGGGGCAGAAGCACCAACATCTCGACACCTTGACCACCTGTGCTGCAGAAGGCCTGCAATCTTTGCCTCTTGTGGCCGAAGCATGCTCCGGTGGTTGGGGCCCCACCGCCATGAAAACGTGGAAGGAGCTTGCCACCGCCATCGCCACCCGCACTGGGGACAGTGCGGCGGTAGAGCTTCAGCGTCTTTTGCGGTGCTTGGCGGTTGCGCTTCAGAGGGAGAATTGGCGTGCTGTTCTACGCCGCCTTGCTGAGTGAGCCCGTGATGCTCTTCTTCGGCGGCGCATCCTGACACATCGATGCTGAGGGCGATGGCTAGTGTGTCATCTTGTTGGGGCCATCCGGCTTTTGCAGCGTGTGGACAGTGGAGTTGACAGCCCAACAGGATTTGCTTGCTTGCCTTCTCCCACTGACGAGGTAGCTGTTGTCACTAGTGCTGGAACGGGTTTCTCCCAAGGAGATCTCGCCTTTCAGCCGGCTGTTGCTTCACTTTTTGGCTCACCGCACCATCAAGTTTCATGAGTGTATAGACGCCCTAGCTCACCACGCCGCTTTAGATCCTTATCCATCCCTATCCATTGAATATCTTTAAAATTCCTTTTGGTCACTTTTCTAGGCCCAGCCATTGTGAAAGGATTTCCTCTTCCCAATGGCAGGTTTGGAGTTCACATAGTTTTTCTTTCGGTGATCTCCCCCAACGTGCTTTACAAACCATCCGAGATATGGGGATCCAGCTGTTACAGTTGCACCAGCATGGCAGGGTGCATCAGGGGGTTCGCGGTGTAGCTTTGGGGTGAAGCCGAAGCGGTGGCGATAGTCATCCGTCGTCATCCACGGATTCAAACCGTTGAATGGATGCGATATATGCCCAACAGATGTTTTAAAGATGTTTTAAAAGACAAAAGTATTTTTGTATTGATACTTGGGTGGTGGTTTTCAAGATGTTATAATGGAACGCCATGAATATCCATTATCCAACATCCATTAACCCAGCCAACCATTCACCATGATCAGCCAGTGAAGAGGGCAGCCTTGATTGCTCATTCTTACGGCGCTGCAATAACCTGGCTATCCCAAGCTCCCAGCTCTGGCGATGACCAAGTGATGCTTAGGAAGCTTGGGGATCCATACGCATTTGTCACAGCGAACCAGTGGTGATTGGCATCAAGCATCACCATGGGAACTAGTCATGATTGGAGAATGTGGCTCGCGACATACAAAAGTCCCATCTGATGAATTCTTCCGTGACGGAAACAAGGCCGGCAGCCTCCGTCCCACCAGCCATGCAGCAGCAGCTGCTGCAGCAAGTGATGTCCATGGGCTTTCCAGAGCCACTGGCGCGCCAGGCGCAAGTTTCTGAAAATGGGGGTACCCCCAGTCGTCATCCAGTTTATAGTGATAAAGCTTTGGGCTTCCCAATTTTGAGAAACCACCAGGTGGTGATACCAACAGTGAGTTCCTCTATAAAATTTGGGGCATCAACCAACCAACTGTGAAGCTACAAGTACTCCAAAGTACTAGCAACCAAACTGCAGCCACACCCAAGAAACTGGTCGGCGTTTGTTTGTCTCAGGTAAAATTTTGAAGCATAGGGCAACAGGCGTTTCTCTCAAAGGATTGGTTTGGGTGGTGCTTTGCTTGTTTATAATTTTGCACTGATATCATGTGGGGATAGTTTTTGGTGAAAGATTCGTGTATATCCGGGTAGATAAAGATCAACTGTGACTATTCGATCAAAACGGGGGTAGGTTTGTCTCCAAGTCCAACACCTGGTTATATCTAAAGATACCAGTGGATAATGTACCAATGGATACCATTGGCATCAACATGCAGCTACCCTTGGTTCTCAGCGCATAGTGAAACCACTTGGGGATCCAAAGATCATCAAAGATCCATGGTGCAACTGCTGGACCCCGGCGGGTCGAGTCAGGCCTTGGAGAGTTCGGCATGGGACGTGGAAGCCGCGGTCACCAAATTGCTTGGATAACCAAAACACGCTGCCGCGCCAAGGGAGCGCAGGGAGGAGCTTGGATCATTGGCGGATTTTTGTGGATGAATTGACAGAAGTGCAAAGAACGAAGGCAACATGTGTGTCTATGATTGTCTATATGTATATTTGAGATTGTATGTATATACGTGTGATTACGTTGGCATGTGATTATATATATATATATATATTATATGCAATGCTTGTATATGTGAAATGTAGGTATATGTATTTTTTGTGTACAATATATGTATATCATGTCTGAAAATGCTGTATGTACAAGTATATACCCAGAGGCTTTAAGCAACTGTACATCGATGTTTCCGCACTCCTGCCAGAGAAAGATGATGGCTACAGCTAGGCATGGTCAGGTGTTCGTCACGAACCACATAAGGTCAAGCAACCGGCAGGGAGCAAAGTGCGGATAGTAAGTGTTTTTCAGACAACAGTTGGAACGTGTGTTGGAACAATGCTCGTCTGTACCATGCCAAAATCAGATCCCAAGACAAGTAAGTACCCTCTAGTAAACTAGCCTGGCAATGGAAAACCCACGATTTATGAGTGTTTTTTCCAGGGTTTCACTATAAAATATGGGTAAAATCCATTGCTAGGTTAGTTCACCAGAGGGCAAACGTCCAAAACGGATTCCCTGCAACCATTTTCTGGGAGCGATTGGCCAAGGTGCCAGTTGGCTCCAATGTTTCGGAAGATCAACGGTAGCTAAGAACAATCCAAGAAGCACCCGTCAATCGTGCTACCAATAGGTGCAGGGATATTTCTCCAAATATATGACAGATTTCGTGCAAAAAATCTGTTTTACCAATCAAGAAACTGGATTTTAACAGCGAAAATACAAAGGTGCTAGGGAGATTTCTCCCACCTCGGTCGTTGATCGGTAGCACTGGTAATAGCCATCAAGCAGCGAAGGATGATCAATGATTGGGAAACAACTCTGGGGAGATAGCTGTGCGTAGCATTGATCATCGGTAGACAGATTGCCAGACCGGATAGTAAACATGCCTGCTTTACATTGATAGGATGTCATTAACCCATCATAGGAAGCAACCAACACAATGTGATGGCATCAGGGTTGATGTTGTGCAAGCTTCCAAGTGCAAAGAGTCCAAACCTTTGACATGCTGCTGTTGATGCTTGTAATGCCCCAGTACGAGAAAGCAGCTTCAAGCATCATGCTAGATGACCGGCCACTTAGTGTTGTGACTATTGTCATTGCAATTGATAGTAGTTATTGGTTATTGTGTATGGCTACATATGGTATTTACTTTATCATGCATATGCGATTATACATTTCATGTTTATATGTTATCAGTTGATGTTATCACTGTTTATGATATATCATTATCATGCCTTGATTCTTGGTCATCACCCACCATCATTGTTAACCTCCCGTTATTGATCTGGTGAGAAAACTTGCTAACATCTTGATCAGCAGCTATTGGCGTCGCCGAAGTGCTGGCTCCAGCGCAACAGATGCTGGGAATGAAACGGAAAAGAAGATTAGAGTAGATTAGATTAGATTCGATTAGATACGATTAGATTTGATTAGATTTGATTTGATTAGATGAGGAGAGGAAAATAAGGAAAGATGAGATTGGGAATGCCTGGGAAGAATGCTGGAACAGGAATGGTAACCCGAAATGAAAAATTTGCAAGTTTCAGCCAGCCACTTTCAGGAGGTGACCTGCCAAGTGATCAAATAGGCCAAGATCATGGGTCTGACGGTCAAAGGCGAAACACTGCAGCTAGTGAACTATCACTTAACCATCAATTCCCCAACCATGGATCTAAATTATAGTTCACCAGGGAAAGGATTGATGGGAAAGCTAGATCACTTCACCATCGATTCACCAACAATCAAGATTTTTCATTGGAAAGGAATCTACTCTTTGGATGATTGCGAACCGCAACTCTTCGGAACCAGGGAACCTGTCGATCACAGCTTGACACGCAAGCGCTGCGCCCCCCGGGGAAGAAGATGTGTCATGGTGCGCGCCTCAGGGCACTGGGGAACACTATGGAGCTACTCGGCGTAGCCATCTTGTCACTAGGGAGGTGGGCATCCTACCAGTGATGGTATTGATGGATATTGATGGTGCCAACGTACCAACAATTCTAGGCATATATTTAACATTATTTAACCAAGGACATTGGTATCATGCTGGAAGTAGCATGAGTCATAACAAAAAATTAATAGGAATATGCCAAGCCTGGCGCATTGTAGCACCGGAGCTGCCCCAGTTTCGCAGCTACGATGGCTGCAGAAAAAGATGAAACGGTTGCCACTTGTGACCATGTTCGGCATCGGAATGATCATTTGATGTTGTTTTCATTTGCTTGGCATCATTCTGATGAATCAGCAGAAGTTACAGTATAACCATTCAACTGGTCATAAGTCAGTTGTTTCATCAGAATGATCATCACCACCTGAAAAAGAGCATCTCTTTCGGTTGTTTCTGCCCCTTGCTGCTCGGAACCAGGTCATTTGTGTTTGCCATATTTCCTGTGGAGACAACTGGCGACCATTTTGGGCCGCTGATGGTTTGAGCCCTCAGCTGTCTGACCCGGGGAGTCTCCGGAGCCTCTGAGCGAGTCATGAAGCTGGCTGGTGTTCAGGATACAAAGTGGTGGTGGCGAAATGGCTGTGGGTCAATATTAACCAACCAGTAGTGGTGGTTAATACCCAACAAACTATAGGGAAAACAATAGTTAATGATGGGGAAGCAGGGGTACGGGGTTTTGACCCACAGCCGAATGGCTATGAGTCAATATTAACCAACAATAACGGGGATAAGTTTACCAACAATGATCGTGGAAAAACGTGCTGGTTAATGCTGGGGGAACCAGGGGTACGGGGTGAACTGACCCACAGGCAAATGGTGGTTTGGATAAGGAACCCCCAACAATGGTTTGTGTATGACTATACATGATTAATATTGGATGACTCGGAGGGTCGCCTATTTTAAGAAGCATCCAAATGATAAGCACTAATAGTGGCTAATGCAACTGCTATATGACCATCAAATAAGGATGGAAATCACTATTCCGACTTGGAAGATAGCCGAATCAGCCTTGGTCAGACACCTACTGCAAGAACCTTTGGGTTGAGAAAGCTCTTCATTGTTTTTTATGAAGAAAGTCTTCAGTTGCGACATCCAAAATGCTCCTAGGAGGCATGTGAGGTAAGAGTTGATTGCCCCGTTGGCGGTTTCAAATCATGTGCTGCCCAAGGTGGTTCAACCTTGGAAAATTGACCTTTTGCTGAGGGAACACCTCGATGAAAATCACCTGCCAGTTGCTCATAGTTGCTTGCTATTGCTCTTATCGCCACTTGGTTTTTGATCGTATCATAGGAATCATAGGCAGGTTGATCACCAGTTATAGCAACCACTGTGATTCCTGGTGTTTGACGGCTTTTGGTCGTAGGAACTAGTGGTTGATGGTTGAAACATGCTGAAACCACCCACCAGATTCTCCTGATATCTCCAGATCACCTTTTGCTTACCGTTGAGCCACTGCCACGGTCAGGTCACAAAGAGAAGGGAGATACAGAGGACAAGTTCATGCCAGCACAGACATCCACGACCTCTCCACAGTACCTTTTGGCTTGTTTTTGGGTTTAGTCCGAGCAGTTTCAAAACTTAGATGGTCTCCAACAAAGACACTCTTGTTTCAAGCGGGCCGAAATGGTTTTCACTTGAAGTTATGGAATTTGTTTGGGGGAAACAAGTCCTATAAAACCCAAAAAAAAGGCGTTTGGATTTTGTTAGGAGGAAGAGCTGCCTGGCACGATCCACGCAAGCGTGGGGGCTCTTAACCGAGAACGACGGAGGATTGGAAGCAAAGCCGTGGGAGCTGTTCGGGGTCTTTCAAGCCATTGGGTGGTTAGTTGATGGTCAACAATGATTCTATATGCATACTTACTCATGTCAATTGATGATGATGATGATGATGATGATGATGATGATGATGATGATGATGATGATGATGATGATGATGTTTAATCGCGGTTACTCATGGTCGATCCTTGCTATTTGAGAACAATGATAACATGTTCATAGTTAATGCTGGTTAATCATAGTGACAACTAATGGTCGATGATAATCAATGCACCGTCCTATGCCGACGTCAATTGCGATGTTGGCAATCTAGACGTTGATGTAGGCTTGGAGTATGTCACTATAAAGTGTGTCAAGATGGTGTGAGTCAACAAGAAAAAGAATGTTCTTAGCTGCTCAATGGATTTTGAGGTTCAATGGTGCTGTTTATTGATTTGTTTGGCACATTGTGTTAATCAACCACAACTTCAGCGCTTATCGCAGTAGTACGTTGGAAGTCACACCATTCCACCACTGAGATATACTGCCCTTTGGGTCCAAAAATCCGATAGCAACGGATTTTGAATCTCTCTGGTCTCCCTGCATTGGTGGGAAAATGTGTGCCCTGGCAGCTGGTGTACCAGGGCCCTAGTTGTTCCTCGGGGTTGGTCATTGCCAATTGCGCTTCAGGTTGGTGACGGATGTCGGCGCCCCGGATACCCGGAGAGGAAGGTATGGCATGGGACTGAAGGGACGACAACACACCCTCAATGATGGATATAGGACAACCAACGCTTGCAGATCATCCGGCCTGAATTTGCTGGGTACTTCACATGTACTTCGTTTGGCTGTTAACGGCAGCATGGTATTGTCAGAAGGTGCCAAAATGTGCCAAACGGGGTCAAAATGATCGACAACAAGTGGATTTGATTCATGCTCGATCACCAGGGTTACTGGCGGTTTAAGGGATGATTTAGCCAATTTTAGATGGTTTAAGCCAATAATAACCCTGGCTTAGCCAATGCTAAGCATCCAGAGTTCAGCCGATATACCCGCTGTTGGAGCCGCCAGATGCTGGCCCAGGCTGCGGGATGGGATGGCTCCTGGATTCGATCAAGGAGGTGATTGGTCACTGGTGGTGGGAAGGGCGTGGATCTCCCCACCAAACGGGCTCAGTACTGGCCGTGATGGTTGTTGCTTGTGGCTAAGAGCCACGGTTCATACTCATGGTTAATTAATAACTATGGCTACCTGTGGTTGCTGGTTATTTTACCAGATCCAATCAGCTATAGAAGGCTGATCTTCCTATGGAAACCATGCATTATTGAAAGTGTCCCCAGAACAACTTCCCCTTTTGGTGGCTTTGTTTCTCCTGGTAGTGCCCCTTTTTCGAAGAATACCAAGACCCCTCCAACCCCAGCAAGACCTGGCTGTGACAGGTCTTGCGAAAGTGGGGATGAGATGACCTCAGACAGCTCAGGGTCAGCCATGGTTAGCATGGACGAACCCTGAAAGCTCATTGCTGGAATAGCTATGGTTCGAATGGTATGCATTGATGAAACATGATTAAAAGATATTGACAGCATGACCTTGTCACATCGTGAGGCATTGCGTAGCAAGGTTAAGTGGTCTTGCAGCAAGCAGCTGCATTGACCAATCAGTAGCTGGATGTAGCTGGCATCGCATCCATCGAAAGCGGCCATTTTCGGTATGGCGCTGGTCTGACAACCCAGCTGTGAACATCCAACGGGAGAATAGCTCTTGTTGGCGGCTTCGCCTGCCCCTGTTTTGGCGGGGATTTAGCCCCGGCCCCCA
>VSDK01016544.1:13162-24132 GCA_009767595.1 Symbiodinium kawagutii | reverse complement strand
TCAACCAATATTGGCCAATCAAAACTAATATCAACCAATATTGGCCAATCAAAACTAATGTCAACCAATATTGGCCAATCAAAACTAATGTCAACCAATATTGGCCAATCAAAACTAATATCAACCAATATTGGCCAATCAAAACTAATGTCAACCATCATCAATCGCAAGTTTCACATTTCGACTGTGCTAAGCCTGGCGCTACTCCCAGGCTTGTGACCTCTACCGCAGCTTGGATGGGCGCCAGGGGTGCCAGGTAGTGGGGAAGCCGTAGGTGAACATCCCAACAGTTGGACTAGTGAGTGGTCACTGGATGTGCAGAGCAGTGGGTGAACATCGTGAACATCCCAATATATCCCAATAAAGTGACGCATGTGGTATAATTTGCTCACCTTTGGGAGGCGAACAGCCGTTCGAGGTGCCTTCGGGGCCCTTGACCCACAGACATGGAGTAGATTCCAAGCAATTCCATCCGAGTCACAACTCTGGTTCCACAATGTTCCTTTGCTCAATTGAACATGGCCAAAATTGGCAAAGCAGTTGCCTTGGCATTCTCGGTGCATGCACTCTACAGTGTAGGCAGTTTGCTGAGGAAAGGATCTGGTGTTGACTGTACTGCAAGGTGCTCGAATAGGTGTCCTCGTTCTGGCGTTATATCCGGTAGTGTTTTGGTCATACGTGTTTGCATGTCACGCACTGAGTTTGTGCCTACAAAGCCATGATGTCATCGACGACTTCGGACTCAGGACAGATGTTGTCCAAGTTGGGAAGTGCTGCGAACATGATTGTGAACGACATTCAGCAAAACTTGTCCAATGCCAAGGCTGGGTTGTTTGAGTCTACATGCATGTGTAATCGTAATAGATCAGAACAGATGTACAAATGCCATCAAATGCCCAGAATTGCCCAGATAGATACTCGTAGCGGGAGAGAGAGAGAGAGATACACAAAGAAAAATACATCAACCGCCACCCCCTTTCATTCAACCGATTTGCGTTCCCCTCTCAACAATCAAAAACCTGATTTTGGGTCTGAGGTAGCAAGGCTTGCGTTGTTTGGCAGTTTGGGAGGTACAGGTGCAATACACAGGTCGGGGGCAGTGCCGCATGGCGGGCTGGGCATCTCCATCGGTGGACCTGTGTGTTGCCAAGGCTGTTTACGACGAAGCGCCAACGGAGAGGAGCACGCTCTCTGCCTTTTTGCTGCTTGGACGGTTGAGATTCCCGGTGGGTGTGGATTTGGTTGGTGGATGTTAGATCTAGATGGTAGGTTGGTGGATGTTGGATCTAGATGGTTGGTTGTTTGATTGCTAGGTTCACTGACTATCTTTGTCTCTTTGGGTTGACTTGCTTGGCTTCTGTTCAACTCAATTGAGTTTGGTTGCTTGATTGGGTCAGGGTTGATTCGTATGGTTGCCTTGCTGTGATTTGACTTCTTGACAGGTTGGTAGATGTTAGTTGATGTTGATTCATCATAACCTGCCGATCCAACACGTGGGGTCTACAGCATGGGTCGAGGAAAAAAAAGTGAGGTCATTGGCTGCGATTCCCGACTCGGTGCTTGCCCCAAAGAGTCTCAACTTAGCATCATTCACCACTACTTAGCAATCATTGACCATTCATTAGCCATCATTGACCATTCATTATCATCAAGCATCATTCAATTTCAATATCATGAACCACCAATTACTGCAACCACCCATGAATCGTCGAAGCATGGAACTTACCGAGCTACGGAACACCTCAGGCAGTTGCCAAAGGGGCACGTTGGTATTGCCAAGCTCACCTGGTTGTGCAGGCAGATGCGTTGGGAGGCTGATGCTGGTGGTTTCAATGTTTCAATCATTTCTTCCCCTAGATTCGTTGAACACTAACTGGTTGGTTGATTTGGTTAGTCAATAACTGGAAGAAAGCGAGTTTGGTTAGTCACTAACTGCACTTGTTGATTCTACAGCTACACATATATGTTATTTTCCCTAGTGTTTGGGATGGTTCGTTGATTGACTCGTAGAGATGATAGCCGCCGACCAGCTGGTGATCTAGATATTTAATGGTTTTCTCGGCTTGGTGTGTTTCTGGTCCAGGTCTTATTTGAGTTCATGGATATCACATAGACGCAGTGCCTGAGAGTTTGCATTTTTGATGTTGGGATAGCCCCAACTCAGCTGATCTGCAACTTGGGTAGCCACCGGACGCAGTGCGGAGCCACCGGACGACCAGCAAGGTTCTCTCTATGAAAAAATTGCTTCTCCTAGAGCAGTTGCAAGACGATCTTGTGCAGCATGGGGTTGGCAAATTATGGCTCCTGGATGCCGAAGGTTTTCGATCCTTGAGGCCACCCATAAGGAAGGGTGGGGGGGTGGCCTAAGACGAGGTGGATCCAGCCACTGATCCAGCGGGGGGTTCTCCAGGGGCTGTGAGTTCTTCCTTGTGATGCTCAAGAAGATCTTCACCGAGAATCGCCGAAGTTGCAGCCGTTCACGGAAGCCAATGGTTGTGAAGGGGATGATATCCGACGATTCTTGTGACAACAAGCATGATTCCTGTTGCTTCGTGTCATATATACATAATATGGATAGATAGATAATTGAATTTCAGGATTATGAAGAGAATTGTGCTTTGTACATACATATGTGAATAGGGCTGCGAACAGGTATTGATTAACATTGGTGAGTCAATGGTTAAGTCGTCAGCGTTCCAGTAGGTGCTTTTTGTTGGTGTGACTTTTGGTAACGCTGGAGTGCGGACTTCCATTGGGGAAAGCATGTGGAGTAAAATGTTGGTGTGACTATTTGTGTTCTTTGCAGGGGACTGTAGTGCCATATGTGGGATTAAATCAACAGTAGCGGACTACAACCATAGGCTGGACCATAGGGGGTTATAGCGAGTAACAGGGGATGATAAACAACAATCATGGCTAAACAACTAGTAGTTGGTGCTTGGTTCTAAACATGTTCTATTTCCCTCCATGACTTTGGGATGATTGTGTGATTGACTCGTGCATTTTTTACAAGGGACTGAAACCACCAATAAGACAAGTTCCAACCAGACCAATACACAACTGAAGTTGAAGTATACCACGGTACCATACTACAAGTGTTGGAGTGGCACCTCCAGCTGGCATACTGGCGGGTGATGGTCAACGTTTCACTAGTTTGGTTGTATGTGGTTTACGGTGTTATTACCATCCCCCAAAAAGATGCATGAAGATGCATGTAGTTATCACCAAAATACTCTACGTGTTTGCGTGGGGGTTTCGCCATCCCAAAAAAATTGGATGAAGATCTCAAGACAAGTTTTTTCATGGGCTTGGTTCACCGCAGGGGGGAGCTGACTCGGCAACTGCGCGTTGGACCTGACCATGCTTGCTAACGTGGCACTGCTACATGGTAGATTTAGCAAACATGAATGGTTTGTAGTTGTTGAAAATTGATTAATCGCTTAAGAATCCTGGTTTTGCCAAGCATGATAAGGTTCACAACCATGATTTCTGATGGATAACGGTTGTGAATCACCGAACCTGATGATTTTCAATGGATCTAACGCCGACAACGCCGCCCAATCGCTCTTAGTCGAAGCAGTCGTTGGGGGGCCACGACATTGGGAACATAGCCAAGCAGTCATTGTTTGATACCCTATGCTATTCTGTTTGTAGGTGTTTCCTACATTGTCTATATTTGTAGAAAGCAGAATTCTATGTGTTGTTCTAGTTGTGAATTACCCTATTCCATATTCGCTCAACATTTGTCCATCATTGGTCAACCAGCCCCGGTCGAAAATCCTGAACAGCTGAAGTCATGCTTTGATTTGACACAGCGGCATCGCCATGGAGGTGTGCTCCGCCATATTTGGGGAGAGGGTGGCGTGTCTAAGTCCAGATGATGTGGAAGGCAAGTCGGTCAAAGAGGTGAAGCGGCTCCTGGATGCTGAGATCGGTGTTCCCAGATTTCGGCAAAGGCTTTTTGTCGAAGACGGTTCCAGTGAGATTGTGGACGATGAGATTGTGGTCGCAGCTCCGCATAAAGTTCAACTCGTACTCTTTGAATTTGAGCACGGGGCAAAAGAGGCAGATCCAGAAATGATTGCTGCATCTGAAGCGAACGATTCAGTTGCCCTTGAGAAGTTTCTTCAACGCCCCATCGATCCCAACTTGAAAGATTTGCGGGGCTGGGCACCACTGCATTATGCTGCAAGACATGGTCATGTTCAGAATGTAAAGCTACTGTTTGAAGCAGGTGCAGAGAAAGATTCAAGAGCCAATGATGGACGAACAGTATTGTGGATGGCAGCTGCTCGTGGCCACTTGGAAGTTGTCCAGTTGTTGATAGAAGCAGGTGCTGACTGCAATCAGGGCAGAAGCGACGCTGGCGGAACACCATTGTGTGCTCCAGCTCACCGTGGCCACGTGGAAGTTGTCCAAATGTTGCTGGAAGCTGGTACTGACTGCAACCAGGGCATAACAGACCATGGCGTAACACCATTACATCTTGCAGCGGACACTGGCCGCTTGGAAGTTGTCCGTTTGCTGATAGAAGCTGGCGCTAGCAGCAATCAGGCCACGACAATTGAAGGCACAACACCACTGTTCTTTGCAGCTCTGAATGGCAACTTGGAAGTTGTCCATTTGCTGATAGAAGCAAGTGCTGACTGCAACAAGGGCAGAACAGACGGAGGCACCACACCATTGATCATTGCAGCTGCGAGCGGGCACTTGGAACTTGTTATTTTGCTGGTGGAAGCGTGCGCTGACTGCAATCAGGCCACAACAGACCATGGCACAACGCCATTGCACGTTGCAGCTGACCATGGCCACTTGGAAGTTGTTAGTTTGCTGGTGGAAGTAGGCGCTGACTGCAATCAGGCCACAAGAGACCATTGCGCAACACCGTTGTACTTTGCAGCTCAGAACGGCCACTTGGAAGTTGTCCGTTTGCTAATACAAGCAGGG
Organism: Symbiodinium kawagutii; assembly: GCA_009767595.1. Taxonomy (NCBI): domain Eukaryota; class Dinophyceae; order Suessiales; family Symbiodiniaceae; genus Symbiodinium; species Symbiodinium kawagutii. The sequence continues at coordinate 19,185 of VSDK01016544.1, read as the reverse complement.
GCTGACTGTAATGAGGCCACAACAACTCATGCCATAACACCACTGTATGCTGCAGCTCTGAACGGCCACTTGGAAGTTGTCATTTTGCTTGTGGAAGCGGGCGCTGACTGCAATCAAGCCACAACAGACCATTGCACGCCATTGCACGTTGCAGCTGACCATGGCCACTTGGAAGTTGTTAGTTTGCTGGTGGAAGTAGGCACTGACTGCAATCAGGCCACAAGAGACCATGGCGCAACACCGTTGTACTTTGCAGCTCAGAACGGCCACTTGGAAGTTGTCCGTTTTCTGATACAAGCAGGCGCTGACTGCAAGCAAACAGATGATGGCACAACACCATTGTTCATTGCAACTCTGAACGGCCACTTGAAAGTTGTCCGTTTTCTGAACCAAGCTGCTGCTCGCGTCAATCCCAATATGCGATTGCTGAGAGCAGCTCTGAGGATTGTAGGATTGCTGGGAGCAGCTCTGACGTCGATCCCAATATATCCCAATTTGCCCCGTAGCTGGTTATGATTGTTGGTTCAGCTCAATATGTCCCAATATATGATTGTTACTTATAGCTGGTTATGATTGTTGGTGATTCTTCCCTACTATTCTGGCCTTCGAATGCCATGGGATATTCACCTCGGCAGAGGGAAAAAGTGGGCACCGAAATCAGCTGAAGGATGCACTTCTTTGGCGAGCTGGAGCAGCTACTCATGGTTGACTGGGTCGTAAATGGTAGGTGTGATGCTAGGGGAGAAACTATAACTATATCGGGGGTTCTGAAAATAGAGAACTCCAAAGTTATGGATGGTTTGTTACTGAAAATGGTCAATGTAGAGGATGATGCGGGGGTACCCAATTCGAAGAAACCACGATATTAGAACTAACTAGACTAGCTCGTTCTTCGCATTTTAATGGTTGATGCTGGGCGAGAATAAGCAACAGGATGGCTGGGAGATCCATATCAATAAACCACCTGTCCTTTTCCACCATTGGTAGGTTGTCCTTTACCTCCAAAAATTGATGGTTGATCAACATGGATACCTCATTATTTTTCGATTGTGGATTGTTAAGCAAGAGTTGACTGGCAAGTCCACAATGATCTAAGCGCAACTGGTGATTTAGGTTGATTACTATAATTGTCAGAAACTGAACACTATTGAATGATAGCTGTTAGCAACGGATAATGACTGTTAATTACTGGATTTGTGATGATTAATTGTGAAATGTTTGAATGATGATAGTTGATTATTGTGATATTTGATTGATCGTTGTCATAGTGAACCATACCTAATTTTGACTATGGCTATCATACAACTATCACTAGTAATTAAGTATATGATGCCCACATAGAATGCTTTGATTACACATGTACTATATGCATTCTACATGATTAGTTTACCGATTGTAACTGTCAGTTCCCAAACGGATGTCAGGCAGAGGATCAAGACACTAAACAGTTGCAACTTCTTCGCGCGACCTGGGGGTCCCCTGGGGGTCCCCAACACGGAGGCTACCGTTGTGCTTAGCCATTGGTCCCCATGACGCCGCTGGTCCAGGCATATGAGGAGACTCTCATGCAGTATCATGGCTGGGTTTCCAACTCAGATGCGGGCGTGCTGACTGGTTCAGTGTGGTAAGCTGCTTGCGCTGTTGGTCACAACTGATGTATGATAAGACGCTGCGTAGCAGATGAAGGACAACTATTTTGTCTCAGTTTACTATGAGAAACAATAAGTTGAGATTTGTAGACGTTTCTTGTGTAAATTGATCAGTGCGTACGTATATGATGCTACACGCATGGCAAGAGGAACAAAGAGTGCTTTGAGAGTCGCGTTTGCGAAATGCTAGTGGTTGAACCACGGAAATTGAGAGCCCTACAGCGTTCTGCGGAAGTTTCTGCCTCAGTTTCTCCAGAAGAGCTTGAAGATCGCACTGCGAGCACTCCCATCGAAGGATGCCATTGTTCAGTCGGAAGGTTTGGTCCTTCGAGGACGGAAAGGGCAGCAGAGCTAGGTGAAACGTCTCTTGAATAAGAGAATGACATGTTTGCTGCTGCAAGATCATGATGATGGTGATTTCGACAACAATGATAAGGATGTTGTAGACTAGGGCATCACCATTTCTTAACATTCACAAATGTGTCTATGCTGTTGTTGCTTGTTGTTGCTTGTTGTTGCTTGTTGTGGTTGCTGTTGTTGCTGTTGTTTTTAAGCTGTTGCTGTTGTCTGACACCGCATAGTCATCATTGATATTGCTGTTTTTGCTACTGTATGTGATTGCCAATTTATTGCTATTTAGATCTCCACGGTCATTTTTTGAAGCAGAAGCAGTAATAGCAGCAGTAGGAGTAGGAGCACGACCAGTGGTTAGCAGGAGCCATAGCAGTACAAGAAGGGGCGGTGATGGTAGTGGTGGTGATGGTGGTAGTAGTGGTAGTCGAAGTAGTAGAAGTACTATAGCAGCAATAGTAGGAGGAGGAGGAGGAGGAGTAGGAGTAGTAGTAGTAGTAGTAGTAGTAGTAGTAGTAGTAGTAGTAGTAGTAGTAGTAGTAGTAGGAGTAGTAGGAGTAGTAGGAGTAGTAGTAGTAGTAGTAGTAGGAGTGGGAGTGGGAGTCGCAGTGGGAGTGGGAGTGGCAGTAGGAGTGGGAGTGGGAGTAGGTTTACATGATTGTCAATTTGTTCATGTGCTAATTTGTTAATTGGTACCCCTGTCTATACTAAAACTGATTCGTGACAATCAATTAGCGTCTACCCAGATGTCTATAGTATTGTCTTACTGTTTTACTGTAAATTGATCAATTATTCCAGAACTGATTAGCGATCACCATTGCTGTAGAAATTAGTATAACCAAACAATAGTAAACAATGAGTGATCACCATTGTTATAGAAAATAAACTGATTGATACATAGGTGGTGATCACTAATTTTAGAAACTGGTGGTTGGAATTAGTGACCACCATTGTTCCTCAAAAACAATCTCATTTGTTTATTCCAACCACCGGGCCACGGACAACAATAATGCCGCGGATCTGTCGCAGAGCTTGTGCCACCTCAGATGACGATGTTTTTGGACATGTGTAGGACATGTTCACGGCATGTAAGTCATCAGCAGATGTACTACGTTGGATGGGCATCGATGGTTCGCCTTTATTGGTGGGTTTATACTTACTCACTGTTACTATCCAATCGTGACTGATGCTTGTAAAGTAATAGTTATTGACTATCAAGAGCTATTCTTCAAGTCAACAACCATCAGTAACCATGGCTAGCCATTGATTAGTTTGTAACCAGGGTCATTGACTAATTAATGTTTCTAAGTCTTAACAACCAATGGCTACTAGTGGTTACCTTTTTGACTAATTATCAACTATCAGCTAGCGAATCAGTAACCATTCAGTCAATATATAACCATTCGTTCATTCATAGACTAACCATGACCAAATGGTTAAGGCACCAAATGGTTAACGCTAACCACTCAATATATAACCGTGACTAACCATTCCTTCATTCTATATGGTTGCCATCGACTTGGCACCATGGCCTTGCACCAGGCGACCTTTCCCTCGACAAGAAGCGAGAGCTCTGTGAGCGCGATGCCCCCGTGGCATCCACCGAAGCCATCGAAGTGTGGCCCGCCACAGGGGCCTTTCGCGGGTGGGAGGTAAGGGTGAGCGGCACCAGCTGGGGAGCAAACAGCAGAAATGTTCAAGGGAAGGTGCAAAAATATTGGTGTATGAGTGATATATACATTATGTTAATTATGTTATATATTCATCTATTAACTTCTGTATGTATTATAATGCTTTTATACGCAAGTCTACACATGTCCCTACCGACCTCATGGACACATTCGGAATGTGGCAACAAGCGAGTGGCAACCACCTGAAAGAGTAGCGGATCAGAAGCATAAAGCTTTACAGTAAGGATCTGCAAGGACCATCCCATTTCGTATCCAAGTAGGAGGACCTGATGTTCCCATTGCAACATGGTGCTTTTCTCAAAGTAGGGGCCCCGAAACGGTTCGTTTACTCTACTATAAATGATAAATATTCGATGATTTAGGGCTATCCCTACTTTGAGAAGCAGCCACATTATCATGTGTCAAAGCAAGCACCTGCTGGTAATGATTGTTGTAGAGCAATGACGCTTTGGACTGCGCGATATGGCTGTCACCTGGTCAGACTTAGCACTAACCATCAAAGATCATCACTATAAGAGCAAAAAGCGGCATTGGGATGCATTTGGTTTCAATATAAGCTGCCCCATTTGTCTGAAAACCTGCCGTACCACATTGCTTGGAGTGTGTTCACAGGCACGCTCTGGTTGCCTTGGAAATCATTTGTCACGAGCAAGTATGGCAATCATGAAGTTGAAAAAGATTACAATAGAGGGACCGGGCAACGGAACGACAAGCAGCCAACCGATCATCCATCGATTGGTCGAACATGTTTTATGTCCAACTGCTTGTTTCAGCAGCCTGCAGCTCAGGGTTCATCTCGTCTTTGACATGATGAAGAAGACTGGTCGATGGGATGACAAGAAAGCATGAAGATCTGAGCACAGCGGTGAAGCGCCCTAGCGCCGAAACCCTCTAGTGTGTCGTCTGCAGATGGCAGACCTTTTGTAAGATGAATACCTGGCAGACTTCAAGATTCTTGTGTCGAATGTGTAAGAATGAGCTGCTGTTTTGCTCCCAACTGTAGTACATTTCCATTGAAGAATGAATAGGTCCTTGTTTGTCAGTACTGTCGGCTTTGTGGAGTTGTCACAAAGCTGCTTAAAAAGTAAAACTCCGAGGTTCTGCTGGGCCAAGCACTCTCGTTGTTTTCACTCATCCTGCTTCAGGACAGCTGCCAAACGAGAGGCCTGTAAACAATTCAAACTAAACCACGAGGCGCACTGTGAAAAGCAGTTCTGCCTCTGTTTTGCTGCTGGATGGAACAATTTCGCAAGGTGATTGTCTCCACCCGGCACTTTGTAAGCATCTGTTTCCAGGAAGTTCTTGTGAGCATATTTGGAAATCATTGTTGATCCAATCATATTCCTGACTCAACACCGGCAACCTTTGAAGGGGAGCAGAGTCATTTGAATTGGCTATAGAAGATGCTTACTGCGCATCTTGCAGTCGCTCTCGGATGATGATTTAAAACGTACTTCCAAATACAGATGCCATAAGCAATGTAAAATATAAACTAACAGTAAAAACCGATATAAAACAAAATTACAAGTTTAATTAAACAATATATTGAATTCTAAGATTAACATCAATAATTTGGTTACAGGATGGTTTGGGGTACCTCTATTTTTTAATATATTTAGGTGTATTTTTCTGTATTTTTTTTCCTTGGAACAAAAAAATTTGAATTATTTATAAAATATAGGAAGGATTTTAATATTATTTCGAGCTAGGAAAAAATTCTCTTTGAAGGAAAAAAATATATTTAGGGTAATATATATTATTTTAATATTTAATATTATTAAATAAAAAAAATATATTTATATAAATATAATTTAAATAAATAAAAAATAATAAAAAATATAAATATATTAATTAATGAAATATATAGATATTAAAGAATATAAAATAAATATAATAAATTTAAAATAATAATTTATTTAAGAAATAATAAATTAATTTATTTAAAAAAAATAAATTAAAAAATAAAATTAAAATATGTTAATTTATAAAATTAATAAAAAAAATAAATTAAAGGAGAAAATATATATATATATATTTATTTTATTTTAATATTATATTTATTTTTGTTTAAATTATTTTTTTTTTATATTTAAAAAATATATTATTTATATTTAAATTAAAAAATATATATTTATATATATATATATTAAAAAAATAAAAAATAATATTAAAAATAAATAAATATATTAATTAATAATTATTAATTATTAAATTATTAATTTATTTTTTTAAATTAATCTTAAAAAATATATAAAATGTAATATTTATTTAAATAATATTTTTTTTTTATTATTATTAGATCTTATTGTTTAATTAAGAATTAAAAAATATT
>VSDK01016544.1:0-10641 GCA_009767595.1 Symbiodinium kawagutii | reverse complement strand
GTGTCAGAGAGAATGTTAGAAAATATGTCAGAAAGAATGTCAGAGAGAATGGGAAAAGATATGTCAGAGAGAATGGGAAAAGATATATCAGAAAGAATGTCAGAAGATATATTACAAAAGATATGAAAAAACATGCCAAAAAAAATGTCATAAAGAATGTTAAAAAATATGCCAAAAAGAATGCCAGAGAGAATGTCAGAAGAGATGTCAGAAAGAATGTCAGAAGAAATGTCAGAAAGCATGTCAGAAAGAATATCAAAAGATATGTCAGAAAAAATAACAAAAAATATATCAGAAAGAATAATAAAAAATTTACCAAAAAGAATATCCGAGTAGAAAATTTTCAGAAAAAATATCAGAAGATATACCAAAAAGCATGTCAGAAAGAATGTCAAAAGGTATACCAGAGAAAATGTTAAAAGATATATCGGAGAGAATATCAGATAAAAGTAGAATTAATAAGTGGAATTAATATATTATAATAGGAATTATTTAAAATAAAATAATTTTTAAATAATATAATATTTTAAATAATAATTTAAATTTAATTATTAATTATTTATATTTTTAAAAAATATTATTAAATATTACTAATTATTATTTTTTATTATTAATTATTAATAAGCTAATTAATTATTATTTAGGTTATTATTTCCTTTTATTTTTTTTTTCTTATTATTCCATTTAATTTTTTATTGTTTTTTTTATTATTTTTTATTATTTTATTTTATTTTTTATTATTTCATATTATTTATATAAATAAAAATATATTATATTTTTATAAATAATTTTTTAATTAGTTTTTTTTTATTAGTAGTATTTATTATAATAAGGAAAGAGTATTTTTATAAATATTTTAAAATTTTATTTTTTCTTTATTATTTATATATAAATTATAGTACCGATTTAAATTAGTCCTAAAAAATATATATAAAGAAATATAAATATTATTATTAATATTCCGCATTGCGATTTAGCGACTCAAAGCTAGGCATCCATTATATAGGGGGCATATATTAGCCGGCCCTGTATATAACCAACTACGGCTTTCAACTGCAAAGTCCCAAAAATCTCTTGTTATCTTTATTATTCCCTATTATTTTTTTTCCTAGGGATTAAAAAAAATAAAATGGGTTTATTGGCAATAACCGGGACCAGGACTTAAAACCAGATACCCCTATGCCCTATGCTAATAAAATTCCTTGTTCCAACATTGGGATGGAATGGGTGTGTCCAACCTCTGGCTGAAATAGGGTAGCTCAACCTTTAAATCTTCCATGTTAGGGTTTCAACCTTCAAGTAGAATACAAAAATAAGGTTGGATATAGGGATCCTAGCCAGGGGCTAAGTCCAGGCATTTTAGCCAGGGGTTTCCAAAATACATTTAATATTAATTTCTATATTTATTAATATTTCCAATTAATAATATAATTCTAATTATTAATTACCAATATTATTAATTACTATTTCCTATTATTAACCATTAACTAGTTAGCTAACCATTGGTTGGGTTGTTAATATTAACCCATGACCATATTATGACTTTATTTTGTTGCGGGGCTGGCACTTCTGGCCCCTTCAGTCACAGTTCGTCCAAGGTGCGGGGCGCCCGAGCCTGACGAAAGGAGATCAGGTTACATGGTGGATCCATATCTTGATTGGTATGTATCGACATGTAGATGTATAGATGTATATATTGTTTGCTTCAATTTATGTAGTATATATATACTTATTTACATAGATATACATAGTAATTATATGTTCTATTTATCTATATGTGTATATGTATAATTGTTTTGGGGAGGATATATATATATATAAAATAATTATTATTTATATATGTCTTTATGTAACTATTCATAGGTATGATAATTATAGGATATTTACCGATCAATATAAAAAGTCAGTAAAAATGATTGTGGTGTTTTTCCAAAAATAGTTGATTCATTGGTATGGATCTCACATTACATGCTTGAATTGATTGTAGGATACAATCAAAGGGCTATAATCTGCCAAAGGGTTTTGGTCAACCCTGAAAGGATCATCTGACAATCAAGTAGAACATGGATGGTTCATCAACCATGATCAACCATGACCGCATGATCAACTACAGGATAGCAGTCCACAGGGCTAATCAACTATCCTCAACTTGGATCGGCGGACTATGATCAGTTCTGAATTGTCCATAGGTAAATAGTTGTACTCATCCTGCGATCGCGAGATAAAAACCTACATACCATACAAATCCATCTATCCATCTATCTATGTGACTATCCTCATGCATGCAAGTATGTCTCACGGATCTTTCAGAACACCTACATCTTGGGGGGCCATTGAGATATACTACCATCTTGTGCATGTGTTGAGCCATTGAATTCGCAACATCATAAATTTCATCAAAATAAACATCTGCTCCCTTTGAGATTGAACTGCGAATGGATTATGATTCACTGTCGATAAGCATCAAGTAACGCTTTGTTATTCATTGGCAACTAGGTAGTTACTTCCCATTAGCTGACTGACCATCAATTCACCATCGGTTGTTGGTTAATCATCAATTTGATGTTTAATGATCAGCTTATGACTTGCAATCAATGGTGAACCTTCCCAGTAGTTGGTTGACACCGGGTTAATGAACCCCAGGTTGATTAACAGGGGGGGTAACATTCTAATGGGAAACCAAGGCTTTTAGGGGATACCCCATATTAATCACCCAGGGGTTTATTCAATCCAGGGTTGGCATTAGCTGGTGAATCATAGGGGGTATCCCCTAATGGTTGAATCAACTGGTGATTCATTACCCCCTATAAAAATCAACCAGGGTTGGCATAAGATCATTCAGGGATTAGCTGGTGAACCTTCCCATTTGTTGATTCATTACCGATCTGGCTGTGGGTCAAAACCCTGTACCTCTGGTTCCCCATCACTATCCATTGTTTTCCTTATCATTATTGGTGGTTATCCCCCATTATTGGTTGGTTAATATTGACCCATGGCCGGCAACGTCCTCTGCGGCTCCGGCCCGACCCGAAGGTGTAACCGAAGCAGGTTCAGTGACAAAAGTGCCAACGCTGAGTCATCCAAATTTTCGATTGCAAGCATCGAATTATCACTGATCTCCTTGCGACTCTTTAGAGATTTTGCGACATCTGGCCCTGTACGCACAATTCCGAAATCTACACCGGTTAAAATTGGCAATCCTAACCTGGTAGGTAGAATCTTCAACCAATGGAACAGGAATTACAGCATGACTTAGTGGTATGATCATCTTTGTCGCTAGGCGATAACAGTCTCCACGAAAACTTCTTCCAGATGCATGGAATTCTTGAACTGTCTTAACCGTGAGCTGAGGAGAGACTAAAATTGGTCGGGTCGAAATACCGCTTTGCGGCCGACCTCCTTCAAAAGGAAGCAAAACTTTGCATTTTGTGATACCCTTGTTGAAGGGAAAAACAGTTGTATTTGCCTGATAAGCAACCGCCCTAATGGCATAACGAAAATTATTGATCTGCTCAACCAAGGGGTTTTCTTTTAGCAAAATGCTTCCCTGGGTACGCTGGAACACCAATTGTCCTTCATGTTTTCCTGTACACGTTGGCATTTTGAAACCAACAGAAATTACAAAGTCGACATACAGTTCCATCCATGTAATGCCTGGGGATTCAATGTCATCTTCAGGCCATTCGAGACGTTCCATCCAAAGTTTCAAAGCCAACATGAAACGTTCTCCATAGAGAAAGCCGGATTCCCAATTCTGTACATTAGGGATGACATAGCGTATCTTTGGGCACTCAAAGGTCCAGGAACTCAAGGTAATGTCATGGTCCTGAATTTGTTCAGTTCTTGTGGTCTTTTCGTTGTCAGCAAAAAACTTCGAGATCATATAAGTCATCTCACATGAAAAAGTGCAAAATTCATTGAACTTGCCAGACCACAATCTACAGTGAGCAAGAATTGCTTGGCTAACAGTCTGTACATCTTCTGTTTGATTGTACATACATTCTTTTGCTGATTCATCAGCTAAATCGTTGCCTAAAGCAGCATACAGTGCTAACAGGTCTCGAAAGCTTTTCAGGTCAGTATGCGATCGAATTTTGTTCCATCTGATTTCTTCATGTCCTCGACTCCCAACTGCTCCATACAGCTGTACAATCAAGTCAAAGTTCGTCGATTTCTGAAAAGATTCAAGTGGTGTGTGAGAGATCGCATGTTCCAAGAGATTGAGCGCATATGCACTATCACTGGTGATATGTACCAGTTCCGACATCTGGAGTGTACCTGTAACCGCTGCAAGTTCTGCTCTATCAATCGATTGTCTACCTTGCACTCGTCCCGCTTGAAGAAGTTTGAGTGTATCAGGTTTTTTCCCGTTTGTCAAAAACCTTTCAGCTTGTGATTTTCGTTCTTCATCGTTCATTGCTGAATCCCAAATGATGGACCAGAAGCTCTGGCATCCGTGTTGAATTTCAGAATCAAATGACGATCCGTCTGTGAAAAATCTCTGAATTCCATCTTCCTTTGTCCAGAAAAAACTTCCACAATGTTGATGGTCTGGTATGGCGCACCGTTTTCTCCATGCACTCAGATCTGGGTGCATAGGGATGTAGGGAATATATGTCCAAAACTTAGCGTAGTCTTGGACCCACAGCAGAAGTTCAGAGTGTCGACTTCGAAGTTCTTGAAAATATTCACAGTAAAAGAGTCTGTGTTCAGGACTGTCAGGTTTCCCGCAAAAATCGCATCTGTCTGACTCATCTGTACGCCAGTGTTTGGCTTGATTGCCAAAAGTTCTTGAGCCGCTCATGATTTTGGCCATGATTCTTTGCTCTTTATCCAGCAGCTTGTTGAGAACTTTGCTGGTGGAGCATAGATCTGCATGAGGTAAGTTGTTACATCCTTGGCGATGTGAAACTTCAACTGTGACAACCTGGTTGAACCAGGCTTCGTCTATGAAGGCAAAGATGCTATGAATGCACGACGTCTGCAGTGAAAGGACCAAGTTATCATGTGTTATGATATTACCTGAAGAAAGAATGGTCCATCCCAATTTGGTAAACCAACGTTTTAAACAGCCAATTGGCCCTTTGATCTTTGAAGTGTCTGCAGTCGAGTCAAAAAACAATTGCATTACTGCAGCTTGCATTTCTGGGTGTTGGAATAAAAATCTACGTATCAACCGAACACTATTTTTGATCAAGGTCACTTCCGGGTCTGCGGTAGGGAAATGAGTTAGACTTGTAACCAAGTACTCATTTCGATTGTGATCTCCTGCAATTAAATTTGCAATTTTCTTTCGGAGCTTCGCGAAGTGTGAAAAACCCAGTGGCAGTATTTCCAATGCATATAAGCACTTGGCAGAAACACTAGTTTGAATCACAGTCCACTGTTGCTTCAGCGTGATTGGGAGACCATGCAATTTGGTGACCCGTGTTGCTGCATCACGAAATTTATCCCGGATGCTGTCAATTCGAGTCCCACCTTTATATGAGAGACTGGCTCCAAGGTCTGTGGCTCTCGGCACATGTTTCAAAACCCCCAGGTGTTTGCTGGAAGCAAGCAATTTTGCTCTGTTTGAAGCTGATGTGGTGGTCGTTGACCATGACCATGATTTGTTGATATCCGGTAATAATTTAAAGATTTCCAAAAAGTCCCAAGATCTTTGGATTCCAACACAAAGGTCGTCAATATTATCGCTTGTGAGTTCAAGATTATCCAAATATGCCCATGTTTCTAAAGTTCCAGTTTTTTGACATGCGTGGACATAATGGTCCCAAAGTACACACAAAGCGATCATCGCTGGCACACTGATTGGGTCCCCTTCGGGGATTCCTGTCGTGCTGTGCATTGGGTTGGAGAAGGAACCTTTGATCTGAACTGTCCTAGCGATTTGATCCAGAAAAATCAACCATCCTTTTGCCAACCATTCAGGGAAACCTATATGATGGAGCAATTGGACTATTGGTTTTCGCGGGATACCATTGTAACATTTTTGCACATCAAGTGCAAAACCATGAATGCCCTTCTTGGAGGAGGCTTTGTGCGCCAACTCAACCTTTAATTGCAATGCATACCATACATCTGATGCCGATCTTCCAGGGATCCCTCCTATGATTGAGGATGGTACCCAACATGAAAAATCTTGAAGCAGTTCGGTGGCTATGACCTTTCCCCATACTCGATAGATCTGAGAAAGAACACAAATGGGGCGACCATGTGCAGGAAGGTATGGTGCATCATTCTTTGGCGGTAGGCTAACTTTGGTGAGGCCTAAGACCGATGGCCAATTGGTTCTGGCCTGCTCGTTACATAGGTCAATCACACTTTGCAAGAGTATATCTGGCATCAATTGCAATTCAGTGATATGCCAACCATCTAAACCACGCGCCGAACATTTCTTGGTGGAATCAACAGCTTTTCTCAATTTTTCTACAGTGATATCTATCACAATTTCAGGCCTTTTTGGCAATGATTGGATGAGTGCTTGGGCCTGATGCCAGTCGTCTTGTTCATCTGCATCAAGTGCTGCATCCCGGCACCAAAATTTTTCCCAATATGCGAAGAAAGCTTGGTGCATATCCTCAGCAGAGTATGTCCATCTGTGCACTATGAGTTTGTTCCAACCTCTAATGGTGTCTTGCAATTCATTAGGGATTCCCAAGTCGATCTGATTCTTGTATGCGTGTACAAAGCGCAATTTGATGCCACTACACCAAAACTCGTCTTGGTGGAGATGTTGGAAATCTGCCGGCAAACGAAATCTTGCAACTCCCTTGGAACACCACTTCAAGAAAAGGGCCTGGAAAGGAAATGGGACCCACATGGATTGGATGGAAGTCTGGCTGCGGTTTGCCACAAGATCATATGTTTTTTTCCCCCCCTTTTCCCAGTCTTTCAAGAGAGAGGTTTTAAAGTCCTGGCGCTTCTTGTAACATAATTTATTGTGGTACATGTCCGCATCAACCTTTGTCCACTGTCGAATGCTGTCCAGTTCTTCAATAGTTGGGAAGACTAAGGAGATCGACACAATATCTGAAGAATCCATGATCCATGTGAAGAAATTCGGTGGGTAGCCTTTTGCTCGAGTGATCGCTTTCCATTCTAAGATTGTATCTTCTGTTGCTAAGGCTTTTCCCTGGGTATCCCGGGTCACCAATTTTTATAAAGACTGTCCAAGCGGCGGACTTGTCTTGTCTTCATTCTAGAAAGAGGCGTGAAAATATCGGGAGGTGAATTATAGTCATCAGATCTACCAGGTCTGGCACTACATTTCACTTGTCTCTGCTTTCTTTCTGGAAAAATTCCACGTCCTCGCAACCTTTTGGAAAGACCTTTGTGTCGAGGTCCATCACTTGTTTGGGCTGCCGACTGTGTAATCATTGCTTCATGGAAACATTCCTCAACACAAGTGGACCATTTTGCAAATTTAGCATCGGCAGGGATCTCCTCCGATACAATGGAAGCCAACTTGTTATCTATTTTTTGTGCCTGAAAAGCAAGGTGATTCTTATCAATTGATTCGGTGGGGATTCGCCCAGGAAGTTTCCAGTAGAATGAAGGACTATGTTGAAAATCTTCATCAATGATGACGTGCATGGGGTCGTGCAAAGCAATGCCACTATCTTCATGTATCCAAGCCGCTTTAAAAGTTGGAATGAACTCTGCTGTGAAGAGCATACATTCAGTAACTGTCTTCTTATCATAAGTTGGGGGCAGTGAGTAGTCGAAATCACGTTCAACCAAGGATCTTACATCAAAAAGTCCTAAGTCCCGAAGATCTTGGTAGGACTCATGTTTGGAGATGTCCATGTTGAAATCTCCTCCTACGATGCAAGGCCCATGCCAGGACTCAATGATAAAAAGCAGTTCATTGAAGATTGCTTGGTTTTGTTCATCTGCCAAATCGACTCCTTGTTGGAAAAAATAAACCGAAATGAGTAATACATCTGATTTTCCCATCCTGATCACCACACTTGTAAGCCTCGAAGCCTCCCAGCTTGGCATGGTTTTTGCAAGTGACATTTCCCGACCCGGGAAACTTGTCAAAATACCTGTTCCTTTTGCTTGCCCCTTGAAGAGTGGAGCACCAGATTTTCGAATCCTTGCAGCTGGGACCGGTGATCCATGGAAAAGTTGCATATCGAATGATTTTGCCACCCGCATTTCTTGTTTGATAATGCTTGAAGTGGCTGCAGTTTCAGCTAGGAAAACTATCCTATGTGAGATATCATCTCCAAGTTCCCATCGAAGGATCATGTCTGTTTTGGTGTACAACGTGGTTGGGTTCACCACGCTAAGCACTACAGGACCAGGATGGGATGCTTCCCCAATCCTTTTTGACTGTTCACTTTGAAAGGTAAATCTTTCGCTGACCCATGGGAGTTGAACAAGGCAGGGATCCGCATCTTTTATGAATCTGAAGGTCAAGATGTCGTGATTAACACCCCAAACTTCAGATGTGTTCCCATGCAGCCGTTTGCCTATCAACTTGGGCTCCGAAACCTGTAGGCAATTACATGGTGTGAAGGAAAGCATCAATATGAATGCGAGATACCATCGAGATATCGACTTTCTCCGTGAAAAAATACTCGGAGAGGCATGATCATCGTGGGTAGTGTCTTGTTTGGCTAGTTCCACCCGACCCCACATTGCAGGTCCACTCACACTAAGTGGCCGCACTGAGCTCCTTCTGCCGGGCAAGGTGGGAGAAAGCCATTGACAAGATCCTCTTTGAAGAGAATGATTGACTAAAAAATCGAGAATTCTGAAACAAACCTGCAAGTGTGAGTCAATTGTAAAAAATCCGAAACAAACCTCTCTGGTATGCATATAAAAAACTAAGACAATGCAGCCAAGGTAAACTAAACACAGGTACTGCATGAAAAAATGGAACATGTTGGAACTATGTCTCTCATCGATAGGTGGTTCAGCAGACCACCTTGGCGTTTCTTTCAGCTCATGATATGTCAATGTAATACTTTCTGCATCCGGAAAAAACCTCATGGGGCCGGCCCCCCAGCCATAGAATTCTGTCAAGCCAACTGGACTTGCTAGATCCCGTTGGTACATAGATTTCATGGCAAGGAATGATCTGTGATCACGATGGAGGCACTCTTGTTCACAGGAAGTTGTCCTATGCAAGCACTTCATCTCCATGCGTGAGAAACTCCTAATTGGCAAAAAACATGTGTTGGATTGGAAGGTGAGCACCACCGACACGACCATAATGTACATAGCAGCAAAAAGAATCTGAGTACCCAAAAAACTCCAATGACGCTCCCCCACATGGGAGCTACTCAGATTGGCCTTGTCGGGTCAGTTTTGACCCTGTTTCGCTTGCATTTCCTCATCCTCCTCATCCTGTCCTGTGCCCCCCTCTTTCCTTGGAGTTGAGCCAGGTGTTTTCTTTGCAACCTTTCGGGGATCTGAGGTTACCGCTTGGATGGCGAATGCTTGACTTTGCAACATGTCTCGGAGGACTTTGAACTGGTCTTCATTTGCCTTTGTCCCTGCTTGGACTGCTTGTTGCACTGTGTTCAGTTGTTGTGCTGTTTGATGCTGATGCTCTTTGAGTTTCTGATCCATTGTTTTTTCAAGAACACTCATCCTCTTGTCTTGGTCCTTGATAAGACCTTGCAAGTTTGTGCATGCCTGTCTTGTTTGACCAAAGTATTCATTGGACTTTGCCTCAAATTCTTCAATTCTCTTGTTCAACGCTTCCAGTTTCTGATCTTGCGCATTGAATTTGCTCTGTGTTGGTCCATCGATTTCACGAGGTACTTGGGTTCTTGGAACAGTCGCAATCGGTCCCTGTACCCCACTGGTACCTCTGAATTTTGCCCATGCATCATCACTCTGTAATGGATCTGGACCACGGGGGTCAGAAGAACTAGAGGAAGCTTTATTTGTCATAGGTGTTCCAACCAGGATTTGACGGCTCTGTGGATTGTGCTTGGATTCAATCATCTGAATGAGAACTGTCTGATCATTGCATGCGCTTGCTGTACAGGGCGGGTTTGTTTCAGCACCAAGTAACCAAATCCCTGACCCCAGTCGACGAATGGGTTTTGCATTCCATTGGATTCCACTAATCCACTGACTGACCTCTTCTTGGGTGAAGGTCACAGGCATGTTTGAGGCCTTGAACAATTTCTGAATCCGGACCTGTCTGGGCGCCTCACGGTCAGGGAAGGAAAAATTCCAGGCTTCAATGAAATTTTCATAGAGGATTCTGTAACCCCACATCTTCTTGTTCCTCACAATCCCAAGTGAGGATGAGAATTCCTTGGATTGCAACTCCGCTGCAAATTTCTCGGGTCCAACCCAGATGATGGAGTATTTGGAGTCTGGTTTGTTCACCGTCTCATCTTTCGGAATTGTGTATACTCCATTGTGGCCTGATTCTTTCAGGACCTGTGTCACAAAGGGATCTCGCACACGGCAATGAAATTGAATGGATTCAGCTTGAGCTGGAGTACAAGGCTTCCCTGCGCACTGAAAGCGCTGACCCCAAACCGAAACAATGGCTTTTTGTTGGATATCTTTGCTGAACATTCCCAATACATTTTTCGCTGGCCGTTGTGTGATTTGATTCCAATTCTGGGGGAATTCATCCGCATAGACAGTCATCGCAATGGTACTTGT
>VSDK01016542.1:79309-91889 GCA_009767595.1 Symbiodinium kawagutii | reverse complement strand
TTTGGAAACTTCCGCCTCCGCCTCGTGCGGGAACTACTTGTATACCAACCGCCATATATTTCATAGATATATAACCTGCACATAGCAACCCCCGTCTACCCAACCTATAGCAACTCCCATTGACTACACAGATCCAGGGGGGACAAGCGCAATCGTTTTGAAGGAGCCATGGAAAGGCGGTTTCCTGTCGCGAAGTTGCTTCCCAACCATGTCACTGGGTTCCAGGGGTCGGCACACCTGGGAGGGTGGCTCACCTTGGGAACACCGTCGTGGCTTCAATGGCGGTAACTCTGCCTTGTGAATCGATTTGTACAGCATTGGTTATGCAAGTTATTTTTCGTTCATGTATATTTGGTGGTTTCTTAGAATAGGGGACCCACCAAAGTCCTTGGTTTATTCCTAAAAATGAATACTATCGGATGATTTGGGGGCACCCCTAGTTTGAGACGCACCCATATAGCTACGGGATAATAACCGCCCCTCATGCATGGAGGTTGATAGACAAACGGACGTATGATTTCAAGAGGTGGTGAAAACAGGGGCACATATGTCCAGATAGATGTGTATGATTGTGTGTGTATATTTGATTTCGATTTTCTTTGCACTTGTGTTATTCTATTTCGTTCCATTGTTTATTTTGCATCTATTCTTGCATGAGTTCATTTACGTGAGGGTATATACTGTGGTCTGAAACCTGGGTCAGGCCCAAAATTCGCATTTAACCACTGATCGATTGACAACCGACTGTAGCCAGGTCTAGGATCAAATGCTTGCTCACTGGAAACAGTTTCGATGAAGCCATAACTTCACCATAATCATTGATTGTTCACGCTTAAAAATATGGCTGTTTGATAGTCAAATGATGGCATTCAATGTGTGTTTCCAATATTCTTTCCGGGCAAACCCTCTGAAAACCAGAAAAAAATATAGCTAATCCCATGGATACCCTCGCAAAAAACTGACATAAAATGGTGCTTTCCACCACGTTTTCCCCACGAGTTTCACGGCAGATTCCTCGGTGACACGGCCGGCTATGCAGCACAGCTGCCCCAGGTTGGCCAACGTCCAAGTGGAGCTGGACAAGTTGCTGACAGTGCGCCTCCGAGACGCCGGCGACGTTCGCAAGCTCTTCGAAGCTTTAAAGGTGCCATGGCACGGCGAGGGTCGCACCAGCTGTCAGGCATGATGGGGCTATGGGTCAAGCAGTTAACTGGGGATATGAACCAACAAAGTCATAGGGAAACGCTGGTTAATGATGGGGGAAGCTGGGAGACTGAGGGTGAACTTACCCACAGCTGTGAATATTCCGAAATTTCACTGGAGCCCTACCACAAGCTCTTGTATTTCCGTCCCCTCCGCAATTAGTTGTGTTCATGTGGCGGGGAATCGTCCTTGCTCTACAGATCTTGCTTTATTGTCAGTTTTTTGCCAATTAGTTGTATTCATGTGGCACTAAGGGAGCGTTTCTTCCTGTAAAGCGATGGTTTTAGCCTCCTTCGTTTAAGAAAACGTTGCAAATATGCTAGTATTTCAACATATTTGCATGGTGTTGCATGGTGCTGCGGGAGTGATGCCGAAATGATTGTTGCTTTTAAAAACAGGTATTAGACCCATAGCGTTTTGGTTTAAAAACCGCGAGTGCCAGTGTTCCAGTAACATGTTTAATGAAGAATCACCTCCCCATGGCAAGCCGTTCTGTAGTTTTTCTGCTTGGGGTGTGCGTTTCAGGGGGGGGCACACAGTGAGTGACCCTGAGGTGAAGTGGGAATGCATTGGTCAATCTGTCATAGAATCGCACTTGGCAGCTACTTCATACAATCGTTATTGTTAATGTTTTCTCCTTGTGAAGCCAGATGGTTTTTTCCCTTATCGTGACCATGAATCACTGGAAAGCTGGGATACCCGCCAACACATAGCAAGTACCTAAGCATCCAAGCGAACTGGTGTTCTTGCCTGGCAAGTGTATGGGCGTATGGCCGCCAAGCCTGTTAAATATAGATTTAATAGTTCCCCTGTAATCATGGCAAACTGGTTAGTTTTTTTCATTACTTTAAATTGCTTGGTGAAATGTGCAATTATCAAACCCTGTAGTTGCATAGCAAATGAACAAAAACGCCAGTTTTTCTTGACCGTTGAAGACAGGTTAAGACAACACATGTTGATAACTGTTGGTTTATTGTGTGTTTCTTTGCAGTTACATGGCTTTACATGTCAGGCCGCAGAGCTAATCCTTTGGACACCCGGGAAAAAATGCTTCACATATGTGCATACATATTTTTTGCAAACAGTTATGTCACGGTTTTTGGCTACTTTCACCGTCACTCAGTAATAAGCCTTCGTTTGAAAGCGTTCCGGGCGCTGGCGGGCACGTTTTTTTTGGGGGGACGTTTGTCGGCTTGGTTTGGACAAGCAAAGTTGGACTTGGTGATTTTTGGTCCCCCATTCAAAATTGGACTTGATGAATTCCAAATTGACTTTGTGATTTACTTTTATGTGTTGGTGGTGACTCAAACAAAGTAGGGAAACCCTAAAAATGGTTGCTTTATATAAACGGTTGATCAACTGGATGATTTGGGGGTCCTGTTTTCTTTAGAAGCCCCAGCTTGGTGATTTCAAAGTGGGATCGAAGTCATTTCCGAGTCACCATCCTGTTGATTCTGAAGCTGACGTAGGGGAAGAAGCATCAGTGCGATGCCATTCACGTAGCTGAAATTCACTGAAATCATCCTGCCAAAGCGTCATTTCTTTTTTCAACCTCAATTTGTTTGTTTTGACTGTTTTGTGGACTTTCACGGGTAGCTTTTTGGCCTTTGATGAACTTGCACGGGCAGCAAGGGCACTGACCTTTACACCGCCATGGAAATGGCAATGGAATTTTGTTTGAACAAATGAATCAAAGGAATATGGTTTGATACTGGCTGCTCAGTGATCAATGAATGATGACGTTCAACCACGGTTCATAGCTAATGATAGCCAATGGCTGTTTGAGGTGCAAACTGGTAGCTATTTCATTGAGACACCAGAAGCGAGGCATCGATTTGACATGTTGTTCTAGGCTTGGTGCTGCTAGCGGTGAGTTTGCATGAGTCTTGGATCGCTTCCAATGCTCCCAGGTGGACGCGTACTATTATTTGTTGCGGTCGACTCAAGTGCTTCTTCTCTCAGCCACCACTTTCACGGTGCCTGACGCTCGGTGCGAAGTCACTCAATTTCTGGGGCTTCACATGGCGGAATTCTTCAGCCAGGGAAAGACGCAACGCCAATCAAAAAGCAACATGGGCATGTCAATACTTTGGTGATCTTATGCGGGATGTACAGTTTTAAAACACATCATATTTTTGCGCCAAGATGTCGATGCAGTAGTTTTCAGGTAGGTTGTTTCAACCAAGACGGATTGTTAATATTGTTCAATTTACATGTATATACGTTTGTCATGAACCTAAACTTTTTTCATTCGATGTATGCATAAGAAATTACATGTGCCCACATGAGATAATAGATATATGTTCAATTACACTAGAGGATTGTGAGATGTATAGTTTTTTCTTTGGTTGCAATCTCATGTGTTACTGCCTTTGTATATGATTTTCTTATCAGCACCAGCAGTCCCAGATTACACTACTCACCAGTGACCCGAAGCGCCAGCACGGACCTCGCGAATGCCAAGTGGATCGTCCCAGTTTGGTACTGGTCTATAGTGGGAAGCGATGGAATGATCAGTTTGGACCAGCACATGGGTTTGAAGCAGTTGTTTTTAATGGGCAACAGTGTGTCTGTGGGTCACCTGAATCCTTACCAAATATGGTGCCAGGTGGCCACAAACGTCTCTCGATTTGTACGCCTCACCCGCTGAGGACATCATGTACTCCATGAGCATGGAGAGCTTGAAGCACAGCGCCATCACGCCTGCGCTCTTAAAGGATGAAGCTGACCAGGACGTGGCGAAAGAATTGAACAAGGTGGGAAGATCTCAGCGACAATGGCATGATATCCCCCATAAAAGATCCTTCCGTGATGATATGAACACGCACACACACACACATGCAAGCATGCACACACGCACGCACACAATGTTGTATATCTTGCAAAGGGCTGCGCAGGTAATGTACATACGCAGGCATATACAGTACTCCCTTGAAGGGGGAGCCGTTTTGAGCTACCAAGAGGGCTGTAGCCAGCCGTCAGCCCCACCAGTTTCCGGGTGGCATTCCCTGTGACATTGAGCTGACAGGCGTGGCAAAGCGACGCCTGCCGTCTTCTGCGCGCGTTCTTGGAGCAGCCCCACACCAGGGCCATTGCCGTGGAACAGGACAGGTTGGAGGATCAGAGTGGATTAGGACGGCTCCTATGGTGAGGAACCACGATGGTTGCTGATTTCCGTATGCTGCGCAGATCTGGCCATGACTAAGGGTTATTCATTTAGCTGCCCAGTGATAGGGACCAAGGCACAGAAGTGCCAAGCTGGTTGACATTGATGGCTGGGCGACCCTGGGCCTGATGAAGAATCAGACCCATAGAATCTGGGGCACCTCAAGGGGAGCAAGCAGCAAGTGCAGTGGCCATGACTTGCCGGCTCCAAGTGTGTCATGGCTGGTTGCATCATGACTCTTGGTTGTATAGACTACTGCTACTACTGCTATGGGCTAACCGGGCATTTTGTCAAAGTTGCAATAGTGGTATCTCTTGCCACTATTTCACCACCCACTCAACGTGCACAACCGCAAATTGAGCTAAGGTTGGCCACATCAACTACAACTATAGGTATCTTATCAACCACTATGAAGTTCACGATGAACTCAATGAAAATCACCCTGAAAATCACCAAAACTCCGCCTTCCCTTGAGGCCAAGCGCAACGCCACTTCCAACTGAAGCAACTGGGTCCAACTCACCAACAAACTCACCAACAAACTCACCAATGAACTCCCCCGCAACCCAGGCTTCCTCCAAGGTCCCCCAGCCCAGGCTTCCCTTGGGCTTCGCCCGGGCCGCGCCTCAGGAGGGCCTCAAGGGCTCCGCCAAGGTCCTGCCGCACGTGACGCGCGTCATCGAGGTGCTGGGCGCCTCGCAGCTACCGGACCGCCCCGCGGGGATGGACACGGTGGATCCCTATGCGCCTTGGAAGCAGCGGTGCGCCGTGCCCGGTGGAGGGGTGGAGGGGTTGGGGGATGCTGGTGCTTGGTGCTTGGTGGTGGTAGGGGACATGCTGATGCTTGAAGGATGGGAGACTTGATAGTTGAAATGATTTGGTGATATATAGTGGCTAGCTCCCTGGTAACGATGGTTGTTGGTAGTAGTGGTTCAACCATGGTTGACTGGCCGATGACTGCAGCAATCGTGAATGATGTATAGGTGCCTTTTTGTCGGAATTGGGACATGCGCAAAGGGAAGTCGATGGTTGGCAGCAGCTTTAGAACTGGAAGCTTGCCCTGACATAGTCCACAGCTCTACCCCTATGCGGTCTCGCTAGCTCTTCTGTCAGTGCAGTGGGTGATTCACCCGAGACACAGCCACTAACATATAAATGCCGATAACAACGTTGATCACATAGATACGCCAGCACTTATAATCGACAAGTCAGATAAGTAGTTGGCATTTGTTGTCATCAACTTCAATCAGGCCGTAGACAATGCCCGCAGACAGCACCACCTTATGTTGAGCGTTACGCCATAGATGGCGCTTGGAAGCTGAGAAATGATTGCCTTCTCCTTGGTTCTGTGTGATTCTTGTTTGGGGGTTTGGTGGTTTATAGTTGGTCATGTCATGTCCATCATGTTTGTAACGTTTTGTTCGACTGCTTTGTGTTCTTGGTTGCTGGTGTTTCTGATGTAGTGTTTCTGATGTAGTGTTTCTGCAATATCCAGCTTGATATTTTTCGAGATGCTATTGACTTCCTTACTTCCTTGGTAGTATAACACAAGTATATGAAGTATTGCTTTCCAGTGTGCTGGACGCAAAACGGAGGATAACAGCCTTCACAGGGTTAAGGCATATCAGATACCATCTTGTGCTCCATCACAACCACGAAAAGTATCGAAAAGTGCTAACCAAAGCAGCGTCCAGAATGAAAACGAAAGCGATAAAGATTGCAGCAAAACATGCTCATACCAGTCAGTGTCCATTGTCCATTGTTGGTCCTCATCCTTTCTATTTGTAGATATGTTCTGCTCTTAAGTCTGTATGGCACTTTTTGACGAAAGATAGTAGTTTTCCTCAAAAGACTGTGCTTGGAATTCCGACAGGCAAAAGACTCGAATGTGGTATGTGCTGTTAGGTTATAACTGAGAAAAGGAACAGAGATAAACCAAACACCAAACGATGGTAGCAGCCGACGCACAAGGCCACAAAGGTTATGACATCGCTCACTCATGATGATATGCTTGCATGGTTTCGCACAGTGGTGTGAGAGGTAAGGGGGCCTTATCCGCACATTGAAAAAGAGAAATAAGGGTGGTGCGGCGTCCGGGGGTTGCACAGGGCTTGCCCTTGAATCCGTCAGTGCACGGGCCTCCTGCGTTGCAAGCGCAGAGATTTGACCGTTGAGAAGGCCGAGCCTCGGCGTTTGACAATGCCCGTGCCAGCGCGTTTGTTTAACTTGCCACGGCCAGATTTGTTTATCTTTGGCGCTTGGACCTCTTGAATGCGTTTGGCTCATCGCGAGCTCCAGATTTGACCGGGCACCAGTCATGATTATACCCACGTGTTCAGAACCCAACGTCATCAACCGACCCTTGACCAACTATCATCAACCAAGCGCCAAGGAAACATATGGTCACCAGCACAAGTGCTCAACGTTTCCACCAAGGTTGCACATGCCCAGGCGATGTTACATCCCTACCTAGGTCAACCAAGTGTGAACTTGTATGATTAAAAACAATCTGGGCATATGTGGGCATATTTGTGACAAGGCTTAGAAACATTAACAAATCAGAAAAATGACTTGGTGGAATTTGAAAGGAAAAAGGTACAATTGCGGGATGGCATTTTTTGCAAACCTGTTTTCTGGGAATCTCTGTTACAATTCAGGGAATTTCCTTTGCAAATTTGGAGATTTCCGTCACAAAAATTGGAATGCAGTACCAGAAAACCAGTGAACATGGTTTCACGGGCAAGAAGGTCATCACATTGTGCTGGAGATTTCTTAAGGTCCAATAAAGAAACAAATCACAAAAAATTGGCATATCTTACAAACCTGTTGTTACCTTTTGGTATCCTTTTCTGTGACATTTTGGAGTGACTAGGTAAATGATTTGGTGACCTTGACTAACCAGGGTTTCGGTCCCTCGGTTAGTTCAATCATGTTGAAGATACCACCATGCATTGCTGGTGTTCGGAAACTGTTCAGCTCCGGGTCACCTATATATTGGCCGAGTGTAACCGAATGCAGCATGGAAAGACCGTCGTGGAAAGCGTCGCAGATGCGATGCAACGCGGTAGTTTTGTTTATGGAACTACCGGTTGTAATTCTGTTGTTTGAACCACGCCCGGAGAGCTTTGGGTGGGGGGATGTGGTGCCAGCTTGGTGGCATTTATGGTGAACAGAACCAGTTGTCTCGATTGCGGGAAGATTACCTGGAAAACTCAAAGGCATGGTCATTTCTCAATGATATTCCAGCAAATATTTCAATGATTTTCCATCAAATATCAAGTGGTTGATCGATGGCTACAGCTATGGGTTTCAACAACTGGTCGCAGTTCAGTTTCAGGTTGCTGTTACATACGACCGCGTGCAGCCAAGCGAAGCGCGGCCATTGCTGACTGTTTGTTTGTTGGCTGGTGATGGTAGGCCCCTATAGTATTGGTGGTTCTAGAGATAAATAACGAACTAGTCATCATTGAAACACCAATTAACCATTATTTCATTCGCCACCGATCAAACATGAATGAAACAATGGCATGAATTCAATCCTTACACGTTCAATCTTTTAACTAACAACGAAATGGAAAGACATATCCCTGCACTACCCAAACCAACCGGTTCAATCCTTGCAACCTTTCTGCGTGTCATGTCTTGGTTGCGGTGGCCGCCCCCAGCCGCTCAGGTGAAGTTAAAGATCACCTGTGGCGAAGATCTGTGGTGGGAAGCGAAAAGCTGCACCAAGGAGGACTGCAGCGACCCCGAGTGGACGCTGGGCAGCGGCGCCGTTGGGGTGGGGGGGGCTGTAGTTCCTTGGGGGGTACTTGGCACGGAGGTATGTCATCCCAAGTTTTGTAAAGTTTATAACGTATAAATCCCCACCCGGCACCTATAGCAAATAATTGTGTAGGAGGGGGGAACTAAGCCCTGTACCGGTTAATGTCAACAGTTAAACCCACGGTGAATGTCACCAGCTACTGCTCGCATCATGATGAAACCTATAGGTTCATGCTGGCCATGATGGTCACCATGAAGGTCGAATTGATCCAATGTAATGTTTCAATTACCAGTGAAAAATCACAGAGAGAGAGAGAGAGTCTTAAAAACTGCACTAGGATTGAGAGTCGAGGATTGGTCGGCAGAACCAAATGCACGCTATGGTGTATGCAGCTTCTAGGAATGATGACTCCGTGACTGCGGCGATGTTTTCTCATCCTGATGATTTGCTGGTAGTTCCAATTTGTTCACATGTTGATCACAGGGAATTCTTAACATTGACCTGGGATTTACAAGGAGGCACTCGCTGGTCATTCTCACCCCTCACATTCCTGCGCCAGCCAGTTGATTTTGGTCTTTGCAAAACCCGAAAAACCTCAAACCATAAACCTTAAAAACCTAAAAATTGAAGCCGTTAGCCCTAAAACCTTTCAGGACAAATTGCTGCGTATAGCCAGCTTCTCCAAGTTGGTGCATGCTCTGATGTGTAGCAGTGTTGTGTTGGTTGGGCAAATGTTAGGTGTCGCGCGTGGTATCACTCAATACCGTTAGGTGCTTACTTTCGGAAATCCACTTATTTTAAGTTGTTTTGCCAACTAATTCCTTTATTTGGCCAACTTTTGGCCCATTGACAGCCAATTTTTTGTTGGCTGATGAGCCAATTGGATTGCCATGTTGCTAGTCAGGTACAGCTAATCAGCTCATCAGTCAGTCACTTCACCATTCATAGTGTAGTGTATTATTCTCATGAGTTTGCTTACTTGTTGGGATGTTGTGCGCAAAGTGCAGTGTGCATCGCCATGGATCTGGCCCTGATGGTGCTCTACTAGCACTGGTG
Organism: Symbiodinium kawagutii; assembly: GCA_009767595.1. Lineage (NCBI taxonomy): Eukaryota > Dinophyceae > Suessiales > Symbiodiniaceae > Symbiodinium > Symbiodinium kawagutii. Next base: position 82,699 of record VSDK01016542.1, on the reverse strand, counting down.
GCCGCCTGGGAATCCAAGGAACGAGATTTTTTTCGTGGACTTGCCGCAAGAAGGCCAGGCAGCACATATGTCGCCGGTGTCCTTCATTCAGCTGATGGCTGCACTTCCGTGTTTGTTCAAACCGGGCTCATATATTTTGTTCATGGTGAAAGGCTAGCCTTCGAGCCATGTTAAAGCACAGCAAGTTTTTCCAAGCATTTCTGTGTGAACCATTTTTTTTCTGAACCTGGGATGTGATTTTGATTGTTGCGACCTGTTTGCACCTGCATTTTGTTTTGGTTGATCTTTACTCTGAAAATTGTTGCTCGTACTGAGCGGCTGGGGGCCATTGGTCTGTAGATAGATGTGTTTGGACTATCACCGACTTGACGGTAGTTTCGAGCTCGTGCTTTTGTTCTTGTAGTCCAGCTTGTGTTTTTGGTTCACTGGTGTTCACCTTGGACGAGTGGTTAGCAACCATTGTTGCAAAATGCGTTACTGCACAACTCATATTTTCTCAACGTTGGCGTTGGCTTTCGCTGTTGCAAGGTTGACTAGTGGGGGTAGACGGTGGTAAGCCAAACACAAAGTCTTGGAACAAGAACTTGATATGTTTGACGTTTTTTCTCTTCCAGCTATTGAAAGTTATTTGGTGGAAACCAGTGCGAGGGGGTGATTGAGTGATGGCAGATCCATGTCTTAATCGCCATCAGTTGAACTAGCGACCCTGGTGAGCATCAGCCATCGCTTAACTCAGCCATGAATTATCCATTGTTTAAACATCACTTAACCCGAGTAAGTAAGGCCCCCCCCACTTCATCAAGGCGTTCCCGAAGCACTTACGCCAGCAGTTCGCCAGCCACAGGCGATTGCGAATTGAAACTGGAAGTTGTGGACGAAACCTGGTTGCCCTTGTCATGGCGATAAGGTTTGAATAACCCGGACACTACCCTTTGGTAACTAAGCTGGCAATGGAAAATCCCTTTTGTTGGGAGAAGCCCTTGGGAAACAAACCAGAAATGATGGATTTTCCATTACCAGGTTAGTGCACCAAGTTGAAGGAGGTGGAGAAAACTGGTTTCGCTGGCTTCATTGGTTACTGGACCCTAAAAAGATGGTGCTAACAGAGACCGTATGATGACGGATCACAACTGCCAACACAATCCGGTCGACACCAATGGTTAGTCATGTTGGAGGTATGCTATGGTGGCGCATGGTTGCTTGAAGGAACAGCAGTAGGTCTATTGCCCTATGTTTCAAGCACAACTGTGACAACTGTTGCGGACAGGCAAATGCCCAGAATGTCGAGGGGTTGACTTGGTACATAGCGCACGTAGCCATCATTGTTGTTCAGTTGTGCAAGTCCGATGGTAGATACACTGGGTTGCCGAATGATGCTGGTTCAACACTGGTAGTGACATGTGTTTTTCTTATTGATATCATATCAACCATTGGCGTAGGTTGTTATTTCTGACAACTAGTTTTTTGTTACTGACAGTTAGTGTATGTTACTCAAGGTTGTATGTGCGAACTCAGATACGTGTAGATGTATGCGTAGCTGCGCGGCTACACCGTGATCATTCATACCAACCATGGTGGCACCATCGGGGAGCATGGGCATGTTTGTTGACTCATGGTGCTCATGGTCAGGAATGTCAGTGCCCCAAACCCCTGCGTTGGTTTACTGGGTGCTAGGGATGGGTTCTACAAATTATGAGTTGCTCAGTCGCCCGCTAGCCTAGTTCCAACCAATCCATCCTGCAGCACCTCCCATGGTCACAACTCTCCGCGCACAGAAGCCGTGGTGCCCATGGTGCCGCCTGGATGGGGTCCCAGGATAACGGTGGTGCCTTGCTGGACACCAGCTTCGCCAAGACGGATGTCTTGAACAAAGAGCAGCTCCTAACAGACCAGGACGCCGCGCCACTGAGGTTGCCGCTTGGGAGCTGCTTGGGAGCTAGGGGTGTTATCCCGGGTGGAGCAGCTTGGAGCTACCAGGAGATTGGGAACCAAGTGAGCTGCTTGATGCTGCTTCATCGTATGGAAGAAACCGGCAGTAATCCATGGAATGCATGAGCACCGTTGTGTGTTTGCTGAAATGTTTGCGTGTCACAAGCATGTACGGTATTCTGACAGGGCGGGGATTGCGAGCCCGTTTTGGAGCGTATGGATCCGCCAAAACCACATGCACAATATGTCGAGTGACTTCTTATGCATGAGTAGGTTTGATACAGGAGTGTATTGTTTGGCTGGTGGTTAGGAAGGAGCCAAGGAGACAGGGGTATCTATATATACCCTTTTAAACGGGGAGCGATTTGGAACTACCGGGAGTGGCCTCACCACATGCTTGCTGTTGCTATGTCAGCGAGGTAGATCCACCATGCCACATGGATCAACCACCGTTGGTTGCTCACCATCAAAAGCTTATGATGTACCATCAAATGCAGCTGGGTTATTCTTTAATGGATCTCCCCTTGCATGTGATGGCTATGCTACAGCGTAGGTGGTGCTTTCTTCGCAATTCTTCCATCAAGCATTAGCCGTACGGCGTACGGCCGTTATCAGCCCTCATCAGTGAGAATCTGCGCAGCAACCACTATCTAACCAGGTCCCTATGAACCATTTTTTGGCCACCACCGTTTGGTATTAGCCACTATGAGCCAAAAATGTTACTCAGCATTCATTTAGCCACTATACCATGGAATTCCCTTTCTTGACCCCAACCGCCGAAGATTGCATCAAATCCATTTACAATGACACGTGCTTAAGATTAATTGATCGAAAACACATATCCATCGCTTGGACAACTGCTTGGGAAAAAAACGTCCATTGCTTGATTGGAAACGTGACCATGCCGACGTGTTCACCACAGGAACCCCGGACCCCACCGGATCCCACCGGACCGTTGCCCGGTCTTGCGGCAGGACCTGCAGGTTCCGTTGCATCCCAAGGGCACCTTCTGCCGCGACGTCTCTGGGTGCAGGCTACAGCTACGCTTGAGAGCATTGGACTTTGCGCAGGAGCCGGGGGAGCAGTGGGTGCGTTGGTTGGTTGGATGGTTGGTTGGTTGGTTGGCTGGCTGGCTAAGGTTCTTTGAGGTTGGTTGAGGTTTGTTCGTTGGTTAAGGTTGGTTGAGGTTTGTTAAGCTTGGTTGAGGTTCGTTGAGGTTGGTTGGTTCGTCCCATCAGTCACAAGCAGTGAGAGGCTCGCAGTTGGTTTGTTGGCTAAGGTTTGTTAAGGTTGGTTGAGGCTTCTTTGAGGCATGGGCGGTTTACGTGAAAGTTTCATCCATGGTCACAGGAACAAAAAGCTGCAAAACTAAAAGCATCAACAACTCACTCATCAAACTCTTTCACACAGCCCAGCAATTCAGCCAGTGATCCAGCCAGTGATCCAGCCAGTGGCGCCTCA
>VSDK01016542.1:63225-77968 GCA_009767595.1 Symbiodinium kawagutii | reverse complement strand
GGGGGGGGCCCTGGGGGGTGGCCCTTGGGGGTGGCCCTTGGGGGTGGCCCAGGGGTGCCCTTGGGGGTCCCTTGGGGTTGGCCTAGGGTGGGTGGTGGATGACCCTGGCCATGTCATGCTGCCAGGTGACGGGTTTTCAGCTCAGGGCCACCGAGCTGGAAGATGCCGTGGCGGATCACACCATGAGCGAAGAGCGGCGCCGCAAGAGTCTCAACGTCGCTTGGAGATCGGTTGGGTTTTTCGTCGTTTTTCTCTATTTTTCGTTGCCCATAAAACCTTCCTCCCCCCAAAAAATAGGTGGAATGAACCCATAGAATCTTCCCCGTGTCCATGGAAGCAGCGCCACATGTGCATGCTTACACCTCGCCCCCGGCACAGCTCGGGCAGGGAGACCTGATAGCGATGGAGAGAGAGAGAGAGAGAGAGAGAGAGAACCCATGATGATGGTTATAGATAGTTATAGGGTGTGATGGGGGTTCTGAGTTTTCCAGGGAGCATCAGCTGAAAACCATACGTCCGAGCAGGGTTGGGATGACGGTCACCTGACATGGTAACGACCCAAAGTCGTGATCAACGGGCCAGGGGACCACCACTTCTAGCGGTATCACTCAGCGCTTTCATCAACATCATTGTTGCTGGCTATTAGCTATGATCAGCCATGATTTGCCATGGTTATAATCATAGGTCGCTATCGACCAGTTATCAGCCATCATTGAATCTCTGCGATTTGTCATTGCTGGCCATCATCATATTGAGAGAATCAAACGAGTTCTCCACCATGATGAACCCACGTGCGTCACTAGCACTCAGCCAATGAACCATGTAACATTTTATCAGTGTCAGAATATGTAATCCAAACATCGGAACAGCAACATATATCCAACAATTCACCATCATATAAGCCATCATTACAGAACCCAAGAAGTAGTGAGGACCAAGCAGTTACACAGTTACACCACAATTTGCCATCACGAATCAGAATCCAGCAATTAGCCAATCAACCATCATCATATGTTGGTACCTTCATTACCCAAGAAGTCACCATGAATTTCAGTAATTCTATTGACCTTTCACCACCCAGTCATATGGCGACGGGTCAATACCCTGCACCCCTGATGAACTTCCTCCAAATGACCAAACTAGTCCAGCTTGTGGTATGTTCACCTACTTTTTTGGCTGCTCGATGTTGACCCATGGCCATCGAATGCCATATGCAGTTGGCAATATCCTCTATTCAACTGTTGGTTACCCCTTTCCAATCCTTTTCTCAAAGATGAACCAACTGACCATTAGTTGGCATCCATTATAAACCATACATCTCAATCGTTCACCAACCATGAAGCAGGCAAATAGCCATTAAACTTAGCCATTAGCTTTAGAATGTTGCTTTTCGTTGAACGGTTGGTTATTATCCCAGCCTGTGCCAACCATTAATCAGTTTGTTAACCACTACTTATGGCTCATATTGATATTATGTGACAAGTAATTAGCCACTGATCCCATGCAACCAGCCACTTCCCCACGATAATCTATCAATGAACCACTGTACCCACAGTATCAACCATAAACCAGCTTGTGACACGCTAGTTGTGGCTTATCTATCGATTCTATCGTTACTTAACCGCTACTACCCACCCTTCACCGGCTTGGCTTCACCCCTTGGGTAACCCCAACGCGGGTCTGTGTGGCCCAGGTCGCAGAGGCCACGCGTCGCCTCTTCGGTTCCTCCAGCGCCGGGGACGGCAAAGCACGGCAGAGCTCGGACCATTTGCCGCGCGGTGGAGCTGGGGACGGTGTGGCCGTTGAAGCTGGTAACCACCCAGGGTTTGGGCTTGGTCAAGCCATTGGAGAAAGCCCGATGTTTTTAGGCGTTTTTTTTGACGTTTGTAACTAATCATGATTGATAACTATTTAGAGATCGCGATCCCCATTTTTGTGGAGAAACACCGAGCCATTGGCTGATTCGAAGTCCACAGAAACAAGGAGCGGATTCTTAGACAACAATTGACTAAGCAGTACTTTAGACCCAGAATATCAGACCAATGTTGCCAATGCAGCACCTTTGCATAGCACGCTGGTTGTTGATCTCAAATTACAAAGGAGCTTGTGGTTCAACATTGCATGAAAGATGATGAACCATCAGCCCGAACTTTGAACCAACAAGTCCAATGAAGCTGGGATTTCTACTAAGGCAGCAGATGCAGAGCAAGATCGAGGAAACGGTGGCTGAGCTGCGGAAGGAATTGAAGGCATTCAAGGGCATTAAGGACACCGGGCCCGCTGCCACTTTGAGTTGCACAGCTGAGTCGCCTCATGCTGTGTGATGCTATGTGGATGTTCACACGAGGTTCAGAGATTGCTCACCACAACGCAGTCGGAGGCAAATGGATTGCATCAACAATGTTACACAGCTATTGCGCTGCAGGTACTATCCCACGTCTTGTCTCTTCGGGCATCAACTTATTTCAATTGGTTTGATTTGGGATGAGAGAGGGCGGCGGAGCCCATCCATCCAGTTTTGGGACGCATCTAAGAGTAAGGACGTGATCGGGGGTGTCACTTTGATATTCTACGTGCGGAACTTTGTATTGTCATCCAGGAATGGCTGGTATAGGTTTGTTGGGGTATCCAACATTGTGAAGAGTGTAGACCTGGAACCATGCATAGAGGCATAGAGAATGGAGATTTGAACTTTAGAGCAGGTGCCTGTAATTGATTGCAATTGGGAGACCAGGCTGGACTGAACCATCTGAGCTTGAATGATAGGTCTCCTGAAAATCTAGAAAACGCAAGTGACGCAAAGTGGAAACCTTTGGTTTTTTTGGAAAATGTCTGTATACAAGCATTTCCTGTGAAATTGATTGTCCTATTTTTACCCATGGTTTCTTTGTTGATTGTCATCCCGACTGAACCTTTGTATGTCAACTCTCAATATTGATCATTTGTTTATCCATTAGATACCCATTTGTATAACCGGTTGTTTACCCATTATTTACCCATCATTTGCACATGATTTACCCATGGTATACCCATTGTTTGCCCATTTTCCTATCATTACGCCCATTTTTTACATCATTTTCCTACTATTATACCATGTTTGCCCATTGTTCACTGGTGGTTTGCCCCTTTTTCTTGTCATCGCGCCAGGACACCATGGGCAAGGCCAAGGAAGAAGCTGATCGACTCATCACCCGCTGCTGGGAGCGACAAGCGTGGCGGACAAGCGGCCAGGGATGGGCCCTTGATGGTTGGTCTTGATGGTCAAAAATCTTGGGTTCAGAACGGTTAATGATGGGTAGTGGATGATTGTTCTCGATTTTTTTTGGATGGTGGTGCGGAATCATGCTCAGTAAAGGTGAATAGGGATGGTAAATCAGATTCAGAATTGTTGGCACCAACAATGGCCCAGATGCACAGGCACTTTTTCTTTGCAGCAAAACGGATTGGTTTGTACTCATGGTTAGGGTATTCCTCAGTTTGTGATACTACTTGTCGCAGTTTGAACCAGCATAATTCAGAATAATCATCCTATCTGAATTGCTTTGCCAAAGATTGCGTTTTGTGCAGATGGGTTTTGGTCGGTTGTTCCCCAGGTTTGTTCGCTCACAACGCCGCTGTAAGGTCTTTCCAGACTTTTGCACTATGATTCTGAGAAGATTTTGTGGATTCCATGTTCTCGCTAGTTATTTACCATTGAATGTTGCTCATGGCTGGGAAATGACCACAGGAAAGAAGTATACCACTGATACCATTGTTTGACCATTCTAAACAAATATAACCAAGATTCGTCATTCTCAATCATTTTAAGACGTGATTTATCATGATCAACCATTGCTAGCCACCACTTTAGATCATCGGCCATGCTCAACCATTCTGAAGCCTTCCTCATCATTTGCTACGATCATACATCACTGGTCCCTGACATCAATCATCAAGCATCAATCACCAAAAATGATTCACAATTATCCCTTACACCAACCACAATCAACCCGTCATCAGCCAACCATCAACCAATCATGAACCATCATCAACCAATCATCAACCCTATACCAACCACAACCAACCATGAACATCCATGAACCATAGTCAACCCATCCTCCACCCATCATGATCTATCAAACCTACCTGTCCCATCATTCCCGAGACATTCGCCACTGCCACCAGCTCCACCGCGGCCGCGTCAAGGCCTGGGATCCGACGAAACACGGAAGCGCAGCGGGCGCAGCGGGCGCGGTGCTGACTCCGCGGCGCGGCAAGCTGCGAGCCCAGGCGGGGAGTTCACAATTGCAGCAGTCAACAGCCATCAATTGGCATGATTAGCAGCCTTTAGAACTAGTTCTGTTATGTGTGGTTATCATCATTTTTAAAAATGGTATTGTTTAACGGCGATTGTTTGATTAACAACCATGAGTTACATGCATTGTTCGATGTTTATCATCAAATTTGGCCATTGGTCAAGCCAGCAGCCCATAGAGGGATGGCTTTTCACGACTGCTCAGAAGTGGGGTCCGTCGGCAAGGGTACAGGTACAGGAATTTGAGACACAGACAGAGAGCATCCATTCACTATGGTTGACGATGTTGGATGATCTTTATTTGCTAATATGGTGGTTTCTCAAAATGGGGGACCCTAAAAATGGTTGGTTTAGTACTACTAATGGTTAATAAAGGATGATTTGGAGGTCCCCCTATTTTGAGAAACACCCATATGAACCAGCTAATATTCACCAGACTAGCCATGATATAACAACCATGGTGAGCGAATGTGGTTATCAACCGTGTTTGATAATGGTGACAAAGCACTAACGCACTTTATTATATGATTAACTAACACTGATCAGTTATTATTTTTCTTAAGCCACCATCAACCAACTCATATTCATTATTTGTTTGAACCATCAACAACAAACAAACGTGCTGTGACGACATGGTCAATGATTTGGTGCAGCTGATTGCAACCCTTGGATTCTGGCAGGTTCCGCTCTCACAGTAGCACCAGCGGCCGGATATGTTGCCTCCAAAAGTGTTGCTTGGGCGGACTGCGTGGCCTGATCCGTTGGAAGAGCATGGAAAACCAATGATAATTACGGAGTAGCTCAATTGAAACAAGGGCACAATCGATCACTGGGAATGGTTGGCAATCTTGGCAACATCTACATGATTCACCATAGTTGCCTTTTATGAGTCAGTATGAGAAGCAGTAGCCATGCGTCAAACAGTCAAGGATGAATGCCGTTGAGGCTTTGCAGCAGAAATTTCTGCTGAACAACCAGCGCTGACGGACCATCCACATACGTTTACTTGATATTAGTCTCCACCGTTGTTACCATTTGTGCAACCATCACGAATCCGACTATCAACCGCAAGCCAGCAATCACCCTTATTGTTCATTACCCAATTCTTCCCAATTGCTCACATGTATATTTCACCTTTAATAACCATGTGTTCAACCATCACTGGCCATTTTACACTTGCCCATGAACTGTCATCATAGATGACCCATCATTTACCACCAAAGGACCATTCATGAACCATCATGAACCATTATTCACCATGATCAGCCGCTAAGAATCCTTGATCCGCAGCCTGCCATTGGGATGGCAGGTGACCCCAGAAATCGATGGTTGATATTTAATAAGCCCTTGTCAATGCTTAATGGTGGTTGCCAACCCCTGTATAAACCTCTACCGTTGGCAGGTGTACCTTGGGGGTGATCACGTACAACATCGTACAACCACCTATTTTTCGCGGTTGATCCACGTGCATGCGGGTACCACCACATTGAAAACCCAAGGTGGAAGTCTTCGAGCAAGGAGACAAGGTGCAGATCTATAGCGCCAGCGCCGATGTGTGGATTCTGGGCTGCACTGATCCCATAGCGGCATGGCACTGTGGAACTTACCCAGTGGTTGCTTACCAGTGCTTGGTCATGGTGGATGATTCCTTGGTTGGTGGTTTTTGAATTTGTAGGCGTTTCGTTTTTCTATTTTGCCACGGTTGGTTGATTGACACATATTTTTGGTACATATTTTGGACGGTTTAGAACCACCAGCAAGTTATATATGCTCATGAGAAGTGGACAATGAATAACTATGATCAATCATGGTGGCGCTCATGGTGAACTATGAATCTCATGTGGTGATGGTCGATGCTTGATGGTGAATAGGTAGTGATTGGCACTGGGGTTCATGCTTAATTGTTTTGTTGGGCATCTGTAGATGATGGCTGGTGATGGCTAATACGTGAACGGGATTAATGTTTAAAGATATTGCGGTTGATGATTGTTGATGCTGGGCTTGATCATGGTTGACCTCATGGTTTTGAATGGGCTAGATAACGGCCAATAAGGTTCAAAGACAGTTGAGGCTTCCTCAAGGCTGCTCACTGCTTCCAACAGTTAATAGCAAGAAGTTGGCTATGTGTGCCTCCGCGTCTCTCTAACTGAGTATGGGGCAAATGCTTGGATACAGAACTACAAGCAACTGGGGTGTATCTGTGGTACCATCTATGGGACCGTTGCTAAGTCGAAACTGCTGCTCACACATGTTTCACAACCATCGACCTCTATCATCAAACCACGATTTGATGAGTTACCTCCACTACAACTATTATCAACCACCATGTTCACTTCTTACCATCAACCACCATGTTCACCCACTATTTCATCACCACCTATCATCCACAACCACCAGTTCCACCTGCCACCCTTGGTGCCTGCCCTTGGTGCCCCCGAGGTACCCGGACGGCGTGGTGGACGAGGTCCTGCCCCGGGACACCGCGGAGGGCCCCAAGAACTCCGTACGCGTGCGCTACGCCCAGGGCGAACGGCAGAAGTGGCTGCGGCCCGAGGATTTCGCCACGCAGCTGCAGCGCCTGTGACGGGTCCTGCGGTGATGCGCTGCGTGCCTGGAGTGGCCAAGCGGATTGCCATAGTGAGGTGATGATGGTGAAAACTATTATGGTAACTACTAATATCTATACTTATTCATAGTATATCTATACTTACTATGACAATTTTAGTAATGATGGTGAACCTTATTACTAACATTTGCGAATATTACTAGGTGAATGAATGGTGATAAGAAGTGAGAACTAGTTTTGGTGAACTGCATTCTTGGACGGTGAGCAGTACTGGAGTTCATGCATTTTTCAACAAGGGTGGTCACTACATGTGAGTACCAACTGGCGAACCGATCGACATCAGATAGATTTACAATACATCCATTGAAAGTTTTCGGGGAGGATCTTTAGCAAGTCACCAGCTATCCAGGTTTTTAAGTGTCTATCTATGTGTTTGTCGATGAGCCGATTCACAAACACCTTTTATTTTTTTGTGTGTATTCATGGGCGTATTTTTGAAGACACTCCAATACTATTTTCTTATCCCTTCATGCGCAGATGTCCTATCGATCGACAGTTGGACAGATATGTGCTATAGATTATAAATAAAGGATGCATTTGTTCAAAAACCTTTGTCTTCGTAAGCAAATCTGAAAGTGTTTTTTCATTTGGACTTCTTTACACATTACATTTAGTGGTTACTCAAAATCAGGGTGCCCCCAAGTCATACAGCTTATAAACCAATTATATACACAAGGGGGTCCCAAAGCTGGCTTAAGATGAATGACTGGCTATTAACTGTATAAGTATAAGCCATTTTTTTCCAGGTGATATAAACCGTTGATAGTAGCAAACCATTCATAACCTTGGGTTCCCAAAACTGGTCTGAGAAACCACCATATTCGTAGCTAGAGTCCAGCCTGTGCACATGCTGCACCACTCAATGCTTGTCGTTTCGCGGAAGATTCGTTTCAAGGCCCAGGTGTGCAATGGCACTCTCAGCAGGTCATGGTTCAATGAGTGCTACTCACAGTGAAGATGTTCCAGCAAATGTCGCTGAAATGCCAGTGAATGTTGACGGGATAGTTGTTGATTACACTGGTTGATTTCATTAGTGCTGCTTCACAAGATGTCAGGGGAGAATGCCACAGCACGAGCCAATGACATCTAACCCTTCTGATATGTTCTACGGGTTTGTTGGTCGGGAACTCCATGGTCGGGAACCCTACCATCACTGATAAAAGTAGGTGAAGTCACAGTGTGATAGGAATCAATTGTGGTTCCTAACCTCCAATCACTTAACGTCATGTATAGGGAGATCACATTAATATCAGTGGATAAGAATATTCTCAATTAATCAGCTGAGCCCGGTGGGAGAGCACATCCTTTGGGCTGCGAGCCAAGCTACCACCAGCTCCTTGGTTGAGCTTTTTAGCACCATGGAGATCCCCAGTGCAGAGCCTCAATCCTGGGTCACCTTTCTTCGTTCGGCGCCCCCAATGCCAAAGAGCGGGATGGGGACGGCGGATCAGGAGTCAACATTGGACGGCTTTTTACTTTCTGATATAGAAATGACAACTTGGTGGTTAACAACTGTTTGGTGAATATGTTAGCGGTGATAATATGGCGATTAATTATTGGTTAGATGGTGGCTCAATGACAATTCCACTTGAACATACATGATGGATCATTCCGTTCGCTTTTCAATTGACTTATCAACTGATCCATCTTTTCTACTACTCACAGATGGCAAACTGACCCAAACCTAGCATGTGCATTTCTCATTGATCAAAAACACCTCTAGTATGTTTTGAGAGCATGACCATAGAGGCTAACAACCGTAAATCATTGACCAAATTGAACCACTGCATACCAATCACAACTAGCCATGACAAATTATCAATTCACAACTTATCACTTCAAGATGTTTGAAGAGTTCATGTTGGCGCCCGGATCCAGCATCAAAACGGCGAATCACGGCGTTGTGTCATGGCTACGCAGCCACTGACACCGCTGGCACGCGGCTGGCGCCACTCCCAAAGGGACTGCGCGGAGGAAAACAGATGTCCTTGTTTGTCATCGAGGGTCACCTATCATGAGATCCATGAGGTGAATGGCCATGACAAGTTTCGGTGATGCACTGGCTGGTGGTTTCAGCATGATGTTTGGTAACATATTTGGGGATGATCATTGAATTTGAGTAAGTATGATAGATAGGGTATGACCATGACCCAGTCAGGTTTGGGGAACCGCCAAGAAACTTTGCGAACGTAGCATGGCTTTGTTGCTATCAAAAACTGAGCAAGTGGCCTTGGTAGAAGGAGGTGGAAGAGGATTTCCTTGACTTGGTGGCTTCTATCAAGTTAGGAATACCCGAGAGAGTGAGCTAGATGGGTACATGTATTGCAAGATTCATATTGATAAACCCCGATGGTTGATGGCACATCATCCCACATTTCCGGTGAAGCTGGGGGGTTAGTTGAGGGATGTGATACGGATCTCCCTATTGTTTGATTTACTTTGGTTGGCTGATACATCCAGATTGGTGATAGATGTGTACGTAGGGACTGGTACCCACTATTACACGCACCTATGTAGTCAGCCATGCAGACATGCACAATTGAACTTCAACTGCACATAGCCCAGGTGCATAGACTCAAGTTGCAGGAAAGGTGGTGATGATTAATTCTGGAAATGCATGGGTTTGCATGTTCGGGTGATCAAACTGATGTTTCACCACATTTCCATACCACATCTCAACGTGACCAGGCCCAGACCAACAGCTACTGAACAGCTACTGGGTGACGTGACTTCGGAGTCGTTGTGTTTCTTTACAGCTATAGATGCCATGTTTAGCATGGCTATCCTTGCTTTTTGCATTATAATCAGCCGAGTACCCAGAACAGAGATGAAGAAAGAAACGAGAATCATGGATTATCATGGATACAGTACCTCTGAAGAACCTCTGGTGGGGACATCCCCACCGGACATCCCCTATGGTGGGCAAATTTTATTCCCTGCGCAAGGCGTCTTCGGCCGTGGCGCGTGCTGCTGCAGCCACGCCTGAAGAAAAAACTGCTGAGGAGGCGCACTGTTCATTCCATTGATGAATGATATGGTGGGTCTTGATGGCTTTTTAGGGAAATATAATTGTTCGGGAGAGTGGATAATCATCAACAGTATCGGTTGAAGAACTGCTTTCTCAGGACGGGTTATTGTTGGAAATTGCGTGTGTTGGATGATTCGGGGGTCCCCTACTTACAGAAACACCCCACAACTGTAGAAATAGAAATGAAAAACCCGTTGTAAGTTTTAGCTTAGTATTTTTGATGTTTCAAATTCTCGTGGTAATTAACGCCCTGTGATTGAACAACCTGTGGTTGTTAGTCAATATATTGTTTTTGTTTGGAAACATGCCACTTTCATTGATGTGTTGTTTTCTGCCTCATGATTCACCATCAATTGATTTAATCAATAAGATGTCCTGATGGTCACACGGGCACATGTGTCACTTGCTTTTGCTGTGAGTCCAAATACCACCTCCAGACAGTTTGCTGGCATTGATGATTGTACGAATTAGCGCGCCCATGAGGGCAGCGAACAGTATGACAGGTTCAACATGGCTCAGCAGTGAACGGTATAACCATGGTTCAGCAAAGAGGTTATTGAGTTTCAACCGTGACATATTTTCTTGCGTATTGATGGGCGCTGGTGTTTTTTGCACTTGGTGTTACTGTCTTTGTTCCACTCAATCAGGTTGGAAATAGCTGGCGAGTAGTAGAATGAGGGATCTCGAAGGGTCAACAAGCACACAATGTTTTTGCTAGTCCTTCAAGGGAATTATTTGACCAACTAATTTCTTGTTTTATTACCGCAATAGCTGCCACATCTAGTATGATTCTTTGCAACCACATGTCAATCCCCCATAGTGTTTCAATGTTTGTCACAACTAAAGACTTGGCTATATTGCAAGCACAATTCAATCATCAACAGTTGGTCACAACCAGTTAAACTGTTATGTTATAGCCAGCATCTCATCCTCAATGCTTTGCTTTAAGTAATGAAATTACTCTATGATAAGCACTGGATTTCTCAAGAATTTGTGACAACTAATGGAAATACTATATTATAAACATTAAATCATACTAGTACATTACTCCTGTGTCGATCAATTAATTATTTTACTTCTTATACGACCTCAACTAATAACACTACTTTTTAACTAATGGTAATAAGGAATAGTGGTCAAAAGGCTTACTTACTTGTGACCAAATAAATCATCCGCTTGGTAGAATTACTTTTTAATTCGCAGGTTTAGTAATACTTTTACTGACTATTGACTTATTCCTCAAGATTAGTCATTTTAGATCCATTCGTCTTGTCAATAGTTAATTGACTAATTGAGGAACAATTTAGAACTGCTGCTGTTAGTAAACTAAGCTCCTCAAGTTTACTTCTTACTTTTTTATTGATCAGCTCCTTGAAGTATTTGTAGTCCTCATTGCTTCCCAGGAGGCGCCTCCGGAAGAGTGGACGTCACTGCCGCCCTTGGAACGGGTGTCCAAGCTGCCTTGGGAGAAGCAGGAGAAGCACCTGGGGTCGCAGAGGCCAACCAGGGTCAACCTTTGGAGCGAGGCCAGGAACGGCCCCCAGGAGTGGCCGTTCACCAAATGGCATGTAATTGTTTTTACAGTGAGGTTGACAAATAATGGCAGTAATGGTTAAGAATCTGGTTGAAAACTAGTGGTTAGAATTTAGTTCCAAATCCAGCGCGATGATATGATACCAACCGAAGCATCCGTTACTGGAAAACCTTTTGATCATCTCGGGGGCCCAGTTCCTGAGAAGGAAAGCTGTTTGCTCAGAAGCATGTACAGCTGTCTAAGCTGGATGTGGGTGTGTCCACAAGGTGGGCCCCTAACCAGCTATAGCTGTTGGCTTGTATCTAGGGTAACTACCAGGCAAATGGTAGAGATAACTAGCTCGTTAAATGGCCTTATAAGCCAAGTGATAACTAGGGGTCCCACCTTGCATGAAAGTCAAACGATGATGCCCTTTGTCTCCAATAATAGCGTTTGTCGGAGACAAGGCGCCTCTCAAGCCAGACCAGTGTTGGAGAAACCCAAATGGTGGTTTCTCAAGCCATAGGGGACCCCAAAAATGGTTGGTTGATCACCATAAGTGACTATTAACCGATGATTTGGGGGTACCCCTATTTTGAGAAAACCGCAACCTAAACAATGGATTGACAATATCATCATGACTAATCGTAGATCATGGTGGGTCCAACCCATAATGCGCCGTTAGCAAGCCATTGGTAGTCCCAAAGCATCGTCAACCAGCTAATTATCAACCTATTACCCAAAAGTTCTTACCCTCAATATTCACCATCAAACCATCAATTGACCGTAGTTACTCATCATTAACCATTCCCGACTATCAGTGAAGCATTGTTAAGAAGCAGTCTAAACCATGACATTACCATCATTGCCAACCATTAACCAGCCATGATTACTATCCGTTATTATTCATAAATCATCAATGAACAAAGGCTACTTACCAGCAATTAATCGTTGACCACTAACCTGGCTGATGGTTTGGAGGGTGTGATGCCAGGAGCTATCAGGAGTGGCCTGTGACCCTGCCAAGGATCTATGCTTTGTTGCTGCGAGTGCTGGAACGTTTGCGGGATCAGCCTGAGGAGTGGTGCACCAACGGAAGGGTGGGGCCCGTAGCACGTGGGGCACCAACCAGGGAGGGGAGAAGAAACTTCGGAAAGGTGGGAATGTTTCAAGAAAGACATGGGAAAAGACATTGTTTCCGGAAAAGGTGGGTATATCAGCTGTTTGTTTCTGTTGATTTGTTCCTCTGAAAATATGCCCGCTGGGTATTGGAATTGAGTGGATTCCTTTGGGGATGAAACAAAAAAAAATGTTTGGATTTTCGCGTAGGATCCCCACGCTAAATGGGGCGAACCAACCATCCATGAACTTAAATGGGGGTAAGCATAACATTGACAGCTGTAGTTGAACACTTGGAGATGCAGTGGAGAGAGAGAGATTACAATTAACCTGGAAGCCGACTGAGATAACATGGGATCAAACAACAATCATAAACTGTACATGAGGTGGCTTCGCAAGGAAAGGATGCATTCATCAGTACATAAGCGATTCTTGCAAAAGTGCAGGAACAGATTGGTATTGAATCGTTTGGTATTAACCTCCTATACAAATGCCAAGGTGTTTCCATTAATTTTAGGGCATCCGCGTCTCAAATGTATCAATTGCAACAGGCACTGTTGGGACCGATGAGGTGATTATAAACATGTTGGTAGTATCAAGCGTCAATACCGAATAGCAAATGGTCATAGTGGAGCTTGTTTTGCCAGTACCACTTGATGGTCAAGGTCTACATCAATCATGACCAACCTTGACTTTAGATTTTTTGTATTCACTATTACTAATGAATATAAAAATTCATTTGCCAACGCTATATCGGTTTACCAGCAACATATTCCAAAACATTATTTCAATCGATTCCACCAAAGATCGTTGATACTTTGTCACTCTTGATGAATCTCGATGAACTAGTCATGATTTCAAGCATGACACGACCCTTCGGGCGCAGCCACAGCCGAGGAGCCCAAGTTTCGCTCGCTCTCCGCGACCTCTGCGAAGCTGCAGCAAGAGTTGCTGGAGCCACCGGGAGGACGGGGGGGAGGAGGATCCTGAGTTGAAACGCGCGATCAAACAGTGGATGTAACTGGCTGATGTTTGGGGGGGAGCGAGGCCAGGAGCCAGGGCAATCTGCCCCTTTGGCGAGCTAAGGAGCTACCAGTGGCCTATATGACCCGAAGTAAGAACCGTCATTTTGTACAGGAAAAACCATCCAAGTCTATGGTGGCTCGCCTTTTTGTTTCGTGAATCAGTGGTCCATGAATGGCGAATGGCTGATGGCAGCGACCTCAATAATAGAAATTCAAGCAATCAATAATAAAAAACTGGGATGCAAAATTGATAGTGGAGCACCTGTTGCTGTAACTGTTTCGTGATGGGAAGCCGCCCATTGAGCGTTGGGCACTCAGTCGATGCATGGGAGATATGGTCAATGAAATGTCAATGCGTGTGAGTACACCAATTGGGATGAATTGGATTTATCCAACGGACCGTTGGACGACAGCCAATGCCAGCCGTTGATGAATCAATGTCAATAAGCAATAGGTTTTAGATGGCTTTAGCAAGAAACAGTTGAACGTGTGATGTTTTGCCATTTTTGCCGGACAGCTGGCCTGGTCAGGCCGAGTCAGTTGTTGGTTGACGATCCTTGCAGAACATGCCTTGGCCTGACAGACCCCCAAAAAACTTGGCACGAAGGAAGGAAGAGCCACACATATTGAAGCAGGGGTGTGAAGGCCCACTGATTCTGGTAAGTGGGCAGGTAACTTAGCCCAGTTGAACTTGGTGAGCTCTCACCATAGTTTGAGTCACGCATTGTCCTTGTTTGGCAGGACAAGTCATGCAAATTATATCGACAGTTCAATCAGTGGTGGTATCCCCAAGCATCTGATAAGGGAGACTACCGATTAGGGGCGTACCATCACTGCTAGATGCATTTTTCACACGACATTCAGTGCATCATATTGGATCAAATCACCGTTTGGTTGGTGGTTCTGTGAACATTTTGCTGATCTTGTCCGGTAATCATCAACAAATGGTTGGTTGAGAAACACATGTTTCATAAGGGTTACAGCCACCAACCTGCTTGTGGATGATCATCCCATTTAGTAACTGGTGAGTAACCATGGTTATGTCCTAAATGAGTTACCCTAATAAATAGGATGTATATATATATATAAATATATAAATATATAAATATATAAATATATAAATATATAAATATATAAA
>VSDK01016542.1:4805-61859 GCA_009767595.1 Symbiodinium kawagutii | reverse complement strand
GGGGGGGGGGGAATCGCACATCCATGGGTCATGTTACCTGTTTAGCCATGGGGTGTTACTATGGTTGAAGCGAGACATGCTGCACCTGTTCTGCGACTTGGTTTGAAGAATCCTGGGACTTTCCAAGAGGATATAGTGTCTAGGGCCCGAAACCCGGCGATATCCTTGTGATGCTTGCGGTTCTGACGTGGCCTGACAGGGCTGAATGATGGATCATGAGAATAATGATTTGTACATGTCTTGTTGGGGTACATGTATACCAGTTTGCTTTTGAATATCTGTAGTCAAAGCATGTCAAAGCTATTGCAGGACTTGATCGTGCCATGATGGCCAATAGATGAGCAAAGTGCGACTGAACTGTTGGAGGAACTGCTTTCAGTAGAGATACTTGCATCGTTATTGGCCGATGTTTGTGCGGTTATTTGCATTGTCCTTTTGGCCAGTTCTGGATCCACATGGGGGTTTCTCAAAATAGGGGTGCCCCCAAATCATCCAAGGTTATGGTCCTTTCCATCAAGAAACCAACCATTTTTTGTGTCCCCCATAACTTAAGAGACACCCGCATGAATGATTTGTTTCTTCAACAAACGAGCCGCCACCAAGCCACAACTGCCCAGCCACCAAGGCTGCCCCACCCCGGACCACACCTTTGCCCCAGGCGAGCGAGACCGCGCCTTTCGAGCTGCCAGAGATCAACGCATCCAAGCGGAGAAACTCAAGGCGTGGATTTTCGGGCAGAGATCCCTGGTCAATTGCATGGTTCAACCAACCTGGTTGTGGGAAAAGCCGTTGATCATCAATTCATCAATTCTAAGCTGAAGAACCATGATGAACCATCAGTTCTAAGGAGTCAACGATTAGTTCCTAGGGGAATGATTTGAAGGGGAATAAGACCCAACATATCCCAACAACAATACGGAAAACACTGGTCACTGGTTACACAAAGTGTAGGAGTAACCATGGTAGCTCGACCAGCTTCACAAGGCCATGGTTTTTGCTGCCGTTTCCTCACAGTTGTGATTGTTTGGATGCTGAAAAAGGGCTGCCGCTTTGAAGAACTTTGTCGGCTGTATCATGCCAGGCCCATGCTATGGCTACATATCATGTATATCCTATCCATTCTTGTTGGTCATTCAGAGTCATCCACCAACCCACCCATCGACCAACCAACCAAGAAACCCAACCAACCAAGCCACCCACCGACCTCAGCACAGGCCTTGCCCTCAGGGGACTTCGGACCTCCGCTGCGGCGCTGGGGCGGTCGACTGCCCAGCTTCGGGGCTGGTGCCCAGCGGCTGGCAGGGATGCAGTGCTCCAAGATGCTCGGCAGCTGCGCCGTTTGGGGGTGTCCAGTTCTAAGCCTTCAAAGGGGGGAGCACAGGGGGAGAGGAGTGCTGGTTACCCAGATGGTAGCTAGGTAGAGTTGTTGGTGATTTGATTCACCGTTTAAACATGTTTGATTCAGCCTTTATAGGTTTGCCAGAAGTGGTGCTTACCCTCGTTATAAGTTAGTTAACTGGGGGCATCATTGTGATTGTTTTGGTTGGTTGATGCACAGTGATAGTATGTGGTTGCATTATCCTCGTGGAAACTGCCTGACCCTAACAAAAGGATGTAATAGGAAAGTGATCTTCTCCTATTCGAGAGGGTCTATGCAATCAGCAAAGGTGGTTACTGTAGTATTGGTGGAGAACATTGAATGATACTTCATGATCGTTAGCAATCATTAGCAATAATGCTCTGGAATGCTTGGATATGCTTTGTGTTTGAGAGACATGAGCTACAATTATTTGGCTGATTTTTGTGTCGAAGTAACTAGGGGGTTCTGGTGATTCACCAATGATGGTCGCTACTAATTTTGATTGTGGTTTCGCTTGATGCAGAACGGACTTGCAATAAATCATTGGTTGGCGAATGGCTGCTCAGAATAGTAGTGGTTACGGATTGTTCAGCTACAAAGGTGCTCGATCGTTCAGCTGATCCTGATTTGATTGCTACTCATTGCTACTTGGCATTGCCTTTGCTGATCACTGCTACTTAATATCAAAGGCTAGACAGTAAATGTCATTGATCCTGAGGATTACCTAAAAGAGATATGCCAAGAGCTTGGGATGAGAGGATGAAACTCCGCCCTGCTCTTCTGTCGCTGCGAAAATATCTTGCCAAGGGAGGTGCTTCCCCACAGATTGAGTCAAGGATAAAGGCAGCGCAAACAGCAGATTCCTCCACCAAAGATGCAAATAAACATAATCAACAAAGATTGACCGTCCGGGATGGCGATGGAAACAAGTAATGGACTGTCATCATCATGAACCATCATCATCCCATTGCTTGGCCTCCATGGTAAATGAGTCGTCCTTGTCACCATCATCACACCACACGGATCAGCACTTCCAGCATGGCCTCGGCCGTTCCATGGCCAGGATCATGACCCGCATCTTCCTACCACTGGCGCCTTGGTCTGACCTGGCGATGATTTGTTCGTGCTGTGTGGTTGGGAGCTGCAGCTGGAGCCACGGGTACCCGTCCGGACGGGCCGCTTTTTCAAGGGCTGTATGAAAAGGGAGCGAGGCCAGGAGCCACCAGAAGGGTTCGTTCACCGCTAGGTTTCATGATGCAACCCTGCCACCGTTGATGATGCTTTACTGCAAGCGTTTGATCATGGCCTTGGGGGATGATTTGCACAGTTGGCCGCTGCTGTTCTCTGTTGGTGCTATCCCCGGCTTTGGGTCAATGTTCGGGAAGCAGCACATGGGTAGTTCACGTCCCGGCAGTTGGACGAGTTTAGTCATTTGCCGGATGTTCACCAGGGGTGCTAGGTTTTGACTCAAAGCCAAAAGCTCATACTGCTTCAACTCCACTAAGTTTCTTTCACGTGCCATTGGTTCAAAATGTCCAGAGGAATGTAACTGAACGTGTTTCACATTTAAAGTTCAAGAAGTTATAACTTATAACATCAAGTGACCAAAGGTGGCGAGCCCCAATTTTTACCCATCCTTCACCACTCTTTACCCTCAAACTAACCATCCCTCACCATTTTTTCCCGCATCAAAAAACATCAAAACAACCCTCACCAACCATTTTTCAACCATTTTTCAACCATTTTTCATCACTCTGAAGGGGTGAGCCACCCCTCACCACTCCCCCACCATGGAGCCATCCCCAGATCTCTCAGGATCCTCACGAGCTTCGCGGCTTCGTGCCCCTGCAGCTGCTGGCTTCGACCTATCGCCTCAGTGCCGTGGTGCAGCACTTGGGCGCCACGCCCTTCGCGGGGCACTACGTGGCGCTGCTCGGTGGCAGGTCATGTGGTGATGTTCAGCGGGATGATGGGGTGAAGAATGGTGACATTTATGCTTAATAAGGGGGGAATAATAGGGTTAGTAAGCCAACCTATGGTGATTTTCAAGGGATTAAGGGTCATAGTCGTGAATCTCGCGAGAAAAATGTAGCAGGGAATTGACCATAGGTTACCTATGGTTAGACTTTTTAGTTTGAATTGATTATGGTTAATGATTAATATAGTAATTAGGGATCGTTTGGTCAAGAAATGATGGTTAGATAGTCATGATTTATGGTTGACCATGGGGGAGAATAGCCACAGTACTGATAGGGGATATATCATCTATAAACATGGGGAGCTAGGTCTATATTAACCGGCCAACAATGGTTGGAGAAAAATGCTTAACTGCGAATTGTCAAAGGTGGCTGGGTCATGCTGTTTTTTGGTGATGGGAACGGCGGTGGTAACTCTGGTTAGTGGACATTGCTGGTACCTGGCTGAACTGCCAGCTACCAGTTAGAATCACTAAGGAAAATGGTGTTTTTGCTTATTGTGCAGGGATATGTAGGGATACTAGGTGAAGAATTGGCCTGGGGTTTACCGATGCCACAGCAGCATAATAGCAACAGATCCGTTTTTCGCTGCTCAGCTGGCATCGCCAGGTATTGCTGGAATCATGTCTCGAGCCGCTGGTATTGCTTTGACGACTCCCGGGTCCGTTGCGTGGAGCCGGAGGTTGTGGCCAAAGAAGCCTTGAACGATGGAGCCTACGTGCCGTGGCCACGAGTGGTACGCTTTTCCAGGGTTTTCCCATGGTAATTTGGGGCACGGCAATTAGTTGATGAAAGTCACTGGTTCCGCAACAATTTTACCACACCAAAGTGTGCTATGGGTGATGGTTTCTGGCTGTAGCTTTGGACAAGCATGAGAGGTTGCAGTAGCAGTTTGTAGCATGTTGGCGTTTGTTGTCCTTAAAAATTGTCCGAGTGAATTAGCCAAGAGGTGGGTTGGACAGCAGCGATGACAGACTCGCGCGGTACCTCGCAGAGTGTTTCCTTTCAATTCAACGCTGTGCATGTGGATGCCATGGGACCCCAGCAGTTTTAAGTTGGTTCAGATGTGCCATTTAAGAGGCCGGTTTGATATTTCTACATCTTTCTATACAAACATGTCCCTCTAGATGCATATGTATTCTTTTATCCATATACCATTTACCCAGAAGTTGCCCTACTTATAAAGCAACATTAAAGCTAGGAATTGGGAGCCCCGTTCCCCTATCTTGCTAAGGTGCTTTTCTTTGAGCTGGACGTGTCCGGCGACTGAAAGTCGGAGACTGGCACAAGGCCCTGGACTTGCAGTGTTGATAGATGGCTATGGGTCAATATTAACCTGCCAATAATGGTGGTTAATACCCAACAAACTATAGGGAAACTATTGGTTAATCATAGGGAACCAGGGGTACAGGGTTTTGACCCACAGCCAGATGTCAACCTTCGAGATCTAGCTGCGAGACGGACTTAAGCTCAAACGCGCGAGTGGTTTGCTTGACATTATCATTTGTTTAAATGACTTTTGGGATAGTTGGTTGGCTAATGCTTTGCACAAACCAGTAGTGCCATAGAGTGCTACACAGTTTTATTATTCCACCCCTGTATATCATCCTGTCAATGATGCTTAGGACCAACCTTTTCTGTTGCATTTCCTAGCGACCAATCCAGTGATTGATGATGGTTGATGTTTTTTGACTTCCTGTTCGCACATTTCCCCTACAATCCACGTACTTCAGGTTGGTAAGCGTTTTGGATCCTTGCACAGGCAGAGGTGCAAAGTTGCCACAGGAGCTGCCTGTTGCGTTGTTGGGAAAAGGATGGTGAGCGTCATTGCGGGTTCTGGCGTCGGTGTTTCCCAAGGAATATGTAATGTAGGCGGCTCATTTCCTATTGAAAGGCATCAATTGTTATATTATTTGAGAGTGTTGGAGTTCAGAACCACTACCAACTAATTTTGACCATTGTTTTCTTGAACGCCATCAGCTAGATACATGATTCTAGCTGGGATGATCCTGTTCGTCAGTGTACATGATTGCATGTTGCTATGGCAATGCCCACCGCGTCAACTTCTTTTTTGCTATATAAATGATGTCATGATTCCAATTGTTATCCAAACTCATCAATTTTAGGCTATGGCGACACCAACTGAACCCTCCCACAAGAGCCCAATACATTTAGTGACCACGGGCATGTTTGGTGCTTTCAACTTTGTTTGTTTTCTTTATTTGGTCAAGGTGATCAGTTCATAAGTTGATATTGGTTGAAATGATGATTTTGGGGGTTCAAATCGCCTGATACTATGCGTTTCGCTGTTTTTATAATTGATTTGTTTTTCCCATTCCATCATTTGTTTTTGTTTGAGAGTGGTTGGGATTTGCCATCCGTGGCTAATCCATCAATTCAAATCGCTCAAAATCACCAGTGGTTCTGAGTTCCTATTCACTATAGATTCTACAAATTCTACTACCAGTGCTTCTTATTCACTATAGATTCTACTGGTTGCTGTAAACCATGCATGGAACATCCACTTCACGCCTTGAGACTCATAGCATGTCGCTGTGGCAATGCTACAATGCGCGCTAAGGTCCGGTTAGAGCAAGCTAAAGCCACGCCCAGCGCTAGCTGCCCCGCGTGCTCAGTGGCTAGGCTAATGGCTAGGCAGGCTGCCTATTGGAGGCGATGGGTTGGTGCGCACATTGATATTATGGAGGCCCGTGGTTGTGAGTGGCGAAGCGTCCACAGAGGTTTTGTTTTGAGAGAGTAGTGGGAATTTCATAGCAATAAAGCCACAGTATTTGATTGTAAATCACCACCGGCTCATGATTTAACAGATCATGGTTTGTTAGTATGTGGGTATCCCACTACATGCTAACAAACCCTGATGTATCTTTGTAAATTGATGGTGGTTGAATTTACCATTATTTGCTCAACCTGTGGGAAGGGAATACAAGATGTTTCAAAGGATAGCTTGGAGCTGGGGCGCCTCCGCGCAGATTGCCTTTGTGGCGCATGTATGCATGCACATGCAACGTTCTTTTATTTACAAACACATGTTGTGATTGTTTATCAATGTCTCTTCTCATTCGTTTTTTTTTTTTTGTGTGTGTGTGTCTCTATTTCTCTTCTCATTAAATGATTTTGTTGTGCGTTAAAAAGACCTGGCATTTTCTTCATTTTACTCATTGCATGTGAGATGCGCTAAAAACCTCCCATGAATTGTGAAGTAAGAACCAAGTCATAAGGAGCCTTCGCGTAAGCAAAAGCTGCAGCAGCGTAAGGCCGCGTAAGCAAGTTTGAGTGAAGTTGCTCCGCGTAAGCAACTCGGTAGATGTTGGTAGCCAATATAATTAATGAGAACATCAAAAAAAACGTTGCGCGTAAGCAATTGCTGTGCAAATCACAAGGAAATCAGCAAAACATCCCTCGCGTAAGCTCTACGTAAGCAATCTTGCTACACATGACCCCGCGTAAGCAAAACACACAGTCGCGTAAGCAGTGCGTAAGTATGTGCGTAAGCAGTTCCTTACGACCTTGAAATCCATCAGAGTTTTCAGCATGGCTCATGTGTGCTTTCATCGTGAACTTCCAGGGATCGCCTGCTCCAAGGTCGAGAAAGACACGGACCGCGGTGGTGGGACCAATGCCATTGTGGGAGGAGCAGCTCGGTACGGCCAGCCCTGAGTCACCGGACTTGGGGGATGCCATGGGGGATGCAGAGGGTTCCCAACAAGAAAGTGCTTGTTCCTTTCTAGATTGGCAATTGATGGTTGAACTTGGTTATTTGATAGTGGATTGATAGTTGACTCATGGTTCCCCCATGATGCAAATGAATCCCAGGTGGTTTCACATTTAAATTTAAATGTTATGTCATGTAGTTTAGTGACGGTACCCCCTGATGGTTTGCCAATGAACCCGCAATGAAGGGCATGCTGGCTTAACGTTGGAGAAGTTGCTTGGCTGGCGACTTCTCCTGGATTCAGACATCTCCCTGCCAGGGATCCAACGTTCACCCCTTGGTCATCCGACGGTTGCAGTGGAAGATCCCGAGCACATATGATGGTGGCTTCCCTCCAAGATTCCATTTGGAGTTTCAAAGAATTTCATCATTTCAAAGTTGTGATGAAAAAAGTGGTGAACGTGAACGTTCAACGGATTTCTTGATCACAGATTGATGAACACAGCAGTACCGTTCTCAGATAAAATGGATACCATTATCCATGGCCAGTACCATTATTCAATAATGGCCATCCTGATCACAGATTAGGGGTGAACACAGCGTTACCATTCTCAGCTCCCCATGGTGGTACACTCAGTTGCCTAAGGGACTCCTTGTGCCTTCAGCATGCCTAAGCACCTGCAACCCCGGAGAACCCCGGGCGTAGAATGTTTAGAAACTTCGTAACCGGCTTCTCAGCCTGAAGGAACCCTACTTGACATGACATGGCTCGAGTGCCCGGTTCAAAAACATGCACTTCGAGTGCCACTGATGGCTCCTTCCCCTGCTGATGGTCCCTGGTTTCCAGAGGTCACCTGAGCTACCGCCGCTCAGGTGCATTATCCCACCCTGTTGCGCCCCCGCGCGGAGGGCCGCGATTTCTCTTTGCTGGCCACGGCTTTTGATACTTGGCGGCGGCATCAAGCAGTGCCCATGGGTTTCCAGATGGGTTGCAGCTGTTGGATGCCTTTGGGGGGTGCTTAATGCTATTTGATGGTCAGATGCTGGTTGGAATGTCATTGACTTCATCTTGATGTTGGCTGGTAAATGTTCGTAAACTGTCTTTGCTGACTCATGAGGTCGTATGCAGCAAGGCTTTGATGATGCAGATTTCATATAGCCGGTTTTTCAACTGAAAATCCACGCTCTACGAATGCTCTTGCTCCTAGATGACTTGGGCTAGTGATGCTTGATTCCAAGTGGTAATGGTTCATGATGGGTTTTGATGCAAAATGCATGCATGGGGGGTTACAATTGAATGGTCAATGAATGGCCTGATCACCTCTTAAACAGTGGCTTAAATTGAGATGACATTTGGTTCAGAGTTAGGAAAGCATCCTGGATTGTCTAGCTTGTAGTGACTAATCAAAAACATGTTCAGAAGCCAGTGTTTTGCAGTGTTCTAGGATCTTGGAGATTTATCAGTCAGCGATTTCCATCACACAAGACAAAAATCACAACTAGATATTGGCGATTCATCCCAAAATGCTGAGTTTTCTATTTGCACCACATTGAGTCAAAAGAAACACCAAGTCGGCACATGTCTTGACACCCTCGGAATGTCAACTCTTGGGAGCACGCCGTTCATGGAATTTACCATGCAACTTGATGCCAGTCGGGATAGCGATGCGCAAGAATCATCATCAAACATCTTGATGTCACAGTTGCTGAGACACCACGGACACCACGGAATGATGGTTGCCACTGCGCTCGCCGTGGCGATCAGGATATGACGGTGGGACACCAGTTGATCAGCGAGGGCCGATGGATGCAGCAAGAGATGGATTTGCTGAAGGCGCGCAATGCTCGGGGGTGGTCACAGCCATGGGGATGGCCAACAGCCACCGGGAAGATCCGGTAGAAGTCTGATGTCTACTGTGGTTTCCAGGATGTTACCAAAGCCATGGAGAGAGGAGAGCAACCAACCAACATTAGGGAATAACCCAGCTCTTTGAGAAGTGTGTGAGTGTGTGCGTGTCGGCTGTGGCTCAAGAGCTAGCACCCCTGGCTGCTCACATCCCCTACATGGATGCAGCATGATGCAGCCAGTCTTGGTTGGTGGCTCCGGACCCCTCTGGACGAGCGTTTTTGCATGTGTAATTCTGCTTGTCACAGCGCGTTTATGAGCATTTTACCACAGTGCCCGCAGGGTTTCGTAGACGTCGCATGTTTGGGTCTGGGGGATGGGGTTGGGTGGGGCATGTTGACGTTCGTTGTCACGGTCTCGTTCAGACTTCGTTGTTCATGCATGAGGTCTGACGGTTCTTCAGGTTCTCGCGCCCGTCACAGCATCTTGCTTCGTTGTGGGTTAGGGTCTGGGGGATGGGGTTGGGTGGGGCATGTTGACGTTCGTTGTCACGCATCATGGTCACGTTCCGACTTCGTTGTTCATGCATGAGGTCTGACGTTCTTCAGGTTCTTGCGCCCGTCACAGCATCTCGCTTCGTTGTGGGTTAGGGTCTGGGGGATGGGGTTGGGTGGGGCATGTTGACGTTCGTTGTCACGCATCATGGTCTCGTTCAGACTTCGTTGTTCATGCATGAGGTCTGACGTTCTTCAGGTTCTCGCGCCCGTCACAGCATCTTGCTTCGTTGTGGGTTAGGGTCTGGGGGATGGGGTTGGGTGGGGCATGTTGACGTTCGTTGTCACGCATCATGGTCTCGTTCAGACTTCGTTGTTCATGCATGAGGTCTGACGTTCTTCAGGTTCTCGCGCCCGTCACAGCATCTTGCTTCGTTGTGGGTTAGGGTCTGGGGGATGGGGTTGGTTGGGGCATGTTGACGTTCGTTGCGAGCCTTGCGAATGTACAGAGAGGCCAGACTTGGACAGATGGGAGCGAATCCAAAGAGTTTCCTCAAAATTGAAGGACAGCGAATGGCTGTGGCACTAGGAAAAAAACAAGGCGGGCGCTCGTCCAGAGGGGTCCGGAGCGTTGGTTGATCCACAGCCATTGGTGCCCAGGGTTGGTGCATCAAAGGTCCTAGACCAGCCACGGGGCTTGGGAACAGCCTTGCAGGTCCCCAACCCTATAAATGACATGGCAGATCTAGCTATCACCAGCTGGCTGGTTGTCATTGATGGCATGATGCCGCCAAGCTTCGGCTCAAGTTTGAGCTCAAATGCCCATGGTGAACAAACAAACCCTACAAGAGATCGCTTCAGATGCAACAACTCACCAGAAATTCTGCGATACGGGATCATTCCACCCAATGCCAAGCTCAAGTTTGTTTCTGTGACAAGGGAGCCTCTCGCGCAACTAGACAAATGGAAACAAACTGCAAGTTGAGTTTGGCTGCATGTCGAGCAAAACCATTTCAAAGCGAACATGGTATAATTATATGATTCTCCCAATTCCATGGATTGAGTAAGTGGTTCCATTTGCTAATCATCATGATGTTACTTTGCTTATTCCTTTGTAGCCAATTCCTTTGCAAGGTTGAAGTGCCTAATCAAACCGAGAGAACAAGGCATGCGCGTTGTGGCTTGAAATCATGGACTCAAGGCATTGGATTGGATGGTTAAACTGTAACAGAACGAAAACCACAAATATGAGTGAGCTCATTTTACTTCTTCCTTTTTGCTGACATTTCCCAATGGATGGTAGCCTCTTCAGCCTGGGGAATGAGCGTCTCGCAGAGAACACCGACAGCTACTTGAGGGACAAGTTTGCCAAAGCCAAGCCCAAGGGCAAAGCCGACGGCAAGCTGCGCCAAGGCCCCAGTCGTCGAGCTGCGCCAGAGAGCAGATCCAAGCGTCTCGTGGGAGCTGTGACGGAAGATTTGGATGCGGCTGAACGGGACCTGCTGGGTTTGCCACCGAAGCGTGGCAGTCTGACAGCAGATGAGGCTCCAAAAGCTGAAGAACTTGAACCCTTGGAACCCTTGGAACCCTTGGATGCAGGTCCTGCTGTGCGCCTGGCGGTGCCTGGTGCTCAGCTTTCATCCAAGCGGCTTTGCCCTGAAGGTCACTTGCTTTGTTGCTACGCCGTGGCGAAGAGTGCCGCCCTCTGTGATAACTGTGACCTGATGCAGGGACCTGGTGAAGTGGTGTTTGGATGCAGCACATGCGATAGTGAACTTTGTGCCAAATGTGCCTTTGTGACAGCCACCACCACCGAAGAAAGTGATGAGAGTCTCGAGTTGATTGCCCGAGTTACCCAACTCTTCTCAGGTCAAAGTTCCACCAGGTTTGTTGCTACACCCAATGGAGCTGTGCTAGACACGTCGGGCCCACAGATGCCCCAGTCATTGCCTACCAGCAAAGTGGAAGGATCCAACAGGAGAGCGTGGGCATATGCAGCGCCAGCTTGTTGAAGTGATTAATTGTTGAGTTTGGGTTTGGATCACCAACCAGCCAACCAACAAACGGAAGAAGTACTGCTTGGGCAACCTCATGAGCTCATGGACCAAGTTTTTCCATTGTTTGTCTTGGTTGTTGGGTGAACACAGGTATTGGGAGCCCAGCTCCAGATTTATCTCCGTAAAAAATTGTCCTGTGTTGAAAGTACTTGGCCCCCTGCAGGCGCAAAATTGCTAATGAGGTGGACGAGTCAAACTGGAAACAGCGACCCGAAGGATCTGAAGGATATTCAGCACGGAGTGTTCCCAGTGTTCCCCGCCGCGATGTGCTTGGGCAGTTCTTGGAAGAGCAAGAGCGCCTCATTCAAGCACGGCATTTGAATCGTCATGAAGGCTTTCACCCTTCCTTTGTGTCGACACCATCTGCACCATCCGCACCACGTGCGCAACACCATGGCACAGACGAAGCCACCAATTTGATGGATGAGAATGCGGCCAAGGAAAGACCCAGTTGGGTAGGAGACCACGAGTCTCGTGGTTCTGTGGAGCCTTTGGAGCGAACCTTTGATTTGACACTCACTTTGACTGGAGACTTTGTTGATGAGTTGGCCAGAGGCTATTCCCAACCTTGGTTCCAAGAGCTTTTGCAGCGCTGTAGTGATGAATCGGCTGATCGCGAAACCTTTCTTCGCCGCTTGCAGGATATAGCCTTTGAGGTTCAACGACCCATCCTGGAGAATTGGGGCTTCGAAGGGAACGAACAGGGCCTCTATGACATGACCTCCATTTTGCTACAGCACTCGAAGGAGGCGCCAGCTTGGTTGCAGGAGAAGATCGACAACTGCCTGTTTTTGCTTTATGGCGCCGGCCAAGATGGCATTGTTGCTCGGGAAGCAGCTGCGATGGCCCAGCGGTGAAGAAAATCGGTGCGCCCATTTTGCAGTTGGGAAGGGGTCTCCCAATAAGACCCTCCCAAGGTAGGGTCATGCAAGTAGTTCCTCGCCCAGCTTGCTATCATTCAGTTGTACCCATGATGAACCTTCAACTTCTCATGCAAATAAATGTATGCATATTATGTGTGTGTTTCTCAAAATTGCGAACCCCCCAATTCATCCAATACTAACCATTCATATCGTAAACCATTCATTTTGGGGATCCCAATTTTGAGAAATCCCCGTATCAAAATATCAACTTATCACTGCCATGTCCCCACCTTGCACAGGTACGGATTACCAAGTGTACTTGAACCATTTTTTTGGAGTAAAAGGCGGACCTGGCAGCTCCACTCTTTTGTTCAGATTTGAGATGTTTGGATTTCTACTTTAGGGGTAGGGTAGGGGATGAACTCATACATGGCCACACGGGTTTTCGGTTTGTGACGGGGTGATTCCAACCCAGATTTGACATTCGTAAGAATGATCCTTGAACAGTGAAGCAATCTTTTTTTGGGGTACGGTATTACATTTATGGATACATGATGTATATGGATGTTTTTCAGTAATTCTCAAAGTAGGGGGCCCCCAAATCATCCTTTATATTTCACCATTTGTAACAGTAAAAAGGCCAACCATTAACCATTATTGAGGTACCCTATTTTGAGAAACCACCATATCCTCAAATTTGTTATTTTAGGAATGCTCAGGTTGAGCATTTCGAAAAATAAGCTTCAGGCTTATATGCTAAATTCCTGCCTGACCTGCCCGGCAATAGAAAATTTATCGCACAGACCAAACCGTTAAATCACTACGGAAGCCGAAATGCTGCTGGGCTGCTGAACATTCTCCCAGAAGCTTGTTGCAACCAGAAAACCAATCCGACCATACCATTGAACCACCAGACTGTCATGAAATGTTCAAAATCATGGTTGAAACACCAGTGAACAATACCTTTGACCCATTGAGTTTTGGTGGTTCAACGAACATTCCATGGCTTCCAACCAGACAAAACCAGACGTTTTCCATCCACCAACATGAAAACTGAGGCCTTCGTGCCAGTGGGTGGCGTAGTGGTGGACGCTGGTGCCCCTTAGCAGCAGATGCACCAGCGGGAAGGTGGTAGGTGCACGGTCTCCGGACATACCCGGGATAGTGAAACCATGTGCCATTTGTGGACCCATGGTTGTCGGCTTTCAGCGTACCATGGCTTTGGCATTGCAGGATAGCCAACATTAGCCAACTATCTGCAACTTGTATCCAAGAGCAGATATTGTTTACGAGGCTGGCGTAGGACCCAAATATACAAGTCATAGGCTGACACGTGATGGTTTTGCCCAATTGGAATTCAGTTGGCAAGATAATACGAGTAATGCATGAGGTAGATGGCTTAGCAACTGTTTGACCATGCAATGCTAAGTCTAACTCCTTGATTGACCGGGCTAGGCCAAGCGAAGCAAGGGCCTCCAGTTTGAACTGCAAAGTGTCAATGTTTATCATGCAAGTGAGCAGGGATGGACATGAATTGCAGATGTTCAATGCATGTAGGATCATGTAGGTACATGTCTATGTAGGTGATATGTATATGTCAATGTGCTGACTTTGCCCATTTGCCCATCTTTGCTTTTGAATGTTTAGTTCCCTTTTATTGTTGTTTCTTGTTCTCCAGTCTGCGCACTCACATGCCTCTTCAGTATTCATATGTGGATGTGTGTTTCCATGTTGTACGCGCAGGCAGGGATTTTCAATCCATTTTTAATCAGCGTAGATATTTTATACATCCCCATGTGGCGTACATGGTGTTTTAACCTCACAGCAGAGCTGTTCTTGAAATTGTCCAGCAACACAAGTCATCCTGCAGCCACCGAATATGTTGATGGCAGCTTGGTCTGAAACTTAGCAACAGCTCAATGTTGATGTGGCTGTGTGCCAGTTAAGGTCCACTTGAACACGGTCCTTTTATCGTTTGATTTCCCACAATTCTGTTTGATAAGCTATGGTCACAGAGTTGCAAGGGACAGATTCTTTGTCCAGCACCCCTTGGTCGTATGGGCCCATTGTTGGAACACAGCGGGCTGACAGCTGCAAACTGCCCAGAGAGCATTTCCACGGTGTTTGCATTTTACTGGTAGATACCTGCTCAATAGCATGTGGTTTACCATCAAGTAAGGGGTTTATTAACGCCCAGGTCTAGCAATACCCTAGGTACCTAAGTTGGCCTGGCAGTTTATTAGTGTGAATCTACCAAGCATGTCTGAATCAACTGCGCATAGCTGCAGCGCGAACTACCGCCATCCGTCGGAACAGCTGTTGTCTCTTAAGAGGGATATAGTATAGACAGAAGTACAATGCATCTAAGAAATACTAGGATTAAAGTTTAATAAGCCAGCAATGATAAATTGAATGGACTTGATATGTGACATGTTTTCTTCGTCATATATGTTGCCCAGATGAAATTTCAGGAACCAATCTTGCTAGATGACACTCACGGTAGACCTGAACGACAATTGTAAACCAAAAGCTTGACTTTTTTGGGGGGGCCAAGGGGCTGTCGAAGCACAATTGTCGTAAGGCAACCTCCCGTTTTCCCCGCCCTGATGTCACGGCTAAGCACACAGACTATATTTTCGAAACCAATTCTGCATCATCAGTGATAATAGTCAAGCATATCCCGGTTCTTGGCTAAGATGCCTTCTAACATTGTCTTGGTTAAGATACCTTCTAACCTTGTTACTCAACATTCTGTAAGCCACGTGAGTTGACCAACCCACCAGTTCTTGTTGACACCACCAGCTGCGGCTCCCACCAGCGCCATGGCCGGGAAGCCGCTGCACCATGGACTGGTTTGGTCCGGCACCGCGTTTTGCGGAGCCCAAGAAGCGCGAAGGACCACGGCTCAGTCGGAAAGCAGAAGAGTTGCTGGGCAGCAGCCGCGAGGTACCCAGGGGGGGTACCCAAGGGGGTACCCAGGGCATAGGGTGGGTGGGGATGGTTCCTAGTTGTTGCGGGTGGTGCTCTGAGATGGTTCCAGGATCTCCTTGGGGAGAAGTGATTGAGTGCCAAGATTGGATGTGGCTTAATTGGTGCCCTAAGTCCCTTCAACCTTTGGATTATGTCATCATCCCATTTGGAAAAGTGTCAGCAGATGTCTTCGTTTGCCTGCGGTGGGCAAGTGGTGTTAAAGCGACACCACGTTACCCCCATTCCTGAGCAGCCCCTTGATGCCCCGCCAACTCCTGACAGAATCGAAGCTGACAATGATGAACTCAATCATCCGTGTTCAGTTGTCAGTAGGGATAACCCCGCATTGGTAGTTTGCTGTCTCTGGGCATCAGCCAAGTCTGTCTGCTTAGGACTTTCATCCTCAAAATCAGAGCACTAGCTCACTCCTTGTAATTATATCATTTGAGTGCCAGAGCGATTCAAATGAGAGTATGGATGAGTTCATTCACCATCATCAGATTAAAGCTGCCCGTAGAGGGTTGCATCCTCATTCAAGCGCACCCCATGGATGGACACACCGGTCGTTGCATAGTCTTTGTGCTTTTGCTTGGGCGCTTGCGTATTTCCGCAAGGGTTTTGGGGTTGTCAGCCGCCAGGGTTTAAAAGAACTCCATGTCACTGGCACTTGTTTCACTTAGTGCCTCATTATTTTTTTGCACTTGGGCTGATTGGCGACCGGTCAGTGAACTGAATGATCATCTTGCAACTTGGAAGGGTCCCTTTCTCCAGTTCACTGACCATCAGTTAGGTCCACTGCACAGCTTTCCACTTACCCAACTGTCCATCAATGTGACCCCAGGTCACAGTTCTGCTGACCCACCTCACAGGCGCCCCGGAGAACCCATGATGTGACCAGGTCGGAAACCGAAGAGGCCCGGAACCGGCAGAAGGAGTTGCAGGACATCATCGTCAATGCCGACAACGTGGCTCGCGCCGCAAGGGTCGGGTCGAGTGGCTTAGTGCTTGCTATGATTTACCATGGTTATTTAGCATGGTTGATAATAAGGCTTAATAATAGCAAGCAATAACCCACTCTACCCTTTGTTATTTGCTATTAACATCCATCAACTTTTGTTAACTATTATTCATCATGGTTATCTAGTAGGCCATATGTTTGTTTATTTCTCACCTATGGTTGTTATATTAGGCATGGTTATTTAGTAGGACCTATATTTGTTTACTACTCACCTATGGTTACTTCGACTCTTGGTACTATCAGCCAAGATGCATAGCATTGTATCATGTTGGTGTTAATCAGCTATTGTTTGTACTCATTATCTTCAAACCCAACCAGTTCTCCATAATCCAGCTAATTAGATTTGCGGTATGATAAGTGGTTTAGATTAAACATACACATTTTGATTACACAATCCCTTTCTTGGATGTACGGCCAAAGATGCGACCGGAGTCTAGGTTGCTTGTTATGTCTTGGAGCACGTCAAAACAAGTGGAATTCGTTGTGAAGCCACTAGCAGATGGCCAGACCCATTTCTGTGTTCGTGCTTGGTAAAAGACGCCCCTGGTGGACGGGTGTGGGCTCCACGGAAGTTCCAGCGACCGATGGATGCGTGTTTCTCAAAATAGGGGTACCCCCAAATCATCCATTAGTAGTCATTTATTATTAATAAACCAACCATAACTTTGCGTACCCCAAACTGGCTTGAGAAACCCCCATGGATGGCATCACCAGGTAGAGACCATCCTGTCCACGGTGCGTGAGTTGGAGGGCGCCATCGTCATCTCCACAGCTTTACATCGCCTGGGCAAGGCTCCGGCCCCGATCTGCGATGCGGGGCCCAGCAGTGATTTCGCCTAGGCGAAGATGGAGGGTTGGTTGATCCTAAGGATGGTTGGGTCATGACGGAATCACCGGGTAGATGGTTGTTAATGATGGTTATATAATGGGGAGAGAGGGGGAGAGAAGGATTTGTTGCGATGACTCGGATTCCAGAGACTTCGCCCAACTTTGCCAACAAACTCTGCAAAAAACCGTCAAGCAACCAGCAGCAGAACACGGTGTGGAACCAGCAGATGCACCGGAATCTTCATTTTTGAACATCTTTGAACATTCGCATCATCCAACCATGGTTTCTGTGGGCTTGGATGGGGCTGCCTTTCCCGAAGCCATGGCGTGCTGCCAGGTACCAGTGGCAGCCCACGTTTTTCGCGACTCGCGGTTTCACCTACTGCTGGAGCCTTGGTTGGAGGTACCACTGGTGGGTGATCAACTCATCAATGTTGATTTGCTTACAACGAACCTAGATGGTTTCTGATGATTGTGATGAGTACCAGGATGGATGTAAAAGGATGGTTACTTGTACGGATGATTACTCATAAGGATGGTTACTCATAAGCAGGATGGTCACTTACCCATGATCTTGATCAATTCATCCATGGTAACCATGGGAAACTTATAAGGTGGGGCCCGTAAGCCCGGCAACCATGGGGTTGTCCATAGCCATGGTGGTACCTACTGACCAAATCCATAACCATCATTCAGATTGGATAGTGATAGGGAAAATCACCAGAAAAGGGGCGCGCTATTTTGGACAAACCTAATTGTTGTTCATGATGATTACAATGGTTGACTCAAGATGGATTAGCCATTCATTAGTAATGACATTACAGTACTTAAAGATGCTAGATTTACACCAGCCTGGTGAATGTGACTGACAACACCCAACGTAGCCATCGACATTATTTGGGGGAAAAAAATCGACATTATTTACGTGCTTTCCAACGGTTAACATCATTATGAAGTTCCAGCTTGGCCACTTCCAAATGGCCATGGGTGTTTCGATGATGGGCACTTCAACCCATCTTCAATTGCAGCAGAAAAATCAATGTACAAATCGTAAATGTTGGTGGTTCTGACGATGGGTGAATGTATAAGCAAAAGGTAGCTCTTGGTGGAATGCTGCTACATTAGGTTGATAGGTTGCAAACTCAAAGCCAAGTAGGCACCAGCTGAAACGGAACATGATATGGGACCTGGAAGATTATGGACACAACACATTATGTGCGACTGTTACCAGCAATCAACAATATCAGTCATTCTACTTTCTTGGTATGCTTGATTTTGAATTGATAAATTGCAGTCCAACCATCAGCGTCCTTGCAGGGTCCGTTAATGTACAGCAGTCATCTTTGTTTTTGTGTTCAGCAGCACCTGCCTACATTTGCCTATTATTTCGGAGTGACATCTGGACAAAACGCGCGATTGTTGGCTTGGTTGATCCATGATGAACCCTGCTAAACTGTCAATAGATCCATCTATCAGTATAAAAACTGCACTCCCAGGAGCTCCCGTTCTGTATTTAAATGGGTTTCAATGGGCGGGCTGCCCTAAAACCATTCCCCTCAACGACCAGGGGCCCTGATCATCACTCTCCTCGCGCCGAGGATCGATTCAAGTCGCGTTTGCCCTTCTTTGGATCGCGGCAGATTGCCAACTCACTGCATGGCCTGGGGGCCATTAGTGCCATGGCACCTGCAGGTGACAGGGGCCTGTCCTTTGTAGCTGGGAAGATCTTCAGACCTTGGCAAGTGAACCATGCCCGCGCATGCAACAATCCATCTTTGAATGGATTTGATTCATGTATTCAGCAGGTCTGGTGTTGTTTGATTCTCTTGCTGTAGGCGGTAAATGTTAGTCATTTTGCAGGCAGTTTTTGCGTTTGATCCCTGCAGGCGTGATCAGTTTGGAATATGTTTTGGGCCGTTTGTTGATTGGTGGATGGCCATCACCAGGAACAGGGACCGTCACTGTCATCGTTTGGGGGTGGTGATCCTGGGATGTTTTTGGGGTATTGGGATAGATTAAAGATGGAAGCTTGAAAGTAGGCCTGTTGGGTGATTTAGCATTTGGGCTTCTATGTTTGAGCAACTGGGCCCGCAGCTTGAACCACATTCACATGTTGTGGCTGGCAGATGCCTGACTTTCTCAGTTGTAGACCATCCATGCCGACGTGTGACAAAACTGCTAGCCCAGAATTTTTGCGGATATATATAACTGCAATCAATCATTGCCAATGACTTATCAGCCATGATTTGTCCATTCCGACACAGTCCTCACCACCATTTCATGGCAACTAATACTTGACCATTTATATGGATCTATTTGGTAATGTTCAGCATTTTACCTTTTTAAGTGTCATGGACCACCACGAGCGACTGTTGAAATCAGTGACCACCACGAACCTGATCTAAGCATCCAATCCAACAGCTCATTGCCACTTAGCATTTGGTTTCAAGCCACGGTTCAGCTGGGCTTAGATGGGGTTGACGCTGAAGCATCCATGATGTCGCGATCGCAGTAAGGTTTTCCGTTGATTTTCACGGGAGCTTCCGTTCCATTGATACCCCCAATTTCTCGGAAAAATCGCCTGGTCAAGTGAAGCAGCCGAGGCTACCGCGGCAAGGGCCCCTGGGTGGACATGGTGTCCATTCAGACGCAGCGGCGCATCCACGAGTTCGAACCGCAGCACGTGTCCAACACGCTCTGGGCCTGCGCACGGATGCAGCTGACCGAGCCCTTGATGCTGAGAGCACCTGGGGCGGTCACCGGTGGGGGATGGATACAGGTGCTCGCTATGGCAATGATTCAGCTCCCAGGTTGGTAGCAACAGGATCCGCCCTCGCAAAAAAACACCATGAATGGTTGTATCCTGTGGCTACGGAGGCCCCATGTTTGGAAGGGGATCCCTGAAATGACTACACATCTAGTCACGCGGAGGTGGGTTTGTGAGCACTGCGGGCGTGGGTTTTTGTTTGACCATTGTGCGGCTTTGGCTATGTTGAAAGCAATCAAAAAATCAGAGGGCGCACATAGGCTCATTCTTGCTTGTTGCCTGATCAGACGGGGAATGCTTCGCTGGACAGCAACGGCATAGCATAGCTGCTACTTGCTTCACATGACGTTTGACTGATGTTCTCCACTTATGCTTGCCAGTTCTGGGGTGTAAACCACCAATCAACAAGTGAGATAGAGTTTGAAGCTGAATCACTCAACAACAGGATGCAACAGATAAAGCTTCCGATCTGACAGTTATAAGCTGAAGTAAGCTCCCTACCCTTGCAATAGGTCCAAGCAGGCTTTTTGGGCGCTGGGGTACTGCTGAGCTTGGAAGCCTGGGGAACAAGGCTGTGCCATGATGCGGTTTGCCAGACTAGAACAGTGATCAAAATGTATTTTTGGGATATTCTAATCTCTGTGTGAATTTGACTGATCGTATAAACAAAGGCTTGTTGAGAATACATAGTTGGGACAAATGTTTCCAACAAGTCCTGGCTGAAGTTCTAGAGTCTTAAGTCATGATGACTTGTCATACCGACACATGTGAAATTCTGAGCAACAGATCTGAATCATCACATGGCATTTTGTGGAAACATGCTTTGTAGTGTGTGGCTGATAGACATTTCTTGGATATGTACGTAGCTGCTTATAGAGATACAGTACATATACATACATATATATATATTATGTATCTTTAGATTTATATACACCCAGTATCAGTCATACTTATTTACCCATGAATCCGAATATGCCAGGTATACCATTTCAAACCCAGCGGCCTTTCAACTAAGGCACTGACGTGCCGGGCCATTGAGGACTTTGGCAATGGAATAGATATGTTGCCAACATGGGAAAGTATGATGCAACTTATGTTGCAAAGATGCAGCAATGCATATGGACGCTCTTTGGGCCCGTCCAACGTAGTGAGCTTGATTCCCGTTTCCTTGTGGCATGAGAGTAACAACAATCTTTCGGAAGTCACCCAACCAGTTAAAACCAGTGTCGGAAGAACATGAATTGTACAGTCAATAATGGTGATGGTACTGAAACCACGTTGGTGACACGATATCAAAGTTGTGAGTTAAAAAAATTGTTCCGCTACCATTAACCATCACCAACCGTTTCACATGCTGTTTTTAGCTCAAAACTGGTTGGTGGTTTGATTGACATTTTTTATTTTGAGTAGCATTAACGAATTGTTGGTTGGTTGATTGGTTGACAAATATTTTTCATAGGGATATGCAGCCATCAGCCAGAAAAGAATGGGCGAACAAATTTTGAGATCCTAACGAGGCTGGGAGGCAGACAGTCGCACTGTGTGCTATAGGGTCGAAGCATGCTGCGAGAATATGACCGGCACCTTTCTTTGAAGGGGCTCATGATGGCATGGAAACCGCAGAACCAATCTCAAACCATCTTAAACCAATATTCATGGCGAATGGTTGTGGCTCATCAAGGATACAAATGGTCATAATCAACGGTTCATCGATGGCTCACGGCCGTTTCTAGCACCGGTTCATCAGCACCCCACTGCCTCAGCCAGGACATCCATCGCTTCTGTCCCCTGGACATCTCCATTTGTACCTGGGCCTTCGCCACCATGAAACACCGGGAGCCCAATTGGCTGCGCGCCGTGGTCCGCGCGCGGTGTGACTTCGCGGACTTCTCGCCGCAGCGGCTGGGCAGCAGGGATTGGGCAGGTCATGGCTGTGCTGGGTGAAGAATGCTTAGTCAATGATTGACTTATAAGTAGTTAATGGCTTAGTAGCAAATACAGTAGTTCAGTAGTTGATTAATGTTTGATTATCATGACTTTATGCTCATGTCAATGGTTCACTTGTAAAGTGATTAATGTTTAATTTGTTTTTTCAATATTTATTTATTGTTTAATATATAGATCTATGTGTTTGAAGATATTGGGAAGACTGATTATATCTGTAGTCGATGGTTGATTTAGTGTGATTAAGTAGCAGTGGTTGATTAGCTCAATGGTGAATCTGATCAACATCATGGGTTTGTCAAGGATTAGCCATGGTCAATTATTAGCATCTAAAGCTGATGGTTAGTGAATGGTTTGCTAGTAGTGAATGTGGCTTGATGATTATGTAACACGATCAGAGAACAGATGTTTTTCCGATTGACGGGCTAGACGGTTCATTCATGATGGTTCATGCAACAAAG
Organism: Symbiodinium kawagutii; assembly: GCA_009767595.1. Taxonomy (NCBI): domain Eukaryota; class Dinophyceae; order Suessiales; family Symbiodiniaceae; genus Symbiodinium; species Symbiodinium kawagutii. The sequence continues at coordinate 39,602 of VSDK01016542.1, read as the reverse complement.
GTTCTATTGACCGATGTTTTTTTTTTTTTTGTGGGGTCAGTCATGATGCAGGTTCTGAATGGTCCATCATGGTCCATCTCATTCTTGTAACCAAAAGCAAGTGTATGATGTGTATGTAATGGAACGCAACGCACGACCAAAACATAATAGCATAGCAGCATCAACAACAAATACCAACCAACATCCGGCAACATCCAACAGTTCAGATCCAACAGTCAATCATATTACAATAGCCAGAAGAAAAACATCAAGTAGGGACCCGCCAACAGAACCAGAAACTGTTTGAAATGGCTCTCGCACGTCATTTTTAAAGCTGTCGCAGCGCGGGCCCACGGACGCTTTAGCGACCATGGCTTGCAAAAAGAAGCAGGGACCCGCCAACAGTGAATTGAACAGGAATGATGATATATAAAATACCGGAAGGAAGCAAACTGACCCTAACAGCCTAACAACAAAAGTCTTGGATTGGAACAGTAAAGGAAACGTATGTCTATGTTTTTTTCCAATCCGAATCTTTCGCCATACGTACGCATTTCCAATGTGCAGACCTAGGATACTGTCAGCAAGTTTCAGCTCACATATCGAAGTAAGGTATGGATTAGGCACCGAGAGGTTAAGACCACCCGACACAAACTGGCGCCCCGTCTATATTTGAAAATTAGGCAGGCAGAGTTTTCTCCGGGTCCTCTTTATTGCCCGGGAGCAGGGTGGCAAACCTGCGAACACAGAGTAAATCAGCAACAAGCCCACCAGATCCGATCAGTATTTGGCTATATAAAAAACACCCCAAGCCTCTGTCCGAATAGGGGAGGGCAACGCGATAGTTCCAGACCAATATAGACACCATAGAAACAAGACTCGCCAATGCCAATACGACCAGTTGGGTTGTACAGACCCAACTCCTCAGGGGAAACCCTCTCCACAAAACTGGGGTGGCAAGACGATCGATCACCTCTCCGAGGAACATGTCGAACTTCGTTTGGGGTTTGAGCACCTTGGGCTTCCGTAACGAGACTCGGCGGCGAGCTGATATGTGGTGAATGATAGGTGGCTATGGGCTGCAACCACTCACTGTTGATTGGTCAAACAAAGTATGCAATGAATGGTGACCAATTTGTTTGACCAATGAACGGTTTGCACTTTGTGTTAAAATAAACCTGGTTTGTACGTACTCATAGCTGCTTGGCCGTGGTTCAGATTAGGACAGCGTTCGAAATCTTTTTGGCAGCTTGAAAGGTAAAAGTGCGTCGCGCAAATGCCACGCATTTGAACTCATTCGAAACCCTGACCCTTGTATACCTGTGTGAGATTTGTTTGACACATGTTTGTTTGCCATGAAATGAGGCAAAACTAAACTATAGAATGAGTCACGCAATCACCATTTCTTTGCACCCCGAGGCAATCCAATATTGCACTGGATTTTCCAGCCAGCGCAGCCAGAGTGTGCAGCCAGTTGATCATGGAATCCCCAAATGCTTGACTTAATCATTAAACTGTTTGGTTAGTTCATCATTAAGTCATGAAATCCTTTCAGGTATGCTTGCTCACAAAAACCGTTTGGTTGATTTAAGCCTTTGCTTGGGAGCCTTGCCCGTCCTTGGCCCATCCTGGGCATCCAGTTGAGGACAACATGGTGCTGGCCGTGGGTCGAGAGGCAGCCAGGAAGATTCAGGACTTCATTCCACAGGAGACGACCAAGTCACCGCGTGGGCCATGGCTCTAGGGGAAGCCACCTGTGGGGTAACACGATGGTTAGTCTATGTTAGTCTGCTTCCTAGCTAGAGCCCCCCAGCTGCACATCCAAGTAGTGAGAAATCATTGTTACTGGTGGTCGAGAATGGTGGGAATTCTTCGATGGCCGGCTAGTAATGTCTACAAGCTGGTCCATGGTAGTTAATACAGGTTATCCAGCTGTTTCTATTATAGACTGATGATTTGCAAATTTTGCAGATTTATATGTTAATCATTGTTCATAATAAAGGCTGCTTAATTCTGATGATTAACAAACCTTGATCGATAGCTGGTGAGACTTGTTGATTTGACGGGGAGATTTGGGACCTGAAGATTTGAATGAAGCTGGGAGCTGTTCAGGAGCGGAAGCGAGATATGATGAGTTGGAAATTATCGACAATCTTGCTAATTTCTGATGTTTTATGAGCTAGATATGATGAGCGGAAGCAAGATATGATGTGTTGAGGAATTTGTTTATTCGTGTGTAATTCTCATTTTTACAACCAGCGTGATTAGGGATGAAATGTAACGCAAAATTCCCAGCTCAAAAAAATGCGTTATTTTCTTCTGGGTTTCCACAGGGTTGGCTGTGATGAGGGTGCTACCGGCGTACTTCCACTCACAATCCAGATTTCGAACAGCTGCTGATCGCATCATTTTCACCCAAACGCGGAGAATCATGAACCTGTCAGCAGCTATCCTTCATTCATACTTCAACCTTAAGGAGCCAACCACCATGAACAGTTAATAAGGGCGAACTATCATGGATCCATGATCAATACCTGTACCTGTTCCACTTCAACCACTGGTGGCCCGCCAGGAGTTGTCCAATTTCTCCTGGGCTTTGGCAACCATGGACCTTTGTGACAACTTGATGCTGCGAGCCATTGCTGAAGAGGCGATCACTGTTTGGGGAGGACTGATGGTTGGTTTCTGGTGGGTAATGGTGACTTGCAACATGGACGGTTCCAACCGATGTGTTGAATAATGGTGGTTGGTGATTCTAAATGTGGTTCAATGATGGTTGATTGATGGATGCTTGATGGAGAATGGAAGGGTAATGGATGGTGAACCGATGGTTGGCGGATGGTTAATGGTAAATAGTTGCTGGTTATGGCAAATGTCTCACTGGCCGGTGATTTCCATTGTGTGGTTCATTTTCAGCCTGAGAGAGTTTGAAACCACCTGAATACCAAGTTGCCCATGAATACCAACTGCAGATCAAAATTAACAAACTATAGGTGGCAACTTACTATCCGTATCAATCACTACTACCAACGGAAGACTCATGGTCTTCATAGGCAGTAACTTGTAACTACCAACTACCAATATAAATCAATCAATATAAATTAACAACTACCAACTGAAGCTAGCACTGGTTGAACCATAGGCAGTACCCCGGTGGGACCCATGGGTGGTGACCGGCCGTCCCGGCCGTGGCCCAGGTGGATCGCCGAGGTGATGAGGTCAACACGTGGGATCCACAGAGCTTGTCCAACATGTCGCTTGGGCTGCGAGGCGAGCCATGCGCCGGGCGCACCATGGCGCACCCATCTTAGCATGGCGGAGGTAGATAGGGTTGATCTATGCCCTGATATGTTGAATATGTGGTGAAGGGATGGCGGTGATACATGTTGAAGAAATCTAGGGTTGATGTACAGCTGGGGGGGTTGTTTCACATTTGTTTGTTGATTTTCACTAGTAACTATTAACATAATGGTTGGCTGACTCATGTTTTTCGCAGAGGTTGAATCCACCAACCATAAACCAGTATATGTTGAAGAAGTATAGGGTGAATAGATGTTGAAACTATCTATGATTCATAGATGTATGTTGAAACTATGGTTCATAGATGGTTGATATACGTTGAAGATCTGGTTGATTGATGGTTAATGTAGGGTTGATACATGCTTAAAAGATGACTAATAAAGGAGTTAAAGTGAAAGTGAAGGCATGGTTGGTACATGATGAATGAATTATTTGATATATGATCCATTTACATCATTTACACATTTTAGAATGCACACTCCCATAGTATTTTGCTGGCACTTTCTTTATCATGTTACTACTTGCTTTAGGAAAACATATATGGTATATCTATCGGCAGTGCCTTTTGAAGAATAGTTACCCCACAAGGTCAACCAGAAGGTTGGCCCTGACAACGTCAAAGCGAAGTTCCGGTTGATCGTCCGGTTGATCCGTCAGTTTGAACAAGGGCTTGAAAACCGGTAGAGGCTGTTGCATAAATAAACATCGACAGCCCTTGGGGATAGCAGTAATCCCACTATACCTGTTTGTTGGTACCCCATCCCAATACTAGATAGCAATGCTTAGTAACGAGATCACGCTTGTTGAAGATGAGGCAATTAAACACTGCACAGTTGAGAAATCCAAGTTGGTCAACAATGGTCCCATTGCTCCACCCAAGGATGTGGGCCTATGCCACTTTGGCTCTCAAGGACGATCCATTGTTCCGACGGCTCCTGGATTCTTCCATCGTTCGTATTGAGGATCACGACACGCAGAACTTGGCCAACACGTCCCTCGGAATGCGTTGGGGCGTTCGTGAAGTGTGGCAGTTTCTGTCTTTTGGGGGGATGGCGGTCGATATGTGCTGTGCAGAATTAAGTTTGCGGTTGAAGCAGATGGAAATAAATGACAACTCAGGTGGAGGCATTGAAGAATTAGGTTCGGGGCAGCTTTCTTTGCAGTGTCCAATGTTTTGCTTACCAACCTCAGGGCTTCCACATGTGAAAAATAGCTTGCCAGTTCCCTCAACGTGACCATCCCAAGCAGTTTGGAAAGACAGCCTGTGATACCAGGGCTGGAACTGTGATGAAATCTCCCTAGTCAAGATCTTTGGGTGGGTGCACAGCGCTGTTTGACGCCAAGTTTTATAAACATGTTAGTTGCATACCAGGCTGATACACCGGGGCATTTCGCTGCATAGTTTTCTTTTGACCTTTCTATTTACATGACGAGTTGTCACTCTTTGTCACTCCAACACATCTTTACAAGTGTTAAATTGCTGGAAATTTCATTTTTCCAGCTACTTTGTAGCTCCATGAGCACCTCCAAACTCACCAAGGTGATCCCAACCTGGCTCCAAACCCCCCAGGGTCTCCTCCTGGCCCCGCAACCAGGTCCTGGGCCACGGCCATGGTGGGCTTCCGCTGCTCCCGGTGGTTGGACGCCGCGGCGCGGGCCGCGGTGCGGCGCATCCGCGACTGTCAGACGTTGCACCTGGCGCAGTTGGCCTTCGCCTTCGCGCGCTTCGTGACCACCGGGGAAGCTGAACGGCAGGGGGACAGGGGGCACCCTTGGGCAGGTGGGGGGTTGGGGCAGGTGGGTGGACGGGGTTGGGGCAGGTGGGTGGACGGGGTTGGGTGTGTTGGTTGTTGCTGGTGGTAGGTGGGTTGAAGTCGAAAATGGGTTGGAAAGCCTTGCGATCTCAGCAGGTGTTGGATGAGTAGGTCCTTTTTTTTGAGCCGGGGGGTGCTCTGAAATGGGTTCTCACACGTAAACATTAGCGGCATTGTTGCAGGTTGCCGTGGGAAGTTCCAGGTTGGTATGGGAAGTTCCAGTTCTCCAGGATAAAGCCATGGGCCAAAGTAGTTGTTATTGGTGTTGAGAGGCTTTGCAAATCTTTGCAATCCCTTCGCTGTCTACATGTCTAACATACCATGTGACTTGACGGGAAAGTAGTGGCTTCAGAACTGAGCAGATCTTTCATAGACCCTATTTCTGGGGTTGATTTTTTCCAACAATGATGCCAGTTCCGGCTAGCTTAGCCTGGCTGCCAAGGAAAAATACGGCTTCTTGCCGGCCCTGTTGGAGGAGACGTTGCGAAGAGTGGACGAATTCCCGCCACAGTCTCTATTCGATGTCCATGACACCTTGGTGTTCTTCAAGATGATGCCAAGTGCCACTTGGATTAACATCTATGGAACAAACATCCCAAATCCGTCACTCAAAATGATCTCTGGCCGCTGAGTTGTTGAACATCCACGGTCTCAGAAGCATAGCACAGTGAAGCCGCTGATCATGAACCAATCTCCATGATATAAATCCATTTTGTTCACCATTTTCATACCCATTGTCCACCATAGATACCCCTTAACCATCCTCAACTACCAACCATTCACCAAGAACTCCCCAGCTTCGCAGGTTGCTCCGCCCCCGTACCTTCACCAGGGCCGCATCCAGCCACGGTCCCGAGGCCACTGCGGTGGAACGACGCCTCTCGTGCTGCTTCGACGACACGGCGCAGCGCCTGGAACGCTTCGCAAGGAAAGCGGCCAGCGAAGGACGGCTCAGCGCGGAGGAGATCTGCAACTATCAACGGAGCGCCCTGGGATGCAGAGATCGGGGAGCGGTGAGGGGGCGAGGTGGTGAAGGTGATGGTGAGGTGGTGATGAAACCGGTGGATGGTGATTTTCTGTGTCAAGGGGGTGGTTTTAAGTGTGATGCTTCAGTGATGGTGAATGATAGGTGGTTCATGGCTGCATGGTGGTCAATCATTGGTTGATGGTCAAGTGATGGATGGTCATGATTTGTTTGTGGGTTTGTTTTGTAAATGTTTCATCCAATTTGCTTGTAGCGGCTTGACACTGAATGATCCTTGGTGCCAATATTGATTGAAGACAGGTGAAGGCATGTTTTTTACAGGTCGTGGTGATGATGAAAATGCTCAATGATTATAAGGGTTCTAATTGAATGAAGGTAATGATGATCATGAATCATGACGATGATGATGATGATGATGATGATGATGATGATGATGATGATGATGATGATGTTGATGATGTTGATGTTGATGATGTTGATGTTGAGGTACTAACTTGTTCGCGGTGGTTACGACGGTGTAACAGATGCTTGGTAGCTGGCCCTTGGCTTGTGGACAGGCCATCCATTTGGACCGAGGCGTTGAGCAGGCCGATATCGTGACCCTGGGTGAGCACTGGACCTTAGCCTTCCTGAAACGCTTCGGACCGGGCGGGCCTGGAGGTCTTTAATGTCATGATGGTTGATGATGGTTGGTTAATGGCTGATGATGGTTGATTAATGGTTAATTAATGGCTGATTAATTTTTGATTACTGGTTGATTGATGGTTGATAGATGGTGGTTGATGATGGTTGATGATGGTTGATGGTGGTTGATGATTGGTCACCAGTTGATGATGGTTGACTTTTTCCAGTTGCCAAAATTTGTGTTTGAATTGGTAAGTTTTTGTTTGATAAGCCTTTGGCGTCCAGTTGTCCGGTTATCTAACATAGCAAAGGAACATCACCATTTTTGTAGGGACACCCAGGGGAAATCAGCTATAACTAGTGATGGATTTTCCATTGCTACGTTAGATCAGCGGAGGGTATGTGCTATGTTTTTGTATCCTTTGTGGTCGCCCACACCCTTGAAGTCGCAGCTGCAGGATTGCTGTGCAGCGCTGATGATCCGTTCATCCCAAGCGCACGGCAGAGGACTGATGGAATGAGGGTGCTGGGTCAAGAGTTGGGATAGTCGCAGGTAGATTCAGGTAGTATCGCGAGTAGTTGAGGCTAGGACAATGATTGGGGCAAAGACTCTGCGCTTGCTGGTTCATGTGGTGCTTATGTTGGGACGGAGAAGATTCTTGGGCCACTTGAGGTGAGATTCATTTTGCAAGGTTGCGTCCCGGGCATTCCAGTAGCGATCATTATCAACTAACATCTACCGTACCACTTATCAACGCCTATAAGCCGCATCTGTAAACCATTCACCAACCACTACTAGCCACTATTGATCACTAATTAAAATAATTAAACCATGGGTTGGAACCACAGATTTCCGGTTTCGCTTCACGTGGTGCCGTGGTTTCAGGATCCTCGACTTCCGTGCCGAAGAAGCGGCCAAAGATTCGGTGAGTCGATCGATCTTTCACCGTGCGCAGTGCGTGGCACGGCGGTGTAGTGGATGGATGGGTGGCGCTTTGCCCTTGTACATGATTTAATGATGGGTTGATGGGTTACAGCAATGGTTGGGGCAAATTTACTCAACGGGTTTTAAATTATGGGTTGATTGATTATCACGGGTAGTAGATCTGATAGATATTATTGTTTGTTTGTTAAGCGGCTGGTATATCTCATACATGGGTGGCATATGGTGGGTTGATTTTTGAAACCGAGGATACAACAGATATGATGTCTAGAGTCTAGAGGTTGTAAGCAATTGAACAACTGTGGAGGCAAACATCCTAGCAAAGAGTGTTTTGGTCTTTCCCACGGTCTGAACAGAAGGGGTACTGGGTATTGTTGAGGATGAAGGTTCGTACTGACAGAGAGCTGGATTGATGGGTTCCTGATGTGGATTTAAGACCTTTAGAGGTTATCATTGGTGATTGTGAGAGCCATTGGTGATTGACCGTTGATCATCAATCATTTGTAACTGACCAGTTAAATCATCAGCTGTCTATTCATCACCGCTTTCAGGCTGTTGATGTGGTTACAGGTTAAAACCCTGTGCTCTCATTGTACCATCTTCACTATTATTTTCCAACTGTGTTATTTTTCAATGATTATTGATTTTCACTAATAGAAATATTATTGGTATTATCCACTGCTATTGTTGCTTATCATCCCCTATTATTAACCAACATGAACGAGGTCAATCATCAATGTTAAGATAGGGTAACCAACAATAGTAGTCCCCATAGTTACTGCTTTTTAATCCCTATTAAACATTTATTCTCCAACCAGAAAAACAGTAGGACCGCGATGGAGAAAAGATATTGCCAGCAATGTTAACAAATCGGTCTATGGGTCCATGGTCGGGCTATGAAGGCAAGCACTATGGGTCCTTTGCTGCTGAAATCGGTTTTTTGGGAGATGGATTTGTTCGTTGGCGACTTGAACGCCGAGGTTTGGCAGCTGGGAATGGACGGAGAAGATTGCGCAACCTGGCACCAGCTGGGCTTCCAGTTCTTAAAACCAATGGCTATTTAGCAACAGCACGGGATATCAAACATGATTGTAAGCTGCTTATGGTTCATATGGTTATTGAGCACACGCCGGCGCTCATGATTTCCAGCTGGGGATTGGCCAAGATTGACTGGGCTTTGTTTCTTCTTTGCTGGCTGCAACCTAAACAAACCACGTTGGTCCACCATTTGGAGACTTCAACGCTTCAACTTAGGCACTGGCAGATGGCCTGTTTGAAAGCCACTGGGCAGCAATGGCTTCGTGACTAGCGGTGATTTACACACATCCCTGTGGCTCTCCCATCTTCCTGATCATTAGCTTCACGCGATGCGGCAGCAAACTGTTATTACCTAACCTTAATCAGCACCGTTCTGTGCATCAGTAAAACCAACCACATCCATCAGCACCGAGCACGAACCAACCAACAAGCATTGGTCATTACCATTCCCTATCAACCAACAATGATTGGTCATAGTAATGATTGGTCATAATAATGATTGGTTAGCCATTTATCAACCTTATCAACCTTACTTAACCAGCGTTTCTCAACCAGCTTGGTTGGAGTTGGTCAGCCCAGCCCTTACCAACCAGCCACCGATCTTCCGCTCAGGTGGCGAGCCCGTGTGCGGTGCCCCCGCCAGCCACGGGCTCTACGTCTGCCGGCTGCGCCACACGCGCGAAGGCGACGCGGAGATCCAGGCGCTCTGCGCGGCACTGGACACCAGCGTGCTGCGCACAGGTCGAAGGCCCAAGGGGCTGAAGCTCAACCTGCATCTCTCGGAAACTTGGCGATTTTTTTGGGGCTTGATCAGTGGGAATGGGATGATTGATGGGTGAAAACTGGTTGGTTTGGGGTTGAGAACTGGGATGATTGATGGGTGAAGAATGCTTTTTTGAATGATTAACCAATGGTTTATAGACTATTGATAATGGTGAACAACTATTGAAGAAAATGATGGGAGTTGATGAATGCTAATGATATTATAGGTGGTTTCAAGAGTGGGAGAATTGTGGTTGAAAATGGTTGATCTGTGGTTGAGAACTGGGATGGTTAGTGGTTGGAAATGGTTGAGAACTGGTGGATAACTGGTTGAATGTGGTGAAATCACGAGTGATATGCTTCATGGTGGCTGATAGTGGTTCATGATGAGGGTTCATATGAGTGAAAGAGTGTAGATGATATGGTTCATAGTGGTGCATAATACTTCATTAGTGTGTGGGTGATAGTGGCTGATACGGCTTGATAATGGCTGAGAATGGTTTATGAATGCTAATGATATTGCAGTTGTTCATAATTGGTGATGTGCAACTCTGGCAACAAGCGTGAGATGTCTTCCAAGAGTGGGGCCAACACAATCACACAGAAGGATTTCGCTGTGACTGACACCTCTTGCCGAAGTCCAGAGAAAACAGAGACAACTATCATCAACTATCACTGGCACTTGCCAAAGGGCTCCTACAAGTAGGAGTTTGCATGTGATGCACCAGGAGCTGTTTCAGATCTGCCACCATCACCTATCATCCTGGCAATGGCAAATATGAATACTTGAAGATTGACACTTGCAAAGGAGGAACCGACCCAGGGTAGAAACCTAAAGCTAGAACTGTGTATGTGGAAGCGGGAAATCGAGACTGGGCCATTATTCCACCAGTGCAAAGTGCGTGCATTTGGTGAAATAATGTATTCAGAAGTTGCCTTAGGGAATGCTGGCGCATGACATTGGTGGCGTCTGTTTTCTCTTGAACAATAGCCGCTAGAAACCCGCCAGAGGAATTGAAGCAGGGGAAAGGGGAAGCTGATGCCCAATTTTTTCAGGAGCAAAAGTCTCTGCAAGCAGTTGCACATGCACCCAATCTGCATAAATCAGTTGGATGATGTAAGCATCTACCACGCATTAGCTGCAAAGAACCAAGCATTGACCACCATTGACCACATGAATCAACCACCAACATTAGTCACCACCAACCATGCACCACCAATGAGCAACCAGCCACCAATAAACCAACCATCGGCCACTAAGGACGTGCCTTGTGTCTCATGTTTGGGTTGCACCTTGCAATTTCAGCGGCTTGGTTTTGGAGGAGCGGGGCAGGTTAGACGTGGGAAGGGTGCCATCAACGGTACTTGGGTGGTTAAGCAGGACGACTAGTCTGGATAAGCATCATGAACCAACGACATCCAAGGATCATTGGGCTTAAGCATCATTGCTGACGAAGGCCTGCATAAGCAAAGATTCACCTGCATTGCGGAACTAGAAGTGGGTGAGTCATTTTGGGGAAGCTTCGAAAAGGTCCTTAGCAAAACCAGGAATGGAGATCATCAGAAACTGAAGGCAACTCCACCAGCCCGGGGTCTAGCCGACCATAATTTATTAGATAATGAGAATTTTAGCGGACAAATTACCAAGAAATTCATCCATGAAGCAATGCACAAATTAACGCATATTCACGCCAACAAGTGCGCACACTTTTCATCATCCTGAATCAAAGGCACCAGTGTTTCATCGCGATGGCCTCATATTTTCACCGCTGGCCCCTTGACATACCCTGCTTGGTCCGGGCTTCCTCCAGCTGCATTCTCGAATCACCCAACCACCAAGCAAACCAGCCCATTCCAAAAACCAAAGCCGCGAAACTCATCCGAAGCCAAACCCAGGATGCCAAACAAACCAACCAAACCAAACCCCAGTGACCGCCCAGCTGAACCTTCGGGAATGGAAAAAAAAACGTGAACCAACCAATCCCCTTAGGCCAGCTAACCTCCTTGAGAAGGCGATGGAGAGCCAAAAATCCCAACCAACCTAAACCAACCATAGTTGGTATATCCCTAGTATTGTTGCTTATTAAGGTCTATTAACCAGCCAACCAACCAACCAACCTCCGCATCGCCTTTCGCTCAGCTCCCAGGTTTCGCTTCCCCGGCGTTTTGCAGGTCTCCTTCGACCGCGGCCGGGTGCTGTCTCAGGACTCGCCCATCATCCCGCGGCCGCCCCCACCGCCTTCGAAGCGTGGCAATGCTGTGCCCTACGTGCCTTGGAGCCGACCCTGGGGAGGTGTGAGAACCAGCCAATGGTTGGTGAACTGCCACCAGAGAGTGGTTGGTGAAGGTTGGTTAGTTAGAGTTGATGGTAGTTATAGTTGAAAGCAGTGGTTGATTGATCTTGGTTAGTTAAAGTGATAGTAGTTATTCTCAGTTCTAGTGATACTGATGATGGTTCAGGTTGTAGCTACCAACTCCGACAGCATCGTTAGTTATAGTCCGTATGCTTGGAAGGGTCAAGCACTCAGACTAGTGGTGTGGCGGTTCATTGCCCAGAAGTTAGTAGTGGCTGTGCGGTTCGTAAGATTTGAGAACCAAGAGTAACTAGGAAGAAAAAAGCTGCCAATGGCATATTTATCACGGGAGTTGCTGGTGAGACACAGGGTTTCATTAGCGAAAAAGGGTGGATTTTCGATCTATTCATTCAGTTTACGAGCCCATTCATAGCCGGTGCCCCAGGTTTCCCTGTAAAAATGGTGGATTTTCCAGTTGTCCAGGTTTATCAGATGGTACATCACCATGTATAGCTGGTTTCTCAGGGTTTCCCTGTGCAGACTGTTCATGCTTCATTGTCGCCCTAGCTTACTGATGTACAAGGTGGGGCCCCAAACGTTGAGTTAATCAAGATTCGCTATTTAACAAGCTGGTTATGGCTGCCACAACTACAGTAGTAGTTGCTCTACAATTTAGCTAACGATTGCTCTTGCACCAAAGGGTAACTTAAACCCCGGATTCATGTTAACCCTTGGTTGATTAATTGGGCGTATCCCCCAAAAGCCACCTGGTTTCTCATTGGCCTGGCATCCCTCGTCTCTTAATAAACCAATGGAGTCAACCATTATCGTTGACTATCATCCCCTTATTACAATGAGCTTACAACCCTAGAATTGAACCACACTTAACCACAATCAACCTATATATAAAACAGTTGAACCACATTCAACTATTATAAACCTATATAAACCGATGGAATTTCGCTTCATCCATGGCCAACATAACATCTAAGCCTCGGCAGATCTAAGGCCCCGCTACCCACCACTCCCCCGCACGACGGCGTGGATCGCAGCATGCTGCGGCGAGAACGACCCACCGACGGACGCGCCGACACTGGGCCGACGATCACGCCGAAGCGTCCAAGGATCAGTTGGATGTTTCTCAAAATAGGGGGCCCTCCAAACAATAGGTTTGGCTATCAACCCCTGTTGTTGGCTATCAACCCCTACAACATGTTATAACCGTTAGTAGTGGTTAGTAATAGGGGTTGATAGCCAACAATAGTGGTTGAACAACTAGCTGGTTGGTGGTTTGATTCACATGTTTTATTTTCCCTAGTCATTATGAACAAATGGTTGGTTGACTAGTAATTGTAAGACATCCAACTTTTTAGAGTATTTGAGAGGAACCATCCATGAATCATCATTTTGGATTACTCTCAAGCATCCATTAATCATTATTTTTGCGAGTAAACCAGCCATTTTTGGGCATCCCCTATTTTGAGAAAGCACCAATTCTTTGCAGGTGGATGGGGAATGGGAAAGCTTACCAATGAAGATGGTTAGCATGCTGGGATCACCAGCTGGTTGGCCATCACTAACATTAATCATTAGCTGGTCAAGGTTAGTGACTAGCGAAATGAATCGTGAATGATGACTGATGTTGATAATGATGAATTGTTGGGTTATCTTGATAGTTCATTCGTGGCCAACGAAAGATTACTCAATGTCATGGAGTCATGGCCAATGAATATGGCTAAGAATGATGGGTAATGATGGTTATCAGAATGGTTTGATAATGGCTGATAATGGCTTACAGAGGTTTCTGGTGGTCATCCAGGGCGGCAATCAGCCGTTCTTGTTGGCTGGTACACTGCTGCAATTCAATCGTTGTGGGGGTTGCAAGGTGCTTCTGGTGATTATCATTTACAACACTTATGTCGGTAGAGCATCGAACCCGGGTTGATATTGATTCGGTTTCCTTCGAGTTGGCCTCTCGGAACCAGGAGGTGATTGTTGACGGCTGTTGCCACATTGCCCACGTCCAATGTCATTAAGATTGGTAGTTGGTAGGTAGATGTTCATGGCAAGTTCATGGACGCCACTATCTCAAGACCAAGTGATTATGCATTCATGGCCTACTCACCTGTGCAGAGAACTCTGGCATTGTGTATGCGCTATGAGTTCGTTCTGTGAATGTCTTCTCTTCTGTTTGCTATCATGTGCGCTACACCGTACACCTTGGCATGTCGTTCTACACATCAGTGAAAGTAGGGAAGAAACAAAGGGTTTTGTCATAACTAGTTCAGGAACTGTTTCCGGTCCTGTGGCGGGACCGACATTATATAAGGGATTGAATCATCTCAGGATTGACTTCCACAGCCAGCTGAAACCAAGGACAGCACGTCCTTCTACCTAAACCCCATGGCCGTGCGACGGCCCGATGGCGCCAGCAAGGGCGGGGAGGAAGCTGTGCCCCACAAGCTGGTGAACGGGCTGAACGGTGGCGGACAGCAACAGACCTACTACTTCTCGTCGGCACCCAGCTTCTATGGGAACGAGGACTATGATGACAACTGCCAATGATCCAAAAGATGCGTGCCCGGGTGGGATGGTCATGGGATCTTAAGAAAAGATCATGGCATGACTACCCCATCCCACTGAGAACACTACTTTCTGACATAGTGCAATGAACGGAACAAACCTTTCATACTACCCTGGTTTTGGAGAAAGAATTCCACCGAGTTTTGGAGAGCAGTGGGATGATCTGAACTTCAGCGATGTGGAAGTAAAGAAGGGGGACCACATTCATCACTTATAGAGTGAACTTCTTTTCTGACAACTGATTTTCGAACCCTTGTATATATACTATGGATTCTTGCTCTAGATTGCAACCAGTCAGTCAACATAGTTGCTTGTGATTGCTGTTGCTGTAACTGTAGCTATTTTCCACCAGAATAGTCAGAATCTAGGCAATCACTGATAACTACTGATCAATAGCTGGCATCAATTAATGATTCATAGCCTCATAGCCGCTATCAATAAATTGCTTATGGCTGTAGTTATGCGCATATAGCAATAATCACTTTTACAATAAGCATAATTCAAATGAATAGTCACATGATACTATAGCATACTTGTGGCTATTCTGTACGAATAGACCTAATAGCCATATAATACTATAATAGTGTCAATAACCATATCAAAGTATAACAACAAATATAGTCATATAATACCATATAGCCATATATGCTTATTATTGATGCCATCATTGATATCTAGAATTATATTGTATCTGTAGGCAATAACGACGACATTAGTTACCCATTACCCATTCTATTACCATAACCATTACCAAAACTCTTACCCTTACGCTAAAACTATTACCATTCAAATCTATGCAAATAGGCTACCATAGCTGTTACCTATTTTATTTGTTGCCATAAACAACTATGGCTTTCTCTTGGTCACCAAGAAATCCCAAGAATGGCTCAACCAACGGCCCCGCAGCTCCAAGGCCAACATCGGTGGCGTCACCTTGCCTTTGTCACAACATGTGGGGCCCGATGGCCAGGCGCCGGGACCGTGGACCGTGGGATGAGCTTGGTCTTACCATGGGTGGACCGTGGTGGGACTACTAGGGATATGACCAGCTATACGGGTTGATAACCAACAATAATAGTTTATAATAATAGATAATAATAGCTTGATAGCCAGCTTGTAGGGATATAACCAGCTTATAGTGGATAGCATGTGAAAAAACATCTTATAATGGATAACCAGCTTTTGGTGGGTAAGATATATCCAGCTTATAGGGGTTGAAAAGCAACAATAATAAATTCTAGGAGTTGACAACCAAGAATAGTGGTTGAATGAGAAGATTGATGTGGCTATTAGGCTAAGGGTCAAAAACAATATACGAACTAATGGGGGATAATCACCAAAAATAATCGGGAAAACAGCCAAGAGCACGATAGTTTGGTTGGTGGTTTGATTGACATGTTTGATTTTCCCTAGTAATTATCAACAATTGCCTGGTTGACTAATATTGTTCATAGGTGTTGAAGCCACCAACCAGATTGATACGGCCCCTGCTGGAGAAGATTTTACATGAGTACGGATCTGAATCGATTTTTTGGGTCTGTAAACCACCAACGTCGTTGTCGATAGGTTTTTTATCTCTCTCAACTTTGGGTGTTCATACTACCAGTTACCAGCAGTGGATCGTTTAGTTTTGTAGATATCTACTTAGTATATTGACTACCAGGTAGTCATAAGATATGGTTAAGGGGAGTTCCAACCCCACAGTGGACCCAACTTGCAATTGTTGGGGGCCCCCACCTTGCGCTGGTGTTAGGTGCATGCCTTCGAACCTTTCCGGGTTCTTCACCAGGTGTTGACAGCAAACTGTGCCGCGCTGATGATGTGGGGCTGTCTTTGACGGGGCTCACGTTGTCGTCATCATGGTCATCAGTTTCACCCAACCATCGTGATCGTTATTGTCATGGTTACCATGGTAAACATCATCATCAAAGTCACCGTTATCATCATTCGAAGCACGGTCGTCATCATCATCATCACCATTATCATTGTCATCGCCATGACCATCACCATCATCATGACCATCACCATCATCATGCAACAGGGTGTGGGAAGGGTGTGCCAACTCCATCGGGGGTTCTCACATGGTGCCCAATCGGCAAAATCGGTATACCCTCGTCCTTGTGTGACTACCTGAGTGTAAGTGTATTAGAGCTTTTGTGCGTGCATGGTTGAGAAAATGTAAAAGGTTACCTCATGCATTCAAACCTCAGCACATGAGAGATTTGCTGAGATTTACTGTGTCTTTGTGTATCTAATATATTTATAAAATATTTTTTCTTCACACATAACTCTAACCTCTAAGTGTTTACTTACTTACTTACTTACTTACTTACTTACTTACTTACCTTTAGTTTCCACATACCTTGATTAGCTGCCTTGGCTGCATGGTGTATGATTGCTTGCCAAGGTGCGATCAACGGCTTGCTGAGTTGCTTCACGTATCACAATGCGCTAGGACTGGCCTTGCGACCGCAGCATGAACCAACAACGATGGGGTTGGAGCCAGCAATGGTTATGGTTAATATAGGGGCAACCATTAATATGGTTATGGTTAATACCCCTAATAGGGGATATAACCAGCAATTATAGGGGATATATACCAACTTAAAGGTATCATATTGATTATGTTTGGTTTTTCATGGCAATTACCCACCATGGTAACCGGCAACCTGCAACATTGGTTACCATGGTGGCTGGTAGCGAGCAAGCTTGGCTGTTTCATCATGGTTGGCGCATGATGGTTGGTCAGTGGTGGTAATCAACGCAAGCAAATAACATTGCAGAGTCGCTTCAAGTCCGTGGCACACAGGCAAGAGCACAATAGTCTGGCTGGTGGTTCTAAACATATTTTAATGGTTCATGGTTAAACATAGGGGTTAATGACCAACAGTTGAACATCTACAATTGTCCCCAGTTGTTGTTGGTTGGTTGTTGGTGGTTGGTGGTTGGTGGTTGGTTGGTTGGTTGGTTGGTTGGTGGGTGGGTGGGTGGGTGGGTGGGTCGGTGGGTTGGTTGGTTGGTTGGTTGGTTGGTTGGTTGGTTGGTTGGTTGGTTGGCTAGTATTAGCAAGATATTTTTTCGTTTGTCTGGTGGTTGGCTGGTTGACTAATACGTTTCATGTGGTGTTCCGAGATCACGGACCTTGGAAGCCCAGGATTACTCATCTCCGGAGATGCATGTGATCATTTGTCCCCGATATGTGCTGTTGCAAGGGGCATCAGTTGTAGACACCGCTCTCTGTGGAGCAAAGCCATCCCCATCGTTGATTTACCTTGGGGTCGCTTGCGGTTGGTGCTGCTTTCGTTTTGAGAGATCCAGTCTCCCCCTGGCAGTTGGATGGGAGTCATCACTAGCTCATGGTCAAACTCATCTGGTTTCGCAGCTGGATCTACCACTGGCCCGCAGGAAACAAATCTGAACAGCGCTCCCGGCGGATGCTGCTTGGACTTTGGGATTTGTCATTGGGGCCACGGTAGGCCATGGTCGAGAGATCAACGAAGTGAAACAATGCATTCTCATTTAATGATTGTCACTGATGGTGGTATTAATATTTGACAAATTCTTGATTTTCAAAAATAGCACATTTCAGCACTAGCTCGCCCCCAGCATAGCTGACCCTTCGGTATACTGATAGAGAAAGATTAGCCATGCGTAATTGATTCATTGATTCTTGGCCAGTATCAGACAAGATCACGCGCCGCAAGCCAAAGCTGATGGCTAATTGCTGATGAACAACAACCAATATATATATATATATATATATATATATTAAACCCCCCCCCCACAACCACCCCCGCAAACTGTCACCACAGCTATATATTCAGCTTGTAATATATATATATATATGGTACCCCCCCCTGGAAAACCCCCCCGCAAACTGTCACCACAGCTATATATTCAGCTTGTATTTTTGGTTGGAGTTTTGGGGAAGCCATATAGAGATTCATATATAAGTAGTATAAATAGAAATGAATATTTTGAAAGACACAAAAATACAAACATGTGACTCATGTACTTAGAGCATTTTTGCTGCCTGAACCGTTTGCAACGTTTGCAAACGAGACCAGATTCAAGATTCAAGATTCAAGATTGAAGAATGAAGCCGTTGAAAACTAGGGGTGCAATGGTCACCTTGTTCAACAACAATCATTGGATTCCCCGGTGGCCCAGGCCGGGACTTGCTGCTGTTGGGAATCCGTCGGGGCGCCGAGTTGCTCGATTCAGGTCGCTTGCAAGGATGGGCCACCAATCGAATCACCACTGGTTGATAATGGTTGATATCCAAAGGTTTGGGGTGATGAATGGCTAATGGAATTAATGGCTAAGAGTGACTGGTTGATGGTTGATAGTAGTTGATAAAGCTTCATCATGTCACATTAAATGAACTATCAATCATCAAACATTAATAGCTACTAGTATTTGGTAGGTTGTGGTTATAATTTGCTTCACCACGTGAACTACAAAACATTTAAACAGTGGGCAAGGGAAATCCAGACAGTATTGAAACAGTGAACTAAAATATGGAGACATGAAAACCCCAACAGTGGGCGGACAAGTTTGCTCCTTGATTGGATGCGAACAGCTGGGGTATAGGCTGATCCACAAGCATACACATCGGTATGCCGACTACAACCAACACAGGTCAGACATGATAAGCTACGGAACAAACACACAAATCAACTCAAGACCAGCAAAATGAAATCCATCAAAAATCATTGAATGACAGACAAGTGTCAACCAAGTATACCGGATAGTTTCAAGAATCTTTCAATACAAACCAAGTACATAATCAATTACAAAGGAACTATCAAGCAATATGCTGGGGCTTGAAACCATGGTATGTTTTACCTGTTGTTTAGGGATCATTGGTTGATTGTTGACTATTTTTTAAAAGAGGTTGAAGCCACCAACCAGTGATGATCAGTATTAGCCACTATTACCTGATATAACTTAACCATTATCAACCACTATTAGGCGCTAGTTTACCATGGGTTGAAACCACCAACCAGTCATGAATCTTCATCCAACCTTAGCCGCCATGGAAACCAGCTGCCTACCCCTACGAGGGCCAAGAGCTTCGTGGTGGATGAAGTGAGATCCGAGTTGCTGGTGCATCATGACAGCCAGGGCCGCATGGAAACCGCCGGGAAGCCCAGTGCAAGCACAGCACGGCGTGGCGTTGCTAGGCCACAAGGCTATAGATACCTTCGGATACCTTGATTTGCATGGGTCAATTCTGCTGCTTGCAGAATTTCCTCAGCATCACATGGCCTGAACCCTGAAGACACGGAACCCAACAGCTTGTGCTACTTTTGTGCTAGATTTGTGGCCTTGTATGGGGAAAGGCATGGTTGAAGACGAACCGTGAACATGAAAACTATGGATGATCGCGCGTGATTTTGGTGCCGCAAAGTTCTCACACAAGAGTAGGATCATCCAATTGTTAGACATTGTTTTACAACGATCGCTGTCCCACTATGGCCATCACGCAACCAATAAGTGGGCATGGCTTTTTGCAGTTTGTAGAAAGGTAAGGCGACAGACACACACACACACACATTCACTGTAGTTCATAATAATCATATTCATACCTTATTTTCTGATCATTTTGTTTTTTGTTGAGTAGCCCCAGTTACGGGCATACCGGACATAGGACAATGACATGTCTTGTTTTGACGGTTGGAAAGCGCCCTGACGCAACTTGTCAGTTGATGAGCAGTTGAGCTGCAGGATTTTTGACTCCTAAATCTTAAAACCAACCTATAACAAGCGAATTATAGGTACCCTAGCTGTGTTTACAAATCGATGGGCCAACTTGGCAAAGGTCTGGGGGATTACCACTTTGTATTGCATTCCTGTCGTTGATCTACCAGCTGGTCCCACGTTTGCCAGGGTTCCCCTGTGCTGCTCCGCCCAGATTTCTATGGTGCGCCTGGATGATGTGCTGAGCGTTGACCGTCTGGATGTGGGGGTTCCCAGGGTTCGGCTGAGGAAGCACCAGCCGTTCCTTGCTGCAACCGCTATGGCGTTATCATGGGTTATCTATATATCATCGCTAGTACCCAGAAATGATGGCCGTTCAAGCAGCACCCAGCATTGATGCTGGTGTTATCATTTTGAGACAAATCTAAGCAGTGAATGGCCTTGATGAATCATGAGTGGTTTTTGCTGTGTGCTGGTGTGCGGGTGGTGATACACTGTGGCACAGCGACAATGGTCAGCCATCACCTGCATCCAGGTGACTTATTGAAAGGTCGCTTTGTGCGACCAACCAATGACCAACCATTGTTGAAGCTGCCCGCTGGGATCAACCCGTTGCCGTGACCCGCATTTAATCAGGTTTTCAGACAAGCGGGAGGTGGTTCTGATGAAGTGTCAGGGAAGATCACCAAAGATCAGCCAAAACTGCTGAAATGGTGCTTGGTCAGAAACAGGCTTCGCCCTTCCTTTGTTTTGGCATGCCCCCAAAAGCAATCACCATTTTTTCCAAAGCCAGCATCCTATGGGTATGTGCCACAATAGTGGCATCCCCGCAAAACCAATGGTTTCCCGCAAAACCAATGGCTTCCGAATTCAGAACAATACAATGGCATTTTTCACGTCCTTCCCACCCATCTTGGCTGGGCTGCTGACCAACGACTGGTTCTTGAAATTTCCTCTTGTCCAACCTCATGGTGGCGACGAGTGATGACTGCAATTCAACGTGTGGACTGAGTAGTTGCTGCCGTGATGTCAACAGTTTCACGTTAGGCCCATGTTTGCTTTTGTCTCGCCCCTCGGTTAATGCTGAGGCAGACTTGTCTGAAGGCGATGGAGAGAGAGAGAGAGGGAGAGAAACATTGTGTCATGGGGCCCACTGGTTACCCTATGGCTTCGCACCTACCTCTATGATTGATTCTAGCCAACTCAAACCATTCTGATTGATGGCTCGGAGGTCATGAAGATTGACGTGGAAAGCGGTGAATACGTTTCTTGGCGGTGACACACGGATTCGGTCTGATCTCTGGATGTGGTGGATGGCTTTGCTTGGGCTATCAGTCTTTTCTGGTTGGATTCAACTGGTGGATGCTGGTGATGCACAAGGCTGAATAATCAATGGTCAACTTGTTCGTGGTCTCAAATTTCAGGCATACCATTCGGGATGACGGCTTCTAATCAACTTGCTCGCATCCTCGTGGGGGTGCAACGAATCAAGCAGTGATTTGGAGCCCAAAGTCGGTCATGCTTCGCACCGCCCAGGAGATGTTGCTGGGGGCCGAGCAAACCATCCGCAAATTCCAGCCGTTGATTTACGTTGAGGTGCCAGCGCTGAATTGCAAGTCCCAGTGGTCCAATATTTCAGTCATGAGAGATTGAGCATTGCAAATTAGAAATGCTGATAATGGTTCATGTACAATTTCGATAACTGCATGCTAGCATCTAGATATTTTAACAAGGTGTTTATACTTACTTGCTTACAATTTCAATAGCTGCATCCTAGCATCTACAAATGTTGCTAGGGCACAGTCGAGTCCAATATTGAGACAAAACTACAGCTGGATTTCTGACTAGATTATGTGATGCCTTGTGGGGCATCACTTTGCAACAAAGAAGGTTGTCTCAAGAATTGACACTGCTGGCCCCCTTTGCTTCCATTGCTTTCCCTGCAAATCGCTGTCATTTGCTTGCTCGAAGAGGGCTCCAGGAACCAGCGGCGGTCTTGCCACGTGCCGCTACCATGAGCTTCTTCCGAGCGCTACGCCATTGGTGTCACAAAGAAACCCAGCGGCAGCAGGTTCATCCTGCACCTGATGACGCCTCGTCGGTGTTCAAAATGGTGCTGGAGGGCGGGCCAGAAGAGCCTTATGGACTGCTTCTGGCAAGGGCCAAAGTTTCGCGTGCCTCTGACTCAAATTGGTTGTGACGTGTCCACTTCAGCATGTCAGAAGGTGTTTTTTCACAATCATCATGGTTGGCCCAATGCACAGCAAAGTCAGCAATGGCACGCGTTGCCATGTGCCATGTGCCCATGTTCTGTTTGGTGTGCAGCTTGCCATCCAATGTATTGGTAGTAGTGAGCCCATCCCAACAGTTCGACTGCAGGGAAGTTGGTCAGGCACTGTTGGGAACGATGCTTGCAAGAAATTTGTACAGGGGCTTCTCAAAATGGGGGTACCCCCAGTTATCATCCTTTATTAGCCGTCTACAGTAACAAGCCAACAGTTTTCAGGGTTGCCTATGCTACCCCTTATTTTACACGTGCGTTTGCTTTTAGATCAGCCATGGCAGACGTTGGCATGATAACTGCTCAGCATCGGGCGCATTAACGATCGTTCACCAGTGCATTGACCAGCTTTGCAGCAACCAGTAGCATCATCACCATCACCCACAACCTTTCATCAGAAATGACCTACCACTTCTCACCGATCATAATCACTGCTCGTTGATCACCGATCACCGATCATCATCACCCATCACATGTCACCTATCACCTGTCACCCGTCACCTGTCACCAGTCACTGATCATTATCACGTATCGCCTTTCACCTATCAACAATCATAATCACCATCAACTATTACCTATCACATCTCACCTATCACCCATCACCTCTCATACTGGGACCATTTGCAACAATAACAATCATCATCATCATCATCATCATCATCATCATCATCATCATCATCATCATCATCATCATCATCATCATCATCATCATCATAATCATCATCATCGTCGTCCCAATGATCATCATCACCATCATCATCATCATCATCATCATCATCATCATCATCGTCATTGAGGTCATAGTCGTCATGATCATCATCAATCACCATCAGCCATCACAGGTCATGCTTGACTTTTCGCCAAGCATTGAACACCTGCCATCATCTATCGTGTCACCTTTGCCATCATTTTTCATCACCATAACTATCATCGACATGTTTTTTCATGTATCATGCATCAGTGGCTAAATGTTTGGTTGCTGTACATGCCATTGGTTTTTGCACTTTCCATGACAAACGTTTCGGTGCCGGTGCGTTGTGTGACCCAGTTTGATTGTATTTTTGGCAGATGGGGAAAAGACAAGTAGGATCAATTTCTGGAAACGTCAGTGCTACTGCCACAGCCACTTGCTTTTGGTACAATAGTTTAATCGGGCTTGGGAAAGCCAATTTGCGTTCTTCAATGGTTCAAAATGGCAAATTGTCATTCCTACAGGCATAGTTCCTTGCAAAAGTGTCAGCTGTATGCAAAAGTATACTTAGCTCTATAGTGGTAGCAGTAGCCGTGGCCGTAGCCGTAGCCTTAGCCGTAGCAGTAGTAGTAGTAGTAGCAGTACTAGTAGTAGTAGCAGTACTAGTAGTAGTAGCAGTACTAGTAGTAGTAGCAGTACTAGTAGTAGTAGCAGTACTAGTAGTAGTAGCAGTACTAGTAGTAGTAGCAGTACTAGTAGTAGTAGCAGTACTAGTAGTAGTTAGTAGCAGCAGTAGTAGTAGTAGCAGTAGTAGTAGTAGTAGCAGCAGTAGTAGTAGTAGTAGTAGCAGTAGTAGTAGTAGTAGTAGCAGTAGTAGTAGTAGCAGTAGTAGTAGTAGTAGCAGTAGCAGTAGCAGCAGTAGAAGCAGTAGCAGTAGCAGTCGCAGTCGCAGTCGCAGTCGCAGTGGCAGTGGCCGTGGCAGTGGCAGCAGTGGCAGTAGCAGTAGCACTAGCAGTAGCAAAGCAGACGCAGCGCTTTCATACAACATCGTTTATCATCAATCACCTATCTTATTTTTCATTGTTTACATCGTCACCACCACTGTGTTTATATAATTTGTGATCATCGTGTTTGGTTCTTTGTTAGACTTGGCCAGGTTTTTGGAACATTGGCCTGATTGTGATGGAAGTTCGGGGCGGCTCTGCAACCTCACGTTGGAATGAGACCGCCATGAATGATCAGCGCCTGGAAGTGGGTCATGCGATCATGGAGGTGGGCTGACCAAGTTGGCCTTGCCATGCCTTGCCTGATCTGGATGACCTTGGTCCACAAGATGGGGCATGTGGACGACCTTGGTCCACTGAGATATGCATTGCTCCTAGCGCCAATGGTTTGATGAATGGCTAATGGACGGTTTAGTGAATCGTCAATGGAAGGTTCAGAGCTTCCGATAGCGGGTAATAAGCTGGTTAGTCATGGTTGTACTGACCATTCCTAGGTTGTGGGCTGAAACGGTGGCCAGCACTCACACCAACCTGGGACACAGCTAAACCTTCTGATCCGTGCAAGTCATTGTATGAATCTATGGCTTAATCCCTCATGACATAATCAGCCCTTAATAGATCCATCATGATCCATCCAGGAACAACGATGGTTACTATGTGTTTATCACAAAGTAAATCTTTGGCTGAATTAACCTTCCTGACAAAACCATCGATTAATAGATCCATTGTGGCCCGATAAACCAGGGGCCGCCTATCACCCGGTGTTTTTTTTGACTCATGACCTATCCATTATATAATTATGATCTTTGATATTTTTGTCACCAATCAACGATGACTAACGGCCAAAGAGCCAACATTATCAACCACACAAAAAAAGCACTTTGAATTAGGCTTATAGACTTACTGACTTGCTATAGAGCTCAATTTGATAGAAAATGTGTTTATTTAGCTTTGGGGACCATGGGCTTATGATTCTTTTTGTCTAGTCATTGCTGTAAACATGTTGCACAACGCAAGGGCTACAATGCTTTCCTCATTCAGATTCTTCAACCAAAGATGATTTGCTGTTTCATTATCCACGTGCGATGTCGATCTTGTGATTTACAAATGTTGCTGTGTGCTGTAGCTCTCCACAACTTGTATGATTTGTGCAAACATGGGGAGCCACTACTTATCCCAGTGAAGACTGGGACTGCAGCCATCAAGATCCGTCAAGCAGGGTATCTCGTTGACAGCAGTTGTTGATTTGGGGGGCTTGCAGTGCCGAGCTTGTAGCGGTGTGGCAGGGGGAAAACCAGCAAGAGAGGAGCCTACCGGGTATAAGGGAGCTGGATAGCACCACCACCATCCAACAACGACACCGCCTGCAGCTACGGTGGTGGTCCCCGCACGCGCTGCACCAGGTGAATGGCATCAACGAGCCCAAGGAGATGCTGCGTGAGTTTCAGAGGGTCAGGCGCCGTCCAGGGTTGGAACCGGGGCCCTGTCTGAAGGGCGAGTGGCAGGAGTTAGCCATGGATCAACATGTTTCTTTGTCGGTTTTTTGCATTGAAGAGTCGGCGGATGTCGGCCGATGTCGGCGGATGTCGGCCGATGTCGGCGGAGTTCATGGTGCACAACCTTTTGAATGTGCGTGTTGTAGCGTTGACTTGGTGCGCTGCTTGTGTGCATATATTTGTACAAGTGTTTGTGTGTGTGTGTGGGCGCATTGTTTGTATATGTTTAGTGCTTCATACTGTGCACACACGCACACACCTCTATATATGTATGCATGTATGCGTTGCTGTCTGGTTTGTTATGATGTATTATTTTGATTTTTGGTTGAGAATATATGGGAGTGTTTAGGTGAACATGTTGGGTTTTGTTTTATTTTGTCTCTGTTTGATAAGGTGATTACGCATGCACAGAAATGCATGCACAAATGCATTTTTGTTTCTAACGATGTATCCATCTCAAAGTCTTCGAAGCTCCTAGTGGTCTACTGTGGCTCGCAGCTGTTTATCATCATGGGTTGCGGTGCCAATCTCAATTATTTAGTAGTCCCCAATGTTGTGTTTCTATGCGCCATTAGGGTACCCTTAACTGGGAGGACCCTACTGCACCCTGGTGCGCTGGTGAGGAGATTGGAATTGCTCGTCAACCCGGAGCCAAATCCAATCCAAGTCTCCTTGTTCAAGGCTACTCTAAAACAGTGCCGGCAACTTCAGGCAGTTGAAGTCCTTCTGCAAGATGCTTGGTTTCGCATCGTGCATGACTTTTGCTTTCACCACGACAGAGAATGTGGGCCTCATTATATACAATACCCGTCCTTAGCCTCCAGTGTTGACCAGTGTGAGGCGATTTGTAAGCGGCTCTTGATGCAGTGATGTCTATAACCCCGATGAGCTAGCACTGTTTGCCTCCCGTTGTATACCCTTCTATTCGGGAAGCTGCTTTTGTCAGGACGTGAGCGCTCCTGTGCCGCTGGAGCCTTGCGCAATTTGTCACGACGACATGGACGGACACAAGAGGAGTCGGCCAGAAGTGCGTCTACCATGCGGCCACAGATATCATCGAAAGTGTATCACTAAATGGTTTCTCTCCGGACGACTCCGCTGTCCTTTGTGCAATTATGATCTGGCTCAGGATCTTTGTGTGGACTCGACTGCGACTAGTTAATTCGCTACACTTCGCCAGCCGCGAATAGCAGGATGTATAGATTACTTTAGTCTGTTTTGATTTTGTGTGCGTGGTTTCCCGATCCCAAAGAATGTTGGGGTGGTTGAAACCGCCATGGACAGTCTAATTTTTGGAAGCACAGTGTCCAAGAATCTGCCGGCAGGGGTTGTAAACATAAACCTCACGACTCAGAACTTCAGCGGGATAATCCACCAGAAGCCAGCGCACACCAATTGCATCCAATTGCTCATTCAGAATTCCTACTGATTTTTGTAGCGATTCCACCCAAATGCGGCAATGGGTTTCGACAGTGCTTGCTTGCTACATTTTTACATCGCCGTGAGAGCAGCCTACAGCGACATCCAACAGCATAGTCGACTGGTATGGTGTGCATCGGCGCTCCTCCATCACATGGGACTGGTGGTCCCTGTGGTGGTTCCTTTATTAAAAACTTGATTACGTTTTCATATATCAATTGCTGAATGAGATCCACATCAACAAATCAAAGCAACTGCGTCAACTAGCTGGTAGTGTAGATTTCCCATCAGACAGCCATTGGTTTACTTGCGATGGGATCTCCCAGGAAGGGTAGTTCAAATCCCGTACCAATCGCATGTCAGCAGTGTTGGTTGAAAAAGGACAGCTGCGTGCAACGGCGCTGCGTTGACCAGATCATAGGGGCTGCCACAAAGGCATAGTCATATCCTGTTTGGGGCCTCTTGTAATTATTATTCATGTGATTAGTAGGTCATGATTTGGTGAATGCAAAATGGGTTAATACGGTCACAATCAAGTCTCACACCACGTCTAAAAAGATTGTTTCATAAACATATATCCATAAAAGTGGCTGCTTTATCATCAATTTTTTGTTTGGGGTTCCTGCCACTTTCCTTTTAACCAATTGGTTGCCTATTCCCAAGAATGGTCAGCCATTTGCAATCACCAACAATGAGTGTGGAATATACCGACAGTAACCAGAGACTGGCTACATGCTTTCGTTTCAGTGGTGCCGTAGGTAGATACCGTATCGACCATTGCAACGATTGGTACACGGCAACCTGCTGAAAATTGATGCCCCAACGTTTGGATGAGTTCAAGAACCAACAGTAAGCATCTGAGCTGATTTTGGCCAGTTGCTTCGCCCCAAGATGTGGCCGGTTGCTGTGGGACACCAACTTTTCGCTGATGTACTTCAATCTTTTGCAAATGAGCTCATGCTATCTCTCAAGGACAAGTGTTCACTGGAACTCGCGTAGCCATGCGTAGCCAGTGCAGCCAACCAACCAACCAACCATCCCACCCCATCCCATCCCAATCCAACCAACCCGCCGCCATGGAGCTGGCAATCACCTCCCTGCTCCCAGGACTCGCAGGCTGACACCAGCGCTGTGGGCGAAACGCCCGTTGGGCGCTGGCTGCAGGGCACACAGCAATACAGTTGCCACTCGCCGGCGCTGCTCTGGTGGTGGTGATGTTGTGCGCTCTATGAATGTGGGTTTGGCCATGGCCATGCTGCCATGCTTTTTTTTTAATTGATCAAAATTGGTTATAGTTAGTATAGAAAAGGTTAATGGATAATAATTAATTAATGGTTATTGGTAGATAATAATGGGTAGGATAATAGTTCACAACATTAACAATTGTTAAGAAAAGAAGATGCAGTGATAAGGGGGTAATATTTTTTGGTCAAACAACTACATGTGTTTGTCTATAGCCATAGTGGTACCTGGTACCTACTGCACAAGCTCAATAGCCATCATTAATAGGGAAACCGCTAGTGACTTGGGGGTACACGATTCTTGGACAAACACAGGTTTTTCTGGAGCCTGTAAGATGTCATAGGATGGTTTGTTCAAGAAAGAGAGAGAGAGAGAGAACATGTAGAAAAGGGCTGTCAAGCAAATGTTCAAATGACGGTTGTTAACGATAGAAATGGTCCATAACCCTGGAGATTTGTTTACGATCATGACCATTCTAAAAACTTGATGCATTTTCGGATGGCTAGTTGATGGAGACAGATGGTGATGCTGAGTTACAATAGCTGCAATTGGTTTTGCCAATCACGGTTAGTTATATTGGTCACCACTTATGATGATGATGATGATGATGATGATGATGATGATGATGATGATGATGATTATGATGATTATGATGATTATGATGATGATGTTGATGTTGATGATGATGATGATGATGATGATGATGACGATGATGATGATGATGATGATGATGATGATGATGATGATGATGATGATGATGATGATGATGATGATGATGATGATGATGATGTCGAGGATGATGATGATGATGATTTTGATGATGATTATGATGATGTTGATGTTGATGATGATGATGATGATGATGATGATGATGATGATGATGATGATGATGATGAGGAGGAGGAGGAGGAGGAGGATGATGATGATGACGACGACGATGATGATGATGATGATGATGATGATGATGGCATGACGATGGCGATGATGATGTCGAGGATGATGATGATGACGACGATGACGATGACAATGACGATGACCATGACGATGATGATGATGATGGTGATGATGGCGATGATGATGATGATTATAGTTTTAATGGTTGATAGCAAAGACTGGTTGATGACCATGATCAGGCTTACTTGCACCGTTTACAACATTGGTTGGCGGTTGATTATGGTCGATCATGGCGAGGCCAGAAAGTGTCAGGAAATATGTTGATTCAATGGATGGTAGGCAAAGTCACTTAGCTTAACAACTGCCTTTTTACAGCGGGTTCAAGATCGGGAATGATATCCAGCAATCATGTTTGACAAAAGGCGCACCTATGTTGTAGCCGCACTTAGGGGTTATTAGCAACCTGTGCGCATTGAAACTATATGGTGTAAACGAGGGTGTAGCACCACCTCATCCAAACATCATGAGCTTTAGCTAATGAACAACCGCAACAGCATGGCTATATTGTTCGGATTGGGATGAGTTGAGGATCGGCACTGGGAGCTGAAATGACCTTCGAAGGTAGGTCATTTTCCCAGCTGCCAGTTGTGCCGGAGGGCAAGCTGCCCAAGGTGCATCGTGAACCATTGTGGTATTTGCATTGACCATCATCAATTGCCCATTAGTGGATCAACTGCTACAGATTTTGTTTGGCCATTCTACTATCCATCATCACCAATAGCAGTTGAGCATGTTCATGGTTAAGAATCAGGTGTTGATCCACCGTGACTTGACCATGACTTAATTCCCGTTTAGAAACCTCAACTGGTCACCGTTCACCAGTCATGGATACCCAGGAGCCGTGACACTCCACGTGTGACCAAGACCTAGCTTCAGGTCACGACCTGAAAGAGTCCTTCGGTTTGGTGCTGATGTTTTCAACTCTTTGCGTGCCCCAACGATTGAAATCCGAGGCATCCGAGGGAGCAGCTGAGGTCGTTGTGGTTGTAATGGCGGAAACTCAGTGTTTGCGCCGCAAATGTTCGGGAAGCATGGGGAACCATCCAAGAATCTAAGTTGGAGACCGGGAAGTGTGGCTCTTCTATTTTGCCTTGGAAGCACTTTCCGATCTCCTTTGATTTGACAGGACTTCGAATGATGCACTTCCCCAACCATCCAAAAGCACCGTTGATTTCACCGACACCGTCAATTGCACTTGTTCGTTAAAGCTTCCAGAGCTGCCTACTCTTATACTGTACCATTAAGTAACCATGAATGAGCCATTACTACTAGCCCCTGAAATGACTAATCAACCATTGCTTCACCGGCAGTTAGCCACCAAATCAAGATTTGCCATGAACTTGCCAGCATTAAGCTTTGATTGACCAAAACTTTGATTGTCTCATTTTCCCATTAGTAGATATTCTGACACATTTTTACTTGTCATCAACGTTTACTGACCATATTATGAGGAGCCGTCATAGATCATTACCGTCACCGTCACTAAGTTTTGTTACTCGTCAATTACGAAGGATGGTTAACATGTGTTTGCTCTTCAATACTTCATTGGTTAATGAAAATCAGTTATGTTTACAGTGTTAATAATCATCACTAGGTCATTTGAATTAATGCTTGGTCATTAGCCATCATGAACCCAAAGAAAAGGTGGTCCCCTTTATTTAGTTATAAGTTGATAAACAAGCCATTTACCCATAGTCAATATCTACCACAGTAGTTACCCTGGTTATGTTCACCAACTTAGGATCTATAACCGTGGTTGTTAAGCTGATTATATCTACCAAAACTACTACCAACCAGTACGTATAGTTACCCTAGTTAAAAACCATAGTTGCCCTAGTTACAAACCAACCTAGTTGCCCTAGTTACCAAACTATTTACCATAGTTTGACCTAGTTACCCTAGTTAAACAACAACTTAGCTCCACTATCCTAGCCATGTCGGCAAGCATCGCTCGCGAGGTGCCTGAGCGGATCCGCCAGATCCAGTGGACTGGGCCTCCTCGCTGACACCGCAAGAAATGCCGCAGCCCGCTGCGTACAGGGCAGCGGTTGGTTGGATGGGGGCCAAGACTTGGCGGTACACAATGGCTTTGGACAAGCCCCTTTTGGCAGGGCGCCCCTTCCCTTGAGGGACCGGGGAGATGGCGCGCGAGAGAGAAAGCCCAAATAGTTGTTGAACCATGATTGTTGATTTTTGTCCCATTACTCATGGTAATCAGCCGTTCTTAAGCATCATCATCCGATACTAGCCGCTAGAAGTTGCAAGCAATTATTAACTACTACTACCCACTTTTACTTTTAGCCATGATTAACCATGAATCATTAGCCACCATTAACCATTCTTAACTACTTTAAACCACTTTTTCTTAACCATTACCAAGCATAATCACCCACACTCAAACCATCTCAAACCACTTGGACAAGGCTGTATCAATTGATGCCCTTCATGGCTGGTTCAGTCTGGTTGTGCCGCCGCTCTCAACTTCCCAGCGCAGGGTGCTTCCCCACGTCTTGTGAGACGGGGTGGCATGAGAGATGAGCAGCGGCGCGGCTGCTTGGTGGCGAAGCCAAAGGTGCATTTGAATGGTTCATGAATCGGTTTTACTGGTGGTTTTATAGTGGTTATACTTACGAACAATGGTTGATATCTTGACAATCATGGTGAAACAACTACATGAGTTAGTCTGGAGCGCTGGGGACTGTGAGCATGCTTTTCTTTCTCAATGTGCTAGATGGAAAAAGCTGTACTATCCAGGCGCCTCAGCATATCAATAATAAAGGTCTATATCCAAAAGTAGCGCATGGTGAATGATTTGGGTTTGTAGTGATGAATGGTAGCTTAATGCTTCATCAAAGGGTTTTTCTGAAGCCAGTTTGGAGGCCCCAGAGCTATTATGGTTGGTTTATTGCTAAAAATGATTGACATATCGGATGGCAAGTGGGGGTACCCCTATTTTGAGAAATACGCATCAATGGCTGATGGTTGGTATGGCTAAGGCATGCTTGAAATTGGCAAAGATCATTTGGCGAAGGTGGTTCATTGTAGATGTTGGTAGGCTAAGATCATGCAAGATCCTGGCTAATAGGGGTTGATCATGCTTAAGAGTGCTTCATTCATTTTAGTTCATAGTGAATCCTGCCCCAGAAACCGTTGACTTCATAATTGATAAAACTTCCAGTCCTTAGTCATTAACAGCACTTTTCGGCTCAATATCCAGGGTTCCAAAGCCAGATCATTTTTGTTTCAAGTGGGACCGACCTCAGTCTGTCTTTGATCAATGAGTTGGAAATTGAAACCGATCCAGGATTTTGATGCCGGCCTCAATGAGGTTCCATTCCGGGTTTCATCCCCCATCCAGCATGCCCTCCTTCAGCGCCTCACAAACTGAAGAGACGACGCTCCCATCAGGGTACCGCAGCCCACTGCTGACACCGGAAGAACTAGAAGCATGAGCCATGGGGATGATTTGGTGGCTCTGATTTGAACAGGTTCACCAACACTTACATACTTTGGATGGTTCGCCAGGGCACGTCACATCGTTTTTATTATTAAGCAAATTTGGTGAGACGTAACAATGATGAAATCCGACATCATTTCGTTGCTCGAATTTCTGGAATGCATTGCGAAAATCCCAAGAAGCATCCCACAAACATGGCCCAGAAACATGCGAAGTCTACACCTCCACGCAGTGGCCATGCCATGGTGCATGCGCCGCTGCGCAGTCACTTCGGATGCAGGCGCAGATGTGTACCAAGCTGTGTAGGATATGTTCACCCCGTTGTCGCCACTGACTATATCAGTATGGTGGTTTCACCAAAGAGGGGCACCCAAAGTTGGTTGGTTTATCATCAAGCATGGGTTAATAATCAATGATTTGGGGGTTCCCCTACTTTGAGAAGTCACCAAATAGGATAAATAGGAGCAGATTCGCACATGATTTGATATGAATGATTTCATGTCACGCCATGTCATGGCAATATTTTTTGCAGCAATAAAGCCACCTTACAAGGGACTCCGAAAATGGAATCTTGCACACATGCTTGTGGACATATGCGGAGTGGTACCCCAGGAAGTACGTAAGTTGGACTGGGATAACTTTGGCTCTTGCTAGGGGAAAGTGTCTCATTTGAAGTAGTTCAGGTTGTTACTTCATTATTCGCTGTGTCTCAAAAAAAAGTGTCTCATTAGACAACTAATGTCCTGACCAATCACCATTATCAACTCAACCATCATGTGCGTATGATGCAATCATTCAGTTCAACTGTGTTTTCTTGTCACTGTTGCAGTGTGTCACTTTTGATATCATATGAACATATTACAACTATCACTTCAGTTATGCACTGGTCTTCAGTATGAATTCAACTGCTCTTTTCAACAATGCCCCGGGGCACCGCTCCCTGGCTTCAGCTTTGCTGCAGGCCCCTGTGGAAGGTTGGTGTTTTTTTCGGTGCCACTTTGGTCGGCCGCGAATTGCTGATGATTCCGATGTTGGAAGACGCTCGGTGAATGAGTCATGCCGGTATTAGTCATGGTTCTTGGTTGGTTGAGTGCTGGTTGCTTTGTTGCTTGGTTGGCTGGTTATATTCCTATTTTCTTGCGCGGCATAAGAGTCCACCAAAAAAGTGTGATACACCAACCGGCTAGCCATCGATGGCTGGCTGGTGGATCAAGCCATTTCACGACTGTTCATCATGATCCGAACGCCAAAGCAGGTAAGGCACCCTGTGGGAACCAAGAAGTATCAGGGACCCTCACCAGTTTTGCCACTGATGATCAGCGTTTTGCTGAT
Source organism: Symbiodinium kawagutii (assembly GCA_009767595.1). Lineage (NCBI taxonomy): Eukaryota > Dinophyceae > Suessiales > Symbiodiniaceae > Symbiodinium > Symbiodinium kawagutii. Next base: position 5,701 of record VSDK01016542.1, on the reverse strand, counting down.
AATTTCGGGAATTGATGATTGTACTTACACCCTCCAAGTCAAAGATCGAGTTTTACTGCGTCTTTTGAAAAGATGCAGTTTTACTTTAATAGAACCATGTTTTACTTCATTGATAATTCATCACTTCTCGTTCCTTCTGGGTTTCACGTGGTTTTCTCGCGAGATCTGGTGGCTCCAGATGGATTTGCATGGGCATTTTCAACGATTCACAGTGGCATTTCATCATCTTCCAGGATAACAAAAAAGGGGATGCCAGGATGATGATAAAAGGGATACCAAAACAGTAAAAGGCAGTCCAAACTAACAACGAAATGGATGCCAAGACAGTAAAAGGCAGTCCAAACTGACAATAGAATGGGATGCCAAAACGGTAAAAAGCAGCCCAGACTGACAATAGAAGGGATGCCAAAACAGTAAAAAACAGCCCAAACTGACAATAGAAGGGATGCCAGTACAGCTAGGATGATTATACGCGGGGTGCAGAAACATGCACTTTCTTCCATGAAGCGTGCTGTGTGCCAGCAATGGCAAGAGCAGCAGCAAATTCGCGATGGTGCCACGGACCTGTTTACCCATGTTGTGAGCAGAAATCTCATGTGGACCACCAGGGGAAAGCTTGCTTGATTTTGAGGTGCAAAAGCTTGCTTGATTTTGTTTTTCAGTGCTCAACTGTGGCCATCTAGTGGCTCCTTCACCATGCCCAATTCGCAGCCCCGCGACCGCATCGTGGAGGTTTTGAAGGCCCGGTCATCCCACATGCATCTTCTATCTCCCCAGCCTTTTTTTGCTCCCCCTGTGAGACCTTCTATGGTGAGCGGCTGGAAGATGATGGCCGTGCTTCCCGGTTTGAGGAGTTGGCCAAGCAGCAAGGCATCCCCGAATCTTAGCACCAAGTT
>VSDK01016537.1:330854-350990 GCA_009767595.1 Symbiodinium kawagutii | reverse complement strand
ACGCTCTTCATTTATCTAAACACTTTTGGATAAACTGTTTTGGGAGCCTCTGTGACGCGGCAGGACAGCCAAGCCCAGCGAGAGAGAGAGAGAGAGAAACCCTTCCCTACAGACCCCAAACTTCCACCTTTTTTATGCCAAGTTCACTGGAAGACAATACAAACAGAACTACCACAATGACCTTGGCATTGGTAAGACATTGGCGCGAGATGAGCGCGTCAGCATTATTTGCCTTGTCTTTCAGGTAGTCACGAAAAGTGCTGCCTCCACCAGAAATTCCGAGGCCATCTGCCATCATTAAACATCTCCAGCCATCACGAGCTGCGCAACTGAGGATGGGGGTCATGACTGCTTCAAGGTGACTTCGGAGTATGTCTTTGGTGTTGAAAGCATCTCCCTTACCGTGCAAGTGGCGCTGGCCAGCCCCAAGTGCCCGGTGGCACACTTGGCCTCCCTACCCCGCGTGGGGCTGCGATTCGCGCTGCCTGGTGGCTTTTCAAAGATGACCTGGCTAGGCGCCAGCTGGATCCCTCAGTGGGGAAGCTACCAGATCTACTGGTTGGTTGCTGGGGACTGTCATCATCCTCGGCCTACAGAAATCTTTTTATATTCTTTTATGATCATATGGTAGGACATGTAGAACCAAGGGGCCTTGGGTCGAACATAGCTATAGGACATGCGGATCACATGCGGCATTGCTGATTTTGGGAGGTTTTATGCCTTTTTTTTTTGTGTGTGTGTGTGTGTGTGCGTGTGTGCGTGTGTGCGTGTGTGCGTGTGTGCGTGTGTGCATGTGTGTTTTCCATGAGATGGCATTTTCCCTGTGGGTGTACTACTGCAGCTTCAAGGCTGTACTGAATTGGCCCTGACAAGGCTGTGGTCCAGGAGAGACTTATCCAGACAGAAAAGCAGCTGGCGACTGGACAATCCATTGCAAAGATTCTTGGCAAGACATATGTGAAATTTCTGGTCTAGGATCTAATGATGGTTGCTGATGGCCAGTAACTTTAGTCATGGTCGATGCCAGTTCATGCTCATGGGTGATACGGGTTGATCATGGTCGATAAGGATAAGGGTTGATCACAATCTTGATGATCCTCAGATCCCAGTGGTGCCAAGTGTAGTCATGGCATGTCATGGCAAAGATATGGGGCCCCAAGCACCACCTCTCCCTAGAAGAAACGTGAAGTTTCCGCAGGGAAGGAACAGGGGAGCTCTTTGCAAAGGGAAGTGTCACCGCATTTGTGGAAAGCCTCATCCAAGACTCTGCCATTTTTGTTGACTTCAGGATGTGGATGACACGCATGTGGATTACATCGTGCCCAGCGAAAATGGCGGCAGAGCCGATGTGAGTTGGGCTGCCTTCACGTCCTCCACCGGTGATGGCTTGCTGCTTCACTACAGCTGCCCTGATCCCGCGTGTTCCATGGACGACCCACGGGATGGCCCACCCGAGAAACGGCCCCGCGCCACCTGCGGAGCCCAGTTGTCGGCCTCGAGGTTAAGCATGGAGGAGCTGGAGAACACGTCGCATCGACACAAGCTACCGAAGCCCAAGGATCTTCCGGGCAGAAGGATCCATGTCCACTTGGACACGGCACATGCAGGTGTCGGTGGGGTTGGTGAAGGAGGATCCAAACTTTGGGCCACCGCCACGCAGTTTATGATCAATCCCAGGTGTGGCCCATGGACGTTCAACCTGACTCTGATGCCCATCGATTCTGAAACCTGGCTCCACGATGCCAAAGCAGCGACCGCCTAAAAATGAGCTGCGCCAGGTGGAGGGAACAGCAGAGGAACATACCAACACAAGACTTTGGTCAAGTGGGGGAAGTCGGAAAATCCCAACGCAGTTGGTGTATATAGATTACCTTCCGGGTCTTCCGAGATGGGTGCCGCCGGCCAGGTATATCCGTGGGTTGGGGTTCCCAAAGTCTTCCGTAAATGACCGCTAGCAGACCGTGTTGATATACAGATGAATCCCCCAGGATTTCACACTTCACTGTGCTGTTGGGCTGCCGAGCTTGTTGATCTGAGTCACTGCCTGAACGCCTGGTCCAAGAAAAGTGGTGGGGAACTCAAAAAGCAGGAACTTTTGCGTGTTGGATTTGAAAGTTGCCACTGCTTCAGCTTCAGATATATTCAGTTTGTCACACTTGTCACTGTCTTCCGATTGATCTTCTTTTTGGAATCTTTTGGTCACTGGTTGCAGTTTCTGGACATGGCAAAGGTGCTTCCAATGAGCGCACAGAGAGAGCGTCCCGCAGAACTAGTGTCCGGGTGCCCCAGCTGACAAATGCAATGCTCAGATGCAGTACTGCCAACACATTGAGCGTGCAAAACGATTCGGGAAAGCTTTTGTTGGGGTAGAATCGGCCGGAAATTTCCGAAACATGGAGACATATGAAGGTACATATTATCATATTGATGCATATGGCATACCTTGGGATGGCTCTAGCGAGATGGTGCGCATATGTAGCTGCAAGCTGCTTTTTTTTTCTTCCCCAGATAGCTGACAAGCTATAAGGGGTTCTTACTTCTCCATGGTTGGGCCTTGGATCGGCGTTTTTGTTCGCCGCTGCTTTGCCGCTGCTCATGCTTGTCTTCCCTTTGTCTCCCCTTTGTCTCCCCTTTGTTTCCCCTTTGTTTCCCCTTTGTCTCCCCTTTGTCTCCCTTGTGGCTCTGGATCGCGCTTTGTTTGCCGCTGCTCTGCCGCTGCTCATGTTTGTCTCCCTTTGTCTCGCCTTTGTCTCCCCTTTGTCTCCCCTTTGTCTCCCTTGTAGCTCTGGATCGACGCTTTGTTTGCCGGTGCTCTGCCGCTGCTCATGCTTGTCTCCCTTTGTCTCGCCTTTGTCTCCCCTTTCTCTCCCTTTTGTCTCCCTTGTGGCTCTGGATCGGCGCTTTGTCTGCCAGTGCTCTGCCGCTGCTCATGCTTGCCTCCCTTTGTCTCGCCTTTGTCCCCCCTTTATCTCCCCTTTGTCTCTCTTGTGGCTGTGGATCGGCGCTTTGTTTGCCGCTGCTCTGCCGCTGCTCATGCTTGTCTCCCTTTGTCTCCCTTTGTCTCCCCTTTGTCTCCCTTGTGGCTCCGGATTGGCGCTTTGCTTGCCGCTTTCTGCCGCTGCTCATGCTTGTCTCCCTTTGTCTCCCCTTTGTCTCCGCTTTGTCTCCCTTTTGTCTCCCCTTTGTCTGCCGTTTGTCTCCCTTTTGTCTCCCCTTTGTCTCACATTTTTCTCCCTTTGTCTCCCCTTTGTCTTTCCTTTGTCTCCCTTGTGGCTCTGGATTGGTGCTGTGTTTGCCGCTGCTCTGCCGCTGCTCATGCTTGTCTCCCTTTGTCTCCCCTTTGTGTCCCTTGTGGCTGTGGATCGGTGCTTTGTTTGCCGCTGCTCTGCCGCTGCTCATGCGTGTCTCCCTTTGTCTCCCCTTTGTGTCCCTTGTGGCTGTGGATCGGTGCTTTGTTTGCCGCTGCTCTGCCGCTGCTCATGCGTGTCTCCCTTTGTCTCCCCTTTGTCTCGCCTTTGTCTCCCTTTTGTCTGGCCTTTTGTCTCCCCTTTGTCTTTCCTTTGTCTCCTTTGTGGCTCTGGATTGGCGCTTTGTTTGCTGCTGCTCATGCTTGTCTCCCTTTGTCTCGCCCCCTTTGCCTTTCCTTTGTCTAATCCTTGTGCGCAATGTGCCCGCTATCTGGGGCCTATGCTGGTGTAATTTTTTACAAGGGCGGCCATACATGTGGCATTTTCTGCTTAGCTGTCGGGAACTAAGGCTAGATCGCAGGGACGAGAAATCAGCCCATGACTCAGTACACCAGCAGTCTCATCCCGGACACTTCAGATGGCTCGGGTTATGCTAGCTCCAATAATTCTGCTCACTAAGTTCTGAGCCTCAATTCTAATGATCAGCCATTTTGAACGGTGGACAAGAGATTCGACATGATGTCTTTCCCTGCGACGATACGCCACGAGTTGGCTGTTCATTCAGTAGGCTACTTCCCGGCCAAAAACCAGGCTACTAGTAGCGATCAACATCGATCATCATTTGGACAAGTTCTTGGAATCTAAGCCAAGCAGCGAGGCGAGGGTGGCTCTGGTGGAGATACAGCTGGTGGAGATTCAGGGAGTAGAGATACTGGTGGCAGAGATACAGGTTCTGGCTCCTGAGTGCGCCACAGCCTCAAAGATACACAGAAACCCAGGTGCTGTTTCTGCTGGCCGGGTTGCATTTGATTGACGTGTGCCTGACGCTTTGCCAAGGCAGTGCTTTATATGCCATAGTTTGTTTCACCCAGATGACTTCATCGTGACTTCCTCGGCACTTGGAGCACAAGGGCGAGCGAGTGTTGGTGTGGGAATGCCAACCGTGGCAAGGGCATGCAATGGTGTTGCGGGATCCGAACTTTTTATTGGAAGCATGTCATGTCCAGACGGATGCATTGCAATTCAATTGCGTTCACAGTGCTGCTTTGAAGCATAGTCATTGATTCTGTGACTCAGCCTGATGTATTGTGGTAGTGAATGGTAGTGGTGATTCTTGCCCTTGAGAATGGATTGAGAATGGTCAGTCTGATCTTTGTATGTCCTTGCGGCCTGCGATTCCTTTCAGATGTTGCACTCAAAGCTAAACACTGGAGCAGGAGGTGAATGATTAGAGGCTTCAAGTCTTTGAAGGAAATATAGCAGAAATAGTGTGAGAGAGACCTGCCTTTGGCCAAACATAGCGGGCAACATGCAACGTCTTAGAGGCAAAGCACCTAGAATTTCCACATACTCAGCTGATTTCCAGGGCTGATACCTCAGGCAGAAATACTATCTACAAGGTGGGCCCCCCAAGATAGCGATTTGTTGGTTCAGAACTACGGTTACTACTAGTCATGGCAGATATGACATAACTACTATTATAATAGTATAACTTAACCAAGTTATTGGTATCACAAACTTGGTCTATTATGCTATCATAACCCTAACACCCTATACGATTATAAACTACTATAGCTCAAATAAACCAAGTTATAACGTTTGGGGGTTCCAGGCTCAGTCGGTGCTTGTTGGGTTTTCTGCACAGCCAATCCAGCCACATGTCGGGCTTCATCAACTTCAACTCCTTCGACGTGAAAAAGGTGCACTGAGAGCAGTCAAATGCTGAAGCCAATCACAGTCACGGATGGATGGATTTCATGGGTTTTCCAAATGGTTCCAAATGGTTCCAATAAGTTTCATGCATTTCCAATGATTTCCATTGATTTTAGTTGACTTCTTATGATCATGTTCGTCGAATGTCAAAAATTCCAATTCGATCGCGCCTCCATGCACCCCTCCCCGCGGGGCATCAGCAGTGCCCCAAAGCTTCGTTGGTGGCTTTCCGTGTCGCAAACGAGGGCCTTGCGCGCGACTACCTGCATCTGGTTTCAAGGTAGTCAAGGTAATCCATTGGACGAGACAGTGCTTAAATAAATAGAATTCCATCCACAAAGGTGTGCCACATTTTTGGAGTCTCAATTATGAGGCTGGACACTTCACCCCACTGCCTTGGATAGTGGCAGGAAATGACAGTTGTGTATTCCGTAAAGGTGGTTCGGCCCCTGCCAAAACTAACGGCGTTCCTTGGTATTTTGACTACTTGTGGACAGCCTGCGTCCGGCTTCTTGGTTGCCACAAGCCTGGTTTGCAACTATTTTCGACGTCTCAACTGGCCCATCTTATCAGGCGCTGAAGCGTAAGAAAGGGCAGATCTCATCGGATTCTGATTCGGAGCAGGTGGGACCCTGCCTTTTAGCTCGTGCTCAGGAAACTTGGGAGGGTCGAAAGGCAGTACTATTGACAGCCAGGAAATTGGGTTCATAGTTGTTGGGTCGGTGAGTGTGTAGGTTGCTGGGCACTAAAATTGATTGCAGTTGGGGTTGCGGGGGCACCTCTGCTGCGAAAATGTTGTTTGCTGTTGCCGCTTGCTGACGCCTGAGGCTGCTGCCAAGGCCAAAGCAAAGGCAGCTGCTGCCAAGGCCAAAGCAAAAGCAGCAGCCAAGCCCAAACCAGAAACCAAGGAGGCCCCTCCGGGCCTGGGTACAGAACAGATTTGAAGAGATGCCACCATAGTCAAACTGGCAGAGATCCTACCATTCTTCCACTAGTCAGTGTGGTTGAACAGAGAAAGGGGTATGAGGCATTCCTTTGATTAACCAACAGATGATCTTGACTCTGCCCCTCCTACCCCTCCTGCCCCTCCTGCCCCTCCCCCATGACTCCACTTCGACTGAGGTGCCTGTGCAGCCACTGAAAGATCTGGCCGCCACCGCGGCCGAGTTGCAGGGCCCTGCGTTGGTGTCCCGTTTCCTGAGCTTTGCGCGGGCCGAATGGCAGCAGCTGAAGCCCAAAGCGGATGTCTTGGAACAGCTGCAGGCGACTGACCCGGTGCTGGAAGGGATCCATGGGGGTTACTGCCAGCCATGATGGGTGGACCCTGATTCATGGATGCCCTTCGTTCCAGGTGTGAATCACCCAGAAGATCAAAGATGAAAAAAAGGTTCAGAATCACCGGGAGGAACCGACAGTTTCAGCCAGAAATCATCCACAACATTGGCATGAATGAACCTGATCAGACGACCAAACATGACCAACCCCCATATGATCCATATGGTGGTTTCTCACGCCGTAGGGGTACCCCCAAATCATCCTTCTGACTTCATTTTGAGTAATAAAGCAACCCCTCAACAGGGGCATCCCATGCGACCCGAAGTCAACCACCAGAGACCAACCTCAACTCAACCACCCATGCGACCTCCAGGCATCGGATCGGGCCCTGGTGGCATCTGAGCCGCCCAATGCACAAACGCTGCGGCCCCTCATCGATCTTGTGGAGCGGTCAGGGGTATCGATGGTCAACGGCTGTCACTGATGGTTCAAGATCACTATATAATACGAATTATGTGGATTATATGGTTGATAGTCAACTACTATTTTGATGGTTGGGGAATGGTGAGTGGTAATGTCAATGGTTAGTTAAGTATTACGAGTTGGTTTTTTCTTACAAAAAAGGACCCCCTAAAGCTATGGAGGGTTTATTATGTCCAATGGGTGATAAACTGGATGGTTAAAGATGGTAAAATCATCTTAACCCAAGATTAATCAGCCATGGGTTTATCGATTTGGGGAGGGGTACGATTTTAATATATTTCAATGGGAAACCAAGGCTATCAAAGGCTTTTGGGGGGATACCTACCCCCCTATTTATCAACTTAGTAATCCAGGGTTGGCATTATATGGTTAGTGAATGGTAGTGATGACTAACGATCGATGACAAATCAACCAACCAGTGGTCAACCACTGACCAGCTGGTCCATTGTAATGATGACGAAGCGCCTGGCGATCCCAAGGGGGTTTTTGAGTGCCATCATTTGTTTTGCCATGTCTTGCCAGAAAATGTGGACCATGAGCTTCCATCAGAATACATTTGGCCAGCATGTCTTTCCCAAACAAAAGAATGAGGTATCTCTTCAAGAGATCTTTTGAACCTCAAGGATTTATTCAGGTGCCATTGATGGACCACATCCCATGTGACCGTATGACTCCTTGACTGATTGATCAGATGAACGTTTTCGATTCCATCCATCAATGGCACGGCGGTTGCCGCACTATATTCAGGTGACTTCGCACTTGGATCTCTGCTCCATGGTAGTTGCATGGGGCAGTTGCATGGGGCTCACAAATCCGTTGGTATACGCACCAACGATCCTTATAAACGCTCAAACATACATCATACATCTTCATACCCTTAGGGGAAAAAGCTTCCCTTTTGATTTTTGGAGGTGTGCAATATGGACACAAACTCGGTAACCGGTAACCCAGCATGCTTCGTTTGATGAGCTTGGACACGCATACCAAAAAGGAAGCCATTCATTTGCGAGGCGAAAAAGAACAACATTCCAGAAACCATAGAGATCGGAAGGGGAGCCAAAGAGTTTCAGAATATTTGTTTTTGTCTTGTCATTTTTTTGGTTTTCGAACAGTCTCAAGGAGTAGTGTTTTTGGAATTTCTCAAGGTTTTCCTTTCCAGAGGTCTTCCCCAAAGAGTCTTGGATTCTCTTGTTCTTCTGGTTTTTCCAAGGTTTTATTGATTTTCCTTTTCAGGGTTCCTCATGGTTCCTCCCCAAAGAGTCTTGGAATCTTGTTCTATGCTCTCCCTGCACAACTGATTCTTGTTGCCATTGCAGTTGTAAAGACCAAAAAAATTACAGGCCATACATCTTAATAAATCAGTATGTTAATAGACTTATAGATATATTTATTTATTTATTCATCTATATGTTTATGTATTTAATTTTTCATTTATTCATTTATTTATTTATGTATGTATTTACTTATTTACTCATTTATATTTGTTTAGATTTATTTACATATACATTTACATACATCTGTGTGGTGTATTGAATATCTGCAGTGCAGGAGATGCGTACTCCTGATGATCCCGAGTCTGAGAAGGTGGAGCAGGTGGACAGTGGGCTTGGTCCAGAGGCATGAAGGGCTTCTCTCAGTGGGAAACCCCAAGTTATGGCAATGGGTAGTGATGGGTAGCAATGAGTAGGAATGGAAGTGTGAAGCTTATGAGTAGCAATGAGAAGCAATTTTTTCACAAGCGGATAATAAGCAATCATAAGGGGAACTGCATATTAGATAGTGTAGTACTTTAAATGACTACACCAATATTTTGCCTGATGCCTGAAACATAGGTCTTGGGAGCACTCGTTCCTAAGCGCAGGGAAACAAAAAAAAAGATACATAGGATGATTTGGGGACACCCTATTTTGAGAAACACCCACATGTGCTGCACACATTTCCATGTACCAGTAAGTGTGCCCATGATCAAATATACATGTGCCACACCCGGGTTAACAATTGCGCATTACACGCATGTGTACGATTGTTTATTCTCTCCATCCCCATTCAGTTGGCATCAGTTGGGCCTTGGCCTTCCAAACTTCTTTCGGGTTTTCTGAGGAGTTCATCTCGCTCGCAGCAGGTCTGCCGTATGTCTTTGGCCAACGATCACTTGGGCGCAGAAAAGGCCAGTCACAGTGAGCATGGGGAAGGTCCAAATTGAATGGCGGGTCACGGTGTGCTGAGGCCTCGCATGAGGAAGTGACTTTTGACGCGCTGGTGTTCTTCGTAACTTTTTTGAGTCCGTTTACGATTGCTAAAAGCCTTTTTCCCAATTCTCAACTGAGTCATGCGGAATCACCGGATATCATATTTTTTGAGAAATCAGGCCAAGTATAGTCAGATTCAGGCGACAGAATTCTTACTCCCATACTACTTGAAAAACAAACACCTCAGCGTGTTCTATCCACCAGACTATGTTTACACATGGCGTGTTTTAATATTGCATGTGAGTTTTTATTCTTTGGAAATGAGCAAACTTAAAGTTCACAGGTTTTCTTCCGCAACAACTGCTTTGGTTTCATAATATCAAATGTTGCTTCCTAATGTCAATGTTGTTGTTGTTGTTGTTGTTGGTGGTGGTGGTGGTGGTGGTGGTGGTGATGCTAAAAGCTTTTTTCCAATTCTTAACCGACTCGTGCAGAATCACCAAATATCATATTTTCTTTCAACAAATCGGGGGAGTATATTCAGATTCAGGTGACAGAATTCTTACTCCCATACTACTTGAAAAAACACTTCAGTGTGTTTTAATAGTACACGTGTTTTCATTCTTTGGAAATGAACAAGCTGCTTACACTTCACAGGTGTTCTTTCGCAACGGCTGCTTTTGCTTCATAATATCAAATCATGTTGTTTCCTAATATCAAATGTTTTTGTTTTATAAGTTCCTATCATCAAATGTCGGTGTACCGTAAGTTTTATCATGTCAAATGTTGTTCTTCATAGTATCAAATGTTTTCGTGTCATGAAATCAAAACTTGTCGCTCCATAATATCAAATGCTGTTTTCCCATTAGTAAAATCAATTGCCGTTGTTTCACAATATCACATGTTTGTTGTTTCATAAGTTTTATGATATCAAATGCTGTTCTTTCAATAGTTCCGTACTATCAATGGTTCTTGTTTTATAAAATTGCAAGTTGTTGTTCCACAATATCAATATCAAATGTTGTTCTTTCATAATATCAATTGGTTTTGTTTCACTATATAACATGTTCTTGTCTCATAATATCAAGCACGTTCACAAGTTAACAAAGCTAAAGAATATCGAACATCAACATATCAAATGAAAATCTTATGAATTTAGATGTGTGTGGTTTCTTCTTTGTTGTTGTTGTTGTTGTTGGTGGTGGTGGTGGTGGTGGTGGGTGGTGGTTTCCAAACCGCCTCAGTAGGTCTACCTGGCGCTCACCATTGGCAGCTCCAAGTGGCCCATCGGTGGCGGAGAGTTTCTGTCGAGCGACGGACCGCAACCAGGAGCGTAAGATTCGGGCGGTCGGAAAGCCGTGGGCTGGTTGCTGCAACCTGGCTATGGGTCAATATTAACCAACCAACTAATGGATGATTTCCACCAACAATAATAGGGAAAACAATGGTTAATGATAGGGGAACCAGGGGGACTAAGGGTTTTGACCCACAGCCACCTATTGGTAGCCAATGGTTGATGACGGCGGATGATGGTTGAGGATGGTTGCTGCAACCTATTGTTGATGGCTATTGATGGCTAACTTATTGGTAACCAATGGTTGGTGGTGGATAATGATGGCGGATGATGGTTGAGGATGGATTGAGGATGGCTGATGGTGATTGAAGATGGATTGAGAATGGCTGATGATGGATTGAGGATGGTTGATGGTGGATTGAGGATGGCTGATCATGGATTGAGGATGGTTGGGGAGGGCTGATGATGGATTGATGGTTTGAGTGTGATTCATCCAAGTTTTGTCAGGTTTTTCTTGCATGAAGTTGCCATTGAGTTTTCGTCTATGCGAAAAAAAGCTAGATTTATAGCGAATGATACCGAGTGTTTCCTATCACTTCAAGAATTTGACGTCCAAGAGTATCAAGTCCATCGTGTCAGAGTTGTTTTTGTGTTTCCGCTTGCCGCTTACCACTGTTTAGTGAAGCCGCTGCTCTCTTGTGTCTAAGAGGGTTGATCAGGTTTTAGTTAGCCCGGGCTTTGTTGCTGCACTTGCTGGATAGGCAACCGAATGTGGGGCCAGAAATTGCGAAAAGTCAAAGAGACTCCTTCCATCCTGGCCAGCGCCCCAGATGGAGCTTGTCATTTTCTGGGAAGACGGGGGCCTGAAGAGGGCACCTAAGCATGTTGAATTTGGCTTGAAATAGGACCAATATTCGCACCTATTCAATGATGTTGCCACATCATTATTTCAATTTGAGGGTAGCACAGTGTGCCATTTCCAATGATTCCCTGCTTCGAGGACAATGACTCGCAAAAGAATGCAATTCAGGGGTGCGCTGCTGCAGTGCCACAAGGGACACGACTATGGCGACAAAGGTTTGATGTGAGTTGAGATGGGAGCCTCACAGAAATGATGTCCAGAAACAGCGGACAACAGCTCACCGCCCTTTCGATTTGACATGTTTCAATGTTTTGCCTCTTGCACTTGAACAGCAGCCACTATTCAGCATTTAGCCGCTAGCCAACAAAGAAGCCCAAGTTTGAACATCAGATATCTTGGCGAGTGGCTCAGAAGCATAAGCGCATAACACAGATTGTGCTGAACTGCCAGGCTAAAGAGGCTCCTCACTTTTGTGCAGGTTTGGCTGGCGTCATGCTGAGGGTACCCAAGGGTTTTCCACACGGGCTCGTGCAATTGGTTGGTTGGTTTGGTGATGTTGGTATTGATGTTGGTTGATGTTAGTTGCTTACTTTGCAAGTTTCAGTTGCCCCGAGAAGTGCCCAGCATCAAGCTGTAAAGACCGAAAGGTGATAGCCCATGGTCTTCGAAAAGAAGGGTGACAGATCCATCAACACGTAGACCGAGCTGTGAAGGGTTTTTTGGGCCGCTAGTAACGAAACAAGTGATGGTTCACCTTCTGAATTTATGTTTCACAATGGTTGGTAGAGGATGAAAAACCGGTCGATTTTTAGTCTTTATTACTCAAGGTTTGGTAATATATTTGGAGGTGCGTGAGAGGTTTGCCATGGCGCTGCTAGCAATGGGAAAAATGGTTGATGATGTTTGAATGACGGTGCGTAGATTGATTGTTCGTGCTTGAAACGGTGAGGGTTAATACGTGTTGGTTGATGGTTAATTAGTAGTGAAGAATGATCATGATGGGTAATTGAGTTAATTGTTCTGGTATGGCGAGCAGAGGCGCGTCAAGACACTGCTGGCTGAAGATTTATATACAAGCAAATATCCCGAGCTAACTCTTCCCATTTGTGTGTTGTGTTTTGTTCAACATGTGTTCTGTGCTCAGTCGTTCAGCGGATATGCACAACCACCCAACTTGGTGGGAGCATATTTGATTTTTGAATTCGGACTATCTATGTCAGCACCTCTTGTCAAATTATGTGATGCTGCTGCGGTGACACCTGTAGCAATCATTTTTTAGAAATCAGTGGTGTTGATTTGACCTTCTGCAACTGTACCTCTACATTCATTCGTAGCACTCGTGATTTGCATTGCTTCTTTCCAGCATCCACATCGTAACATATCGTAACAAATGTACAACTATATCACCATATTTATATTTCGATTGATTAGGCTACATGAGCATTGTTTCTTTTGAACAGTATTCCACCAGTGTTTCCGGTACATATTCTAAAACATTGGCCATTACTTCTGTTCTTTTGCTGTGTCGTACCCACTGCTGTGAGTTGATGTCGCTAACACACCCCCAAACAAATCACTTGCCAAAGCAAGTGCTGAAATGTCTCTAGAACCACCATCCGGAGTGAGTGGTAGGGCGAACCCATAGTGATGCCCCAGCAACAAAAACACCATCCGTGTGTCACCAGCCAATTGATGTGCCTGCCATTCACAGTTGATGACGGGGCCGCCCTGGGCAACCCACAAACAGCCAATTCCATTGGCTGCTCTTGGGCCCTGCCGCGACCGGAAGGCTACTGAATGCTGGAGAAAGGCGCAGTGATTGGCTGACGAGGAAAAAGGGCTCGCTGAGCTTCGCTTCGGTGAAAAGATGGGACTAGTAGGATGCGGACCTTGTTGAACCAATACTTGATGATGGTTGATGATGGTCCACGAAGATGATGGCTGATGATTGCCAAATGCAACATCCATGCTCCTACTGGTGGACTTGCGTAGTGAAAGATGGTGACACAAGATCCTTATATAAATTAATGACTATTACTTGATGAGGTCTAAGATGACAAGTGGATTCAACATGATTCAACTTCGAATGGTGAGACGAATCCTATCGTTGAAGGATGGTGGATGAAGGTGATGGCCGGATGGCCACTGCACGTTTTAAGGCCGCAGCCTGGCCCAAGGCGGGAGGGGTTCACCATGAAGCCAGGGCTGGACACCGTGGTACCTGCCTTGGCTGCCACGGTGGAGCGCCTGGAAGCCTTGCAGCACCGTTGCCCGGGCGAAAACGGCCCTGGGCAACGCCTACGCGAGGCACCGGGCGCGCCGGGCTCCGTGGCCGTGGCGGCCTCGTTGAGGCAACGCCTGGCAGAGTTCGAAGACTTGGCACCGGACAGGGCGCTTGGAGCTGCTGGGCCTCAGAGCACGGCGGAGCTGTTGGCTCACTGGCGGAAGGAGGTCAGTTGCAGAGAAGCTCTGAACAGCGAGGAATCGGCAGCGGTACTAGGCGGCCCACTGGGATTGAAACATTTTGCAAGCATCAGTTTTTGATCTGGTAAATGGATGGGTCTACTTTGGGCTGAGTTTGAGGTGACAAAATCAGAGCCAAACCATAAACAGTGCGCTAGCTTCTTGAGATCGCATGAGATCCCATGAGATCCCATGAGATCCTCATCCCAAGGACTCCCAAGGAGTTTGGAGCCCCCAGTCGCGTCAGGTGCTCTACTCCGAGGCGAACGGGCCATCGCCGAGCTCCAGCGCTCTGAGGCGGCTCGTGCTCGGAAGTGGGCGACCATGTCCCAGGACGACGCTCCAAGGGGGTCCCTTGAGAGGCCATCAGCAGCATGTTGTTTCATGTTGTTCCCTACTGTTGTTTGGCTGTTGCTTGGGGGCAAAGTGGAGCCAGGGCTACCGTGGGCTACCCATAGAGCTCTTGAAAGGGGAAGCGGTTTGGAGCTGACAGGAGTGGCGTAATGAGATGGTACTTGTTGTAAGCCGACCATGATGAGCAACCATCAGCAACTGATTATGTAATGAACAAACATCATTTGCCAGAACCAACCAGCACCACCCAGAATTTGCTGGGAGACTTCACCACCAACGACAAAGTCGACAACAGCACCAATTCATCATCGATTTTGTCCAACCGGAGGCAGGTAAGGCCACAACGATTGGGTTCTCCCGGGAGGTCCTTCAGGTTGAGCCTTGGAGGTCGACGCGTTGCCCGGTCCCAGGAGGCCCAGCAGCTGGTGCAGCGCATCAAGGGCCTGAAAGGTCGAGCGCAGATCTGCCAGGAGCGGCAGCGCAGCCGGCTGCAGGCGGCCGAGGAGCAGCGCAAGGAGCTCTGGACCCAGCTGGTGCAGGCGCCACCGGTGCTGGTGGGTGGAGCTTGGGATGGAACTCGAGGCATCTGGAGGCTGAAAAGTGACACCATGTGACACCTCTTCGACTTTTCAAGAGGTTCAAGAGGTGACACTGGAGAGGAGGCATCTGGAGGTTCAAGACTTGGAGCATTTGGGAACGCAGGATAGCTCATGTTGATTCTGGGAAGCTTCGTTTTGATTTTGCGATGCCAGCATGACTGGGATTACTGATCACCGAGCCATTGAAACTCGGAGGACCCGTGATCACCATATGGGTGGGGTGGTGGTGTAGCGCTAGGGACTGGGCTCCATATCTAACCTGGGAATTCCACCAACCAGATGGTTTTTATTTCAATCTACCACACACACATATAAATATATATATATATATACAATATTTGTTTAAAAGAGCTTAGATCCTCCAAAAAGGATAAACCATGCTTTGAATGGTGGCAAAATCCCTGGGCAAGCCATCACCCTGCAACCAATGGATGACGCCATGGGCTCCCGCCACAGGTGGACGACGCCTCGTCCACGAACACCCGCGACGAGCTCGTGAAGCTGGACGCGGAATGTCAGCAGCTGCGCTCCGCAATGTGGAGCTCGCAGGGCCAGCTGCAGCTCGGTCGGACCTGGTGGAAGGGTCGGACCTAGGGGCTGACTAGGTCACCTGTCACTGTGGGATATGATGGGGGGAGAGGCATTTAAGGATCCATTTGTGGGTTCTATTGTTGAGATTATTTTTTAGGAGTGTGAACAAAAGACCCGGATGAGTTGGATCTTGTTGCGTACTCGTGTTGTAATAGGAGAAGCCAAGATGAAATCATGTGGGATGTACTTCGTGTGTAATTGTGCTGACCAGTTCCTTTGCAATGCTCGATCAGATTTGCTTCAAACGACCAACCACATGTTAAGATTTCCTCATCTCATTTGGTTTTCCTCCATGATTTCTCACGCCTTCTCAAAAAAGAGAAGCTCATGCTAGACGCAGTTAAAACATCCGTAGAAGGCAGGGGATCAAACATATTTGGCATCTAGATGAGCAACCGAAAAACGAGAGGCCCGAAAGAAAGCCATAATTACAATGTATCAACTAGTCACTTTTGAGGAAATTACTGGCACAGCGTCATCCCCAAGAGACTTCAAAACCACAGCCGCTAATGACCCTCAATTTGACCAGGATCCGCATACACAGGGGGGCCCCAACGATTGGACCCAGGCAGAAGTTGGACCACAAGTGGAGGAAAGCGCTTCGAGTGCTAGACTCCACGTCCAGCTTGGCGCCGAGTCCGACGCAGAGTTTCCACACCGTGGACGATGTCGTAGATGCCGAGCTGGAAACGGAGAAGCTTCTGTGGCAGCTGTTTCGCAAGGAGCATCCAAAGGATCCGAAGGACAGTGAGGAACGGATAGAGAGCCCAGCCGAACAGCTGCAAGTTTTGGAGAGCCAGCCACACGAGGATGGCCTTCCACCAGCACCAGCTACGCCTGATGAGGCTGACTTGACCACGGAGGATCCTGCTCCTGATGCTCCAGATGCTCCTGCTGCTGATGCTCCTGCTCCTGATGCTCCTGGGGACCAAGCGCCCCCGGCAAATCCCGTAACGCCCAAAGTGGCGAAGCTCATCCACCGACTGTCTATGTCCAGAGATGAGCGACGGGAGCATGAGCGGATGAGGCGTTTAGGGGTAACGATCAAGAAATGCAGCCATATGCAGCCACTTTAGTGATCCTATCAACTTCTGAATGCTGGTTGAGGCGTCGAGGAGGTTTCACATAGTCTCATCAAAGTTACTCACTGAGAGCCCAGTCACGTGGGGGCTAAGCGTAGGCGAATCTGCTAGCACCGCCCCTGAGGAGCGCGAATGAGTTGGACGGTCCACCTGCCACTGTTCCTGAAGTTGCTCCCGCCATAGCTGACACTCAGCTGGATGACAAGAAAAATCCACTTGACCAACGAGTTCCTCAAAATGAAGTCTCGCCGTGCCTTCGCCAAGCTTGATTGAACATGCTCTTGTTTGTTCACATGCGGATGTGGCTTCAAGAATGCAGACTCAAGATGACTCAAGATATGTTTTGCATGATCCTGCCGTAAAGACAAAAACCTCAAAGTGATCCATGAGTTGGTTTGGGGCGGGGTGCTTGCATCAAACTACTAGCGTTCTCGTGGGAGATTACCAGGACCATAACCATGATACGAGAATGGGGCGGCAGCTATCACCAAGGGCGGAACGAAATCAAAGCAAGCCGTTTTGGACTTTGCTCGCTGGAACCAACAACAATTGATTACAGATATTACAGGGTTCAACCACCACCAACATTCAAACACTTGTCAGTTGCAATCACTCATCAAGATTAACGATGCGCGGCAACAATGTGTCACAATCAGCAAGAAGATATGGATCTCAGTCTCTCTCTCTCTCTCTATGCATGGGTGTTTAGGCAAACGGTGATCAACAGTCGTCAACAGCAAGGAGCGACAGCATATAATATCTTTAAACCATTCAGATGGGGATGCATGAGATATCAGACTTGCTGCTCGTAGTTTCAAAGATTCTTGATTTTTCCACCGGGCAATTACATAAGTCATTGGTTGGTTGAGTAGGGCAAATCCTTTGAGAAGCCCTCGCAAAAAATTGGTTGGTTGACTGATGGTTTGTATGATGGGGTGGGTTTCAACCACCGAAAAAGATCACAAGGTGAACCAACCTGTGAAAACTCTCCTCTGAGGTGGCCGGAGCTCCCGCAGCCAAGCTCCACGGCACCTGAGCCACCAGAGCCACCAGAGCCAGCAGCCGTTTCAGGCTTGCCGTGGAAGGCGCCTCCAGAAGTGAGCCTTGCTACGGAGGGGCCATCAGCAAGCAGAATGGGATCATGGGCATGTAAATGGATGTAAACGGTTGAGCTTGGGTGAAAAAAAACGGATGACCCACGGTTGATCACAGGCCATGCTTAGCTCATGATGGTGAGCCATATTTTTTAATGAATAGTCATGAAGAGCAGTTGCCAAGTCCCAAAGGTTTTTCGCAATGTCACCGGCAGTCACTTGGATGTGAGCAAACGGGTCAGTTCACCATGCTTCGAAGGGCCTTGCAGGCTACCTAGAGCAGGGTTCGTATCCCAGTAGACTCGGAAACTTTACATCCAAGAAAGCACCAAAGGAAAAACGCAGACTCACTGAAGTGGCAAATTCATCCACTAAATTCACCTTCCAACCATAGCAATACGACCAATAGCCGCTGCTTCACACCTGCCATTCGCTGATGACAAACTGGGCTCGCCATTCACTGGGCTCGCCGCCAAGGATCTGGGGTGAGCTGCCATCTGCACCGCTGCAACCACGGCCTTTCAACACGGCCGTGGCTCCAGGTAGCCGGGGCATTGGGCAAAAGCGAAACCGTGCATGGCGAGCTGGGTCAATATTAACCAACCAATTTCATGGGGGATAATGACCAACAATAGTAAGGGAAAAAAATGGTCAATGATAGGGGAACCAGGGGTATGGGGTGAACTGACGCACAGCCACAAAATTGGTGGTGTCTTGAAATAGGGGTACCCAAGAAATCGTTGGTTTATGTTGGCTTATTAATACTATCAATGACTACTATTGGATGATTTAGGAGGACATCCAATTCATGATAAGCATCATAAAATCAGTAATTAGCAATCATGAGCCAGTGTGAATTATGGCTATTAATGCTTAAGGCTTAATATCCAATCAGTTGGATACATCATCAAGTACAATTACTATGAACTGTCATTAAGCATACCGTCACGCAATCATGATCAAAAAATTTGAGGACCAGATGACAAACGGAGTTTGAGAGATAAAGGAAAACAAAGTGTTGCGAAACGACCGTTTGCCAGGTCAAAATCGTCCATCGCAGATCAATAGCGATCGCAAAGTTATCCTTGAATGGGACGCTTGAGAAAAGAGTCAAATACATTCGTGATCATGAGCATCCGGCTTCTGTTGGCCTTGCACATCCTTGGACTCTTGGATGGTTGGACTGCATTTTTTTCCAACGGTGTCTTGGACTAGTGCTGAGCCATGCTGAGCCCAAGCTTGTGAGGGCCAAAGGATGATCATTGCCTCGGGTTGCCTCAGAGTCTGTCTCCGCATGTCTCCGCCATTAGCTTTCAAGCCACGCAGGAGCACATGAGAAGACAAGTCCCAGATGCAACGTCCGTTGTGATGCCATGTGAAGCACGTGACCGTTGAAACAGAACGCCACCATGAGGCACCCAGGCCCAGAACGCGCCAGAGCAACACTCAACTTTGAAAAAAAAGCTGTGCCATGCGCCCAGCTGACGTGGCTGGGTCTTCCAGAGCACAGGCGGAGCCGCTGGGGTCCCGCTGGGGTCCCGCTGGGGTCATGTTTGCTCATCTGCTTGGATGTTCAAAGTTGAAACCTTGATTCAGAGCTCAGCCCACCGAAGGCCAGCGCTGGTGGGAGCAAATTAGGCGCCTGGCACTGCTTTCCTCAAACTTGTTTGATCTCGTGCCCTTTTCGAAGTTCAACTGTGACCTGCTGTGACCTTCTGTGACCCGTTTCTGTTCAAAGTTTGGAGGTCCCTCTGCTCCAACTGTGCATTCGCAAGTCCGAAACTGAGCCGCTGATGATGTGAAGCACTCCTTGGAGCGGCCCAGAAGCGCCTTACTTCGCCGCTGAGGAACCAGCGATACCTCCGTCTCCCGCTGGATCTGTGGCATCTGGCGTTGGTCCTGCCACATCGGTGAACCTGCCTCGAAGTGTGCCAGGCTGAACTGTCTCCAACTTTGAAGTATCACTGTCTTGATAGATAGTTGGTGAATAAAGATGGTGAACTTGATATATCAACAGCTGAAATAGCAGAGACAGTATGAAACAGTGAGAAATAGTACATGTAATCAGTGTAAAATATTTCGAGATAGATAATATACATTTGGAGTTTGTATGAAATAGGATAAATAGGTATTTACTATTCACAGGCACTACTGGTACAATATATCAGTATGATTTACCCGTACCACATACTAAAATTAATTACAATTGCATAATAAGTATGTACAATATATAGTTATCATGCTGATAATCAGTATGAGTCGGCAACAGTTGGCAAGTCTCAGCTGTGTCTTGAAGGCCAATCTGGACCACCTTCGGAATCCTCCGCAGGTCCATCTGCAGGTCCAAGGCACCCTCAGAGCCTTGACGGCAGCTGAAGGTGTCGTAGAAATGGCATGTTTTTGATACGGTGAACTCACCTGGAAGCCCAAATGATCTGTTTTTGATATATTTTTCAATAGGTAAAACCATCCTAAATGGTGGAAATTACCAATACATGCATATATATGGTACCGTGTTCCGTGTTCCCCCCCCCCCCTATGGTATGGTCCCCCCACCCTCCCCCCCCGGGACCCCAATTCCATGCTATTTGCAGCATTTTGGAGCCTCACCGTCGCATTCGTACGCTATTTACAACATTTTGGAGCCTTCCTCTCGCATTCGTACGCTATTTACAGCATTTTGGAGCCTCACCGTCGCTTTCGTACGCTATTTGCAGCATTTTGGAGCCT
>VSDK01016537.1:295232-310147 GCA_009767595.1 Symbiodinium kawagutii | reverse complement strand
CCCACCCCCCCCTGCCAGCATCTGCCAGCCCTGCGACTGGCTGCTTGAAAAGCGCTGAAGGGCGATCACTGGGGGCCTATCTTTCCTGACTGTGTGCCAAAGGGGCTCCAAGAAAGCTGACATACAATCAACATGATTAACATGTTCCTGAAACAAAAGAGGGTGCTGAAACAAACTCAGAATATAAAAATCTGAATACTTAAGAAACGAAGTCCTTGAAAGATTTGAGGGTTTGAATGGAAGACTTCTGTTCAACTCAGGTCATGACACTTGGCTCTGTTCCACTTGGAGCCGGAACTCGGGTCAAACCTTATGACCATCGGGAAGGCCACGCGCGTTCGAGAGTACCTCCAGTATCTCTACACAGCTCTGAGCCTTCGTTGGGCACCGCAGAGTCTCAACGCTCAACGACGTCTTCACGGGTCGCATTCACTCATATTCACTCGCTGACTGTGCTGAAAGTGCCTAGATGTACCTAGTTGTACCTAGATGTACTTCGTACTTCTATGTAGTTCTGATGTTTTCAAACTTTCTCCGTGTTGAGCTTCTTGAGCTTCAGCAGTGCCGAAGATGGACACCTCGCCCCTCAGAGCTTGCTTTCAGAATCATGTCAGGAGCTGGCTTCATTGAAGCATATCGAAAATCTCACAGTGACAGCAGTCGATTAGCAATCTCAAGGCTAACAGCATCATCAACATCATGATAGCAAGCTCCTGACATCAATCTGTCTTAACAAATTGTTCCAGATGAAACTGCAGAGATCTGCGAAGTGTACACTGCCTGCAGTCTGCTGAGTCAGTCAGGCCCACGATCGTGCGATATCGTGCGAGTCTGTGTGTGTGCATCTTCTTGACGATTTCAGGCTTTACTTTGATAGGTAAAACCAGCATAAATGATGGATTTTCCACTTCCAGGTTAGTTTGACTTTGATGGCGCGTATCGGTCTACAAATAATTCAGTAGCAGTTTCCGGCAAAAGGTAAGGAATGGTAAGGAGCACAAATTCCGATGGATTTTATCACGTCGCTGCAACCTGACTCTATTGCAATTATGGCAATCAAAATGTTTCGAAGTCGCCTGGAGAATGACAGATCCAGGGTCGAGTGCGATTTCGGCTACGCACTGCAAGTTCTTGGGTCCAAAAAGCTGAGCGAGGCGAGAAAAAGGTGCAGGGCCGCCCAATTGGCGAATTCATTCAAACACCATGCATCAAAATGCGGCACTTCAACTCTGTGCGGTGAGGTCTTGCCACTGTGGCCCTGTTGCAGGAGCCAATGCGAACATCTAGACAAAAGACATGTAATCGATTTTCACGAAAATGAGAACACACGTCCTAGTTGGAAAGTAGCAATGCACTCTAATGTATTGTAATGTATTAATGCCCACCACCACACTTCTTCGCGCAAGCTTTAGAAAGCTGCTGCGAGCTTTACGAAAGCTGCTGCGATTGAAAAAGTTGACGTATCCTCACAGCCTGCGACTGAGTCGCTCAGCCACATTTAAGTGGATGACTATGTCGTCTGGTCCAATCTGCATCCTGAGTTAGTTCCGCACGTCAACTGAAGCAGCTGCATCTTCTGGAAGGGAGATTGGAAGCGATCTTGACCTTCTCAGCGAAATAACATGGTCAGGACCCGGAACAGGTTCCCAGTGGAGAAATGTATTCTTCAGGCTCACCTGCAGCTCTTCCCGGCCGCTGCCAGGGCTTGTTGGGCTCACTTCCTCCCGGGATTCCAGGGCGGCATTTGCGGAGCTACGGTCAGGATGGTCAGGATCAGTGGCATCCTGGGACTCGGAACGTTCATCTGGCTCAGGCAAACTGAGCAGCTGGGAGAGCGGCAAAGGACGTCGGGCCTCATCAGTGACCTGCCGAAAGAGCGCAGAGCTACTTTGAGGCTCTTCGGTGGTTTGACGGCTGAATGCCCTGACTGCGTCGTCCCCCACGTCTGCTGTGGTTTGTCTGCTCCAGGCCGCTGATTTTTCGGCTTTGGGTGAGGCTGACAATACCCTTCCCACTCGAACAGGTGAATCTGGCATGCCCTGAGGGGAACTCCCGGGCGGATTGAGACCCTGCAACAACAAAGTGTAGAGGGCAGCACTGTGCAAAAGACCTGCTTGCGTCGGAGGAAACCCTTGCAGCTGAGCTGTCTGGTCTTGCCCTTCGCTTGTTGTCGCTGCAGGGGCCTCCGTGCGGCATGAATGCACAGGACCAATCAAAACATATCAAAACAATATGTTCTTGGTGCCTCACATTGGGACGCGTTTGATTGGCTGTTGACTCTTGACTGTTGTCATATTCTTCATGTTTTGATTCTGCAATGCTGATGATCAAAGCAACTTTGCCGGCTCCCTCGTCATTCTCTAGGCACATTGTGCGTTAATCATACCTAAGCTCTTACAACTTACAAAACATGTTTTGGGGGTGGAGTAATGATATGTAATGACATTCCGTACAACATGCATCTCTGCTTACAACGTACAAATGCTTTCAAAATGTTCAATTCTCTGCGGGCGCTTTCAAAAGGTTCGAAACTTGCGTGTACTCCCAGGGCACTTCTTCCATCTTCGTTTTTATTGATCTTGTGATGCTCCGAAAAGTGTAGCTGTGCTCTGCCGCGTTTTCTTGCCCAGAGTCCATAGCCAGTTCCGTCGATTCAGACTATATACATCTATAGACTGAATCTAAACTAAATCAAAGAAAGTTAAGTTGCGAAGTGGCAGAATCTCCGTGTCACAGAGATTTGAGATAGCCTCACCACGAATCAAAAATACAACAAATCAACACATCAAATCCATCACGCAACAAAGTAACACATAAAATCCATCACACAGCGAAATAACACATAAAATCCATCACACAACGAAATAACACATCAAATCCATCACACAGCGAAATACCACATCAAATCCATCACACAGCGAAATACCAGATCAAATCCATCACGCACAAAAAAGTGACACATCGAATCCATGACACACAAATCACATCCATCACGCAACAAAGTAACACATCACATCCATCACGCGACAAAGTAACACATCACATCCATCACACAACAAAGTAACACATCACATCCATCACGCAACAAAGTAAGACATCACACCCACCACACAACAAAGCAACACATCACATCCATCTCACAAAAAGTAACACATCAAATCAATCACGCACCGCCTCAAACCATAACATCACATATCGGCTCCAAAGTTCATTTTGCGTGACAGGTGTGGTATTTGGTGCATGCGCAGGCTGTTGGAGAGATGATTTATGAATCGTCAGTTTGTGACAAGCGTAGCACTTTGAGCATTTTGATGTTGCTTGAAGTTCAGTCTCGCATATGCGTTTTTCGCAATTGGATCGGTCACGAACTATGTTGCACTTGATCGCGAAAATGCCTTGCAGATCGAACTGTTCCAAGAGGGTCTCGGTTTCCTTCCGGTAGCTTCCGCTTTGACTTCCACTTGGCTTCAGCTTCTCCCATGTGACTGTCACCAAACCATCGACATGAGAAGCTGCCAAGTTGACTGTGACAGGCGAGGTATTTGGTGCATCAGCAGCTGCTCGCTTCTGCAATGGAGGCACCATTCGAGGTGATACTGGAAGGACGAAGAATCGTCATTTTGTGTGACAGGTGAACGGGTCCTGCGCAGCGAAGTCGCACCACCGGGAATTGTTTTTTGTGATGTTTTTGCTGCGCTGTTTTTTTTCCTGTGGTGTCTTTTGTTGCAATGATTCTTTTGAGGTGTTGATTTTCGGGTGGTGATTTTGTTGTGCCGGTAACTTGTGCTGATTCGGTTGCGCTGTTTTGTTTTGGGTTGTGCTGGTAATTTTCTTGTGGTGATTCGCCGCGGTGGTGATCTGTTTGTGGAGATTTTGTGCTGGTGATTTTGCTGTGGCGACCATTTTGCGCTGGTGACATTGATTGTCTTCCCTGTAGGCCTCTATAGCTTGGAAACTTCCGCACCCACCTCCCTGTCATGGAGAAAGTGCAGTTGATCAAGATCGGTTGAGGTGGTCCACGATGGACAACCAAGCTGCCAGAACAGAGGGAGAGCAAAGTCAGGTGCAAAGGAAACATGGATTTCAAGAAATGTCATACGTGTCCCTTGCTTTGCAGCCGTGGCTTGCAAGCTGAACGCTACGCGTGCAAGAAGCGGGAATGCAAATATTGAAGCGAGGACCCATGAGCTTTGTGACACGGAGACGCTCTCGGCCAGCATTGGCTGTGCTTAAACATGCACCTGTGGCTTTATTCAATGCAGTCGCTACAAGGGTTACCTGTTGAGACCATCTTCCCCAGAGCCGTGCCATGTCCTGCCTGCATTTGTTGACTTGGCCCGGGAGACCGATTTGACTTTGCCTTGGAGATGTAGCTTGGGCGAAGCTCGTCCTGGGAATGCGCAAATTTGCAGGCATAACCTGGGCAGACACTGGCTGCGGCTCACCCTCCAAAGCTCCAAGCACCACGCAAAACAAATTATGACAAAGCCTCGATGCTCAAGAACTAAGAATCCAGGCATCGCGAAGACCAAATTAGAATTGAATCACTTCAGGTCACTGGCATACGCACATAAAAACTTGAAACTGTCTGGTCTAGATCTTTTTTGGAGGGGCGATCAATCTACCACCCTACAGGTGTCTATCATAAAACTCGAGCACCGGCTGCAGCAAAGGTACCCTGCTCACAGACTCCACCTTAGCCGCGCCGTCGAATCAGGAGATTCTGGGCACAAAGCGATGAGCTGAGTTTGACTTCTACGAACTTTCTGGACCTGGTGCCAGGAAGTATCCTTAGATATGCTTAGTCTAATTCATATGTAATTATTCTAGTTCCGTTTCAAGTTGAGTTGTTTCCCACACTCGTTGCAGCATTAGAGCAATCACACTTCTTTTGTCATACAGCACTTGCGGTGATTTGCATTTTGAACATGATATGTTGCTTATCAAATGTGCAACGTTGCAGAGCTTGACTTCGCTTACTGGTTTGGTTTGCATATTTTGGAAGTCGACCACTTTTGCTTATCTTTTTTTTGACTGCGCCTATTGTGTACTTGCAATTGTTTGCCCATTTTCTACTTGCAGCCTTTCACCTCACATACTTCCATACACAATCTTCTATTGTAACCCGCATCGTTTCATCTCATCGCTCATTGGCCTCCTGCTGCGCTGAATTGAGATTTGTTGTCCAGGATCAGTCTTGTCTCCCGGGGAGGTTCGGCTAATGCCCTACCTCCTTCGGGTCACCTGTGAAGGGCCACAGCTGATCATGGTTGGGTCGCAGCTGTGCTGATCCTCTGTCTGTGGCGTTCAAACTGTCCGCGCGTTGTGAGGTTTTCCTTCCTCCTATCGCACCCATGATGCAAATGACCAGGGTAGGGTCGAAAATGATCCCTTTTTTGGGTGGCGTCGCTGGTGATCACTCGGTAGGGTCGCAGGTGATCCTTTTACCCATCTCGCATGTAAGAGTCTACCTACCTTGCACGGGTTGTATTCAGAGCATATTCATCTCACCTTTGATGCTTTGATCTCACTTCATTCAACTCGCTGTTTGCTTCATGATGTTCGTGCATGTTCATATATGTTCATCTCGCTCTTGATGCTTCGATCCCATTTCATGTTACTGACCTGTTTGTCTTATCGAGGTTTTAGCTTCCCATGTTTACTTACTGTATCTCAGATTTATACCACTTTTGATTTTCTCTCTCTCTTTGATTTGCTGTTGCAGTTGCAGAATGTATTGTCCTTCCTTTTTCATGCTGTGCTCGTGAGTGTTCCTCTTCCTCTCTTCTCTTTCTGCTTTATTCCCTCATGCTTTCATTCATATCTGATTCACACCTACTCTATGAAATCATCTTCCATTCATCCCTTTCTTTACCTCCTCGATCTTCTTTTTCCTTTTTCCACTTCTTTCCTTTTTCTTCTCTGATGAAACGATGCATACACTCAAGAACAAAAATCATCCAAACATGCCGAACTGGCACACAGGACTGTAACATGACCAGCAAAGAGACATGCAAACACCCATACACGCATGCACGCGCACCATACGTATACCTATATATATATAATGTAAATAACAACGAGAATACACTTACACACACATATATATATAGAGAGAGAGAGAGAAATATATATATATATATGTGTGTATATGTATATGTATATGTATATAATTATGTATGTGTCTGTGTGCGCGCATCACAGCTCCGAGCGCATTTCCATGCATTTCCAGCTGGGAGACTTTTCATGAAGGGATCGCAAAGCCGTGTTTTCGAGAAGTCCGGAAGATCTTGAAGGTTCTCCGCCGAATGAGCAAAATTGCAGGCATCGCCTCTGGAGCAGCATCCTGCAAGGAAGAACTTGCCTGGCCGGCTGGTCGAGACGCAGCCAGTTGGTTGGACATCCGCTTGGTACGGCACAGCAAGGCAACACGTGTGTCACAGGCTGCATATGGCATCAGAACAGATTTCAGAAATGCAAGGCCTACAAACACGTACAGTGCAGGCGTTCATGCAACTGGGTGCAAGAGCTTGTTGCATGAAGCGATTTTTTGATCTGCCTGAATTATTGTACCCCCTGTCAGACCGTTGGGAATTCCGTACTACGCCGTATAGCTAATCACTGTTCACAAGCGAGTGAGGAATGCAACCATGCCTGCATCATTGTCGTACTGTTATATATATTATACTGTTTAGACATGTTGAGACAGCCATGGTTGTTTCACACGGCCTTTCAAATGCAATTACATTGCTGCCTTGGTATTGCATCAGTATCATGCAGAATCATGCCGAATCATGCATGATTCCGCGCCGCGGCACATTAGGTCTGATGATGACCGATGTGCTTCAGCCCAAAAACGTAGCAGCTAGATGGATGTTTCATGGATGCTTGATGGATATAAGTACTTGGCGGATGCTTGATGGACGCTGGGTGGATGTTTGATGGATGCTTTTGGCAGCTGAATATGATAACGGGATATACTGAGCATGTCACAACTAGGACTGCTGGTCTTGGGCGCTGGCCTTGCCAGCATTTAATGCGGCAATCCTCACGCTCCATACGACCGAAGCATTAAGCCACATCACTAACACTACATACACTAAGCAATTAGTTTAATTCAATGAATGGAAACCTATGATATAGAAAAAAAACCTATAGTATAGATAGACAGACAGATAGACAGATCGATAGATAGATAGATAGATAGATAGATAGATAGATAGACTGACAGATAGATCGACAGATAGATAGATAGATAGATAGATAGATAGATACATAGATGTATATATATATATATATACATATGTGTGTATGTGATTAATAGAGGCACATTGCCTGCCACATTTTTGCGCACGCCAAGCCACAGAGCCGCGTACCACGGAACAAGCGCTTTCGCGCGACTTCTTCGTCTCCTGCTCTGGCTTTAGGCTGTGGATGTGCCGACATTTGGAGCACGTTGCACCCTTCAGGTGCCAAGACTAACTAAATATCCGAAACCTTGAGCCACATGGGAACACACGCACTGGTTCACAGCCTGCCATGCAGACATAAGAAAGGCCTTCCACAAGTGCGGCGTAGCATGGCAGCATTTGTCAAGGCAGAAAATGAAACACCGCTCAACCGTAGTGATCAGACCCCTGGGGAAGCCTTGGTTCAACTCCATTCAACGCCAACACTTGTCACGAATATCCCCTTGCAGCTTCAATGGTCTTTTCTCACCAGTCTGTCTTGCCTAAGTCTGCGTGCTTGCTGGTTCTCATCACTAGCTGTTCGAACTGCCATGGGCAAAGATAGGCAAACTCATTAAATTAAGTTCAATTCCGCTTTCATCTTCAGCGGGTCTAGCAGCCATCCTCTCTGACATCCCGTAAATCATTAAACCAGGTAAGCATCTACACTGCGCCCAGTCAGCACTCTGGTGCAATGGGGCCAGTGTATGCCAGTGTTGCAGGAATTCTCCCAGCTACCACATGAATTCGGTTGAAATATGTTGAAATGATCTGAAATGAATCCAACAGCATCCAATTGTGACATGTCCGGGAGCTGAGAGGCCTGAAGGTCACACAATCCCCGCCATTCCATGTGAACACTTTGACATCGAAACCCAAGGCTTCAAGGCTTCGTGTTGCCTCCATGTGGCCTCCAACTTTGTGTGGAAATGAGATTTAGCTGGTGGTTGAACCCCCCTATGAAAAATATTACCCAACATCAGCCAACCATTTGAGTTCATAATCACTAGGAGAAAATCATAAATTTGTTAAAACCACCAAGCAAATAAAATGGGTGTTTCTAGTAGGGATACCCCTAAATCATCCAATATGAACTATTTATAGCAGTAACCCACCAAATTGGATTCAGGACTGGCGCAGGGTGCTCCAACAGCGAAGCGCACGGCTCCACCATCTCAGGAGTCTGACACATAGGGCATGATGGTTGTTGCATCAGCACCTCAGAAGCGCTTCTCCGGTGGGGTGGGCACTCAGCTGGCCCAGCTTAGGGCCTTGCAGCAGCTGAGTTTCCCTAGAGCTGAGTTTCTCTGCGATGTTTTGCATGGATTTGTTTTTGTTTTCTCACTTTTAAGATGCCTTTTCTCCGCTATGAAGTCTGATGTCCGACGACTGCTCTTGGGGAGCAAGCCAGCCCACCACTGACCCAGTGGACCATCATAGAAGAACCAAAATTCACCTGGAGACCGTTGCAGAGCCAATGAGGAGCATTGCTTTTGCCCTGTGCATGCCCAGCCTCCGCCTTCGTCCTGTCGCAAGGCAAGACTCGGCTGTCCGAACATGATCCATGAGCCAAGTCAGATGAGTAAATCAGAATTCATCATGTGATTTATCATGATTTATGATGATTCATCATGATTTATCATGGATTGCCCGTACTGGCCGTGTCGGCCTTTTGTGAAGCCGATGATCACAATGCCCGCTTCCCCAAGCTCTCCTGATATCTGGTCCAATACTCACCAGGTGGAGGGTCCGGTGATGGCACCTCAGCTTGCATGCACGTACATATCTGCGTGATTGCGTGCACATGTGGCACACCATGCACTTTCACTCTTTTGGGCCCCAAGTGTAGTGGATCTTCTTCCAACTAGGTGCGAAACATTGACTTGCGTCGGCCACCTGTACAGGTCTGCAGCTATCTTTGATGAGAATGAATCTGACATCACATGATGAGGCTTGTTGTGACTTCGGACCGTCCAACGTGACTTGATAGCTGCAATGGTCCCAACCTCGTTTCTGCCTTTACCGGCTTTACCTTCCACTGCTTCGTGCAGGTCCAGAAGTGGTGCGGTGGTTCAGGGGGCTACCACAAACGTGCATCACCTGACTCCCAGCCCCTCTAAAACACTCAGCCAAGCGCATCCTCCACGTCGCCAGACACCTTCAATCAATTTCAATATGCCACGTCCAACTTTAATGTGGTTGAATAATATTCCTGTTCATGATCATGATCATGATGATGATCATGATGATGATCATGATGATGATCATAATCATGATGTGGTGGCAAGTTGCAGCGGATGAAATTGGTATTTTTGGCCGTTTGTTACGATTACGCCCTGCCACGTCGGTGTCTGAGTGTCTGGGTCGCTGGCTCGCAGGTTTTGACACTGGGCTGCTAAAGCCGCATCCTGC
This sequence comes from Symbiodinium kawagutii, assembly GCA_009767595.1. Lineage (NCBI taxonomy): Eukaryota > Dinophyceae > Suessiales > Symbiodiniaceae > Symbiodinium > Symbiodinium kawagutii. The sequence goes on along the minus strand of VSDK01016537.1, from coordinate 300,506 downwards.
CGGTCGCCCGTCTTACATCGTGGTGCACCGATATTACAGCCATACCAAAAGTCATCAATAATCAATAACAACTGATGACAACAACTATGACATACTATGACTATACTGGAATTCCAAATCGCGGAACTTGGCTAATCATGCGGTATCCAGCTTCTTGGGGCTTGTCGTAGAAAGTGTGACAAATCATTTTGCAACAACGACATTCTCAACTGGGTTGTTTCATTGTTTCTTAGTCAATTTTTGGCTTTGACATGCTGCGACATGATCTATATGAGCTGCCCATCTTATGACATGTGTCCAGACCGCATCACAAAGGCCACATACATCACAGCATTGCATATAATTGCCATTTACATCCATTTACGTGATCATGCCAACATATGGCAAACGTCCTGACAGAATCCAGAACAGCTGGTTCTGATTTGGCTCTGAAATGGTGAACTTTCTGGTCATCAGTGTATGCGATCTGCTGATGTCTGCTGTTCTTTTGGCCATACATGCACTATTCAAGGTGACAGGATCCAAATTTCTGTTTGGATCAGGCCCGCATGAGGACCTAAAAGATCGAAAAGATTCTAAAAGCATAGTCAAGCCAAACCTATCTGATTGGTGGTTTCAACCCCTATGAAAAACATTAGTCAACCAACCATTTGCTAATAATTAGCAGGGAAATTAAAAAATGTCAATCAAACCACCAACCAGCAGTTGTTCAACCATTATCCTTACTCACTATCCCCTATTACTAATCATTAACCATGGCAATCAAACCACCACCCAGCTATGTGCGAAGTCCCTTCGGACTTCCAATGGATCAGAACTGCTACCATTTTCTGACACCGGTCATGTCATTGGTCCTCTAGGTCATCATTGGGTCCGATCCTTGGTGCCGACTGAGGATCATTGGAATGAAGTGATCAATGAAGCGATCAATTAACTCATCAATGAAGTGATCAATGAAGTGATCAATGAAGTGATCAATGAAGTGATCAATGAAGATCATTGCCTTCCTCTGTCCAGAATCTCTGATCTCATTCTGATCTCTCTGGGTCTCAGGGAGTCGCCCATCTGAATTTGACGAAAGCGATGGTGATCTGGCATTCCTAGCATGTGATCACCGGAAGTCAAAAGGCCTTACGTCTCGGGCATGCTGAAGTACTGGTCACGGAGTAATTATGCGAGACTCCGGCGAATTACTGTGTGTCTTATCCTGTGGAAAGGGCTCATATGGGCTCATCCTAGTTGGCCAGGACATTGGAATTTTCATGGCACTGCTTGGCACCTTCTACCGCCTCCGGAAGATGCTGATGACGCTACCTGTCAAAGGCACTTGACACATTTTAACAAATGCATTTTGGCGGGATGCCATCGAAACGCGTTCAAATATGTCCAAATACCACCCTGTGCGATCAAAAAACGGTGCGTAAGCAAGGCCTCAATCGTATCCATAGGATCCCTAGGCACCTGCAAAAAGACAGCTATTCCGTGCTCGTACATTGCTTGGACACTAGTGCAATCTCTGAGATTCTAGCAGCATTTCCAGCAGGTTTCCTTTCAAAGGGAGAGCGTTGACTCTTTGCTTTTCGCATGTCCTCCGCCCCGAATCCACAAGATCTCAAGCAAAAATGTGCTGCCCCACACTTGAGATACCCACACTTGAGATATGATGCCACATATTTTTCATGGCATGTGTTGCCATGCCGCATGCTTCAACATAGCTCGTTTCATTCGTGTCCTTGGGCACTTTTCGAAGCTGGTTGGCATTGAACTCGAAGCGACCGTCCAGGTCACTATCCTCGAAGCTTTGCATAAATCCAGCTGCAGCTTGTGCTGCCAGGATCACCACCATTCAGAGTTTGGGCGAAGAAATCATCACAATTCTTGGGCCGATCTGCATCAACATCTTGAATCAAGTCTTGATGAAAATGGCACAGCTGCATACAGCTGCAGGTTCTTCTCTTTGAAAAAGGTGGCAGTGGGTCAGTTCACCCTGTACCCCTGGTTCCCTATCATCAGCCATTGTTTTTCCTATGAAACTGCTGGTCATTATACCGACGGACTGAAAGATGGAATGCTATACTTGATTTCCAAAATTTTCTTAACAAAGATGGAATGCCTACAATCCGCAGGGCGAAAAGGCTTAAGATAGAATGCCTCCCCACTTAAAACAGATACATCTGGTTTACGGTAAAAATTCTCAGGGTTTTTGACCATTTTTCAGTCCGTCGGTGCTAATAAGAGTTATATAAGCCAACCAGCCAAGAATAGATTTAAACCACTTATATGTATAAATAACATTTCTTGGATGGTTTGTCCCACAATATCAGGCCAAATAATACACCAAATGAATCATTTCAGGGATGGTTAGTCCTTACAATACCTGTAACGTCCATGATTTCGGGCAACCTCGTATGAAATGAGTACCAGGTGCACTGTTTGTCGGTTTCAATCTCACTGACGCTTTTTTCTTCTATTCCCTTTGTATTGAAATGTCTCGGAACTCTGTCGTGCACGCTCCTGCCAAGCAGCCTTCTCCAGCGACACCAGCAAATAAACTTTGCTTTGGTCAGGGGAGGAACGAATGGAATTACATATGGTACTGCTGCAGATGGAGTTGCATCAGCCTCCCTCGTCAAAAGGTTTTCGCGGAAGCATTCTAACTTCGTGACTATTGACTCCAATTTGCTGCACATGCGCAATATAAAGATCCACATGCACACATATCTACATTTCAAACCCGATACACACAAGTACATTTTATGTTTGATGAGGGAAGCAACTAGCTTCTTGCTTTTTTCGAATTCCGTGGGTAGGGAACCGCCTTTTTGGCCAACAATTCTATCAAACATCTCCTTTTGTAGTCCTAATAGACTATATACATGAAGAAAACCAACATGTAAAGCCTATAGCGACAACCCCAACCCAAAGATAGAATGCGACAACTATCATCAACTCGTTTCTTGCCTCTTTTCGGTCCCTGTTGGACTCCCCCAAATATCTATGTACAACAGGTTCCTCATGGGCAAAAACTGTCCTTGTGCATGTACTGCATGGAAAGAATCTGCGCAAGCCTCAAATCCATGCATTGCCCCCTACAAAGCAGCCTGAGTGGCAATCGCAGTCTCAACGCGATGCAGCTGAACTCCCCACAATCTTTCCTTGGGATGGTCAGCAACATAGCATTCAAGAATGCGCCGGATCACTGAAAGAAGAGCTTCTCCTTCCGAACCTGACATACGTGGCCAACTCGAACAAGTGCTCACACACGGACACTAGCACATACCGATTTATAAAAAATGGAATTATATATATATTGGTAAATCTTGACTTGTCTACAGTATTTCAATGAATTTACTACCAAGTTGGAATGCCTCGATCCAATTGCGAAGCCCAAAGCAGTCCAAAACGTGAAAAAAATTTGTAAATCTTGACTTGTCTACAGTATTTCAATGAATATACTACCAAGTTGGAATGCCTCGATCCAATTGCCAAAGAAGCCCAAAGCAGTTCAAAACCTGACTATGATATAAAAATATTGGTAAATCTTGACTTGTCTACAGTATTTCAATGCATATACTGCCAAGTTGGAATGCCTCGATCCAATTGCCAAAGAAGCCCAAAGCAGTCCAAAACGTGACTATATTTGCGTAAAATCAAGGAACGTTTCGTTTTTCCACCAAACGTCCATGACAGACCGGAATGGCAATTGGGGTAATACCCCTGCCAAGTATTGCTGGTGCTGTGGAAGACAAGGTAAATGCCTGGCATGTGCATAGGCAGAAGGGCCAGCCCCTGCTTCTCCGCCTCCACATAGGCTGGCCTGGAATGGAACATTTTCACTCTTTTGTGCTTGGATTGGGAGATTTCTTGCGGGATCTCCTCATCAGACGAATTGGCCATGATCAACAGATCCTCATCATCGCCATCCTCCAATGCCCCATCAGCTTGTAGCTGAGCATCCACCTCCTCTGCTTCAATTTGCAACAGCTGATCAGGTTGCTCCTCCATCTCCTCACCATCCTGATCCATCTTGTTCTTCACCTCCTCAATCACGGATGCGTCCACGCCATCCAATTGAAGGAAATCGTCAATTTCTGCTCGTTCCGCTGGGTCTCCTAGCAATAAAAGCAAGGGCAAAGGGTCGGCATTTTCCGGTTCGGAGTTTCACGTTCTGGGGATTTGAATCCAGCATGACTTCGACTGAGACCATGTTGTCCACCACATGCTTCATGCTGACATTGGCTCGCAGCCTGGTGACTAGCTTCTGGCTATTTTTGTTGAACAGCATCTTCACAGAAGATCCAAATTGAAGCCATTCATCATAGTGCTTTTGCTCTGCCCTTGTCAACTTGCCATCCTTGTCCGCCACCAAACGTGCCCATTTTGCATTGCTCTCTCCCCATGTCAACACAGCTTTCTCGACCTCTGACGCTATCCAGAGTGGCAAAGCTTGTCGGGTGTCATCTGGAAGTTGAACGGCCCAAATGTGATCGAACTCGCCCTCCATTGGCTGCAGTCGCATTTTCAGTAAGGCATCCTTCTCATCAGAAGGTAAATCAGGGACCACAGCCTGAGCAACTTCGAGAATAGCAGCCATTGATCCGCGCGACCGTGAGCAAAGATCCTCCACCAGCTTCATTTTTCCTGTTGATGTGGAAGCATGGGAAGCATTCTATGTTCAGGGGCTGCTCTGCAGAAAAGCCTCTAATCTCTGAGCAATCGGATATATTTTAAGCACAACTTAGAATGCCTACATATATAAACGGTTCCAAAACGACTCTTATGCTCTCCTCCAAATCTCCAGTCTGCGATTTCTTCTTTGGTAGCATAACCTCTTCGAATCCATGCCAACCAGACCAATTTGCCAGACCTGGTGGTCAAAATTGCGAAGAAATATTCAAATGAACGTTGCCTTTTGGAAGCTAGAAATTAATGTTTACTGCGCCAAGCTACTCGAAGTCAGAAAGAGCCCGCAGCGCCCATGCATCTGCACGGATGGAATCCTCCACCGAAAACCTCCGCTGGACACCGCAGCATGACTATGTTGGGACATGTGGGGGCGGAAATTTGCATATCGATACAAGATTTCGTACTTGAGTTGGAATTGCCAAGCAACTTGACGGAAAGTGAGCCTTGCACCCCATGTGAAAGCTGGTCCAAGTCTTTCCTGGAAGTGATGCTGGCGCCCCATCCAATTTTCGAAGATGCCCACGATTTTGCTAGAAGATGGTAAAAAGCATGCCAGCCGTCGTTTGGCTGGCCTGCTGCGCCAAAAAC